>OX155900.1:40869428-41148280 GCA_944588485.1 Phosphuga atrata
TTAATATTTCCGTCGTAGATACTTCGACAGAAAATTATATATTCCGTTTTTTCTCTTATTAAAATGGAGTGGATTTGCTGATAACCATGTATTAACTGTATCTAAGAGTCTGTTTGCTTCCTCAACATTGTTGCTTTTGTCTTTCCCAGTCACAATGAAGCTTGTGTCATCCGCATATAAAGTACAATGTCGTTTTCTCATGTAGTTAATTAAGTCTGCCGTTTATAGTAAAAATAATGTTGGTGCCAATACGCTTCCTTGTGGTACCTCTATATGTGTACATATTGTCTGTGATTGTCCAGTTCTATTTCCAATATTTACTGATACATACTGTTTCCTGTTTTCTAGGTAGGAATATATCCAACTGCCGGCTTTTCCTCTGATCCCATAACTGTTTAGTTTGTTTCATGGAATACTATGAGAAACGCAGTCAAAAGCTTATGTTAGGTCGCAGAATATTCCTATGAGGTGATAGCATATATCTACTTAGTGTAATATTTTGCTGTGGAATTCTATCAAAGCTGTTGAGATGGATTTGCCTTTGAAAAAACATGTTGTTGAGTAGGGATCAGATAATATCTTCCGATAAATGGCGTTATTCCGGTTTGCATGCCGTATTTTAGAAGTTCGCTAGTACCGATATGAGGGCAATTGGTCTTTAGTTTTGATTATCCGTGGTTGCTTCTTTTTTGTGCACTGGTATAATTTTTTATATTCATATTATATTATATTTATGTTAAACTTCTGGAAATTTCTCCTCAGCTAGACAAGCATTGATTATATGAGTAATTGGTGCTATGAGCTCATACCTGAATTCTCTTACAATGTTGCACGGGATTCCATCTGGTCTACTTGTTGTTTTGTTTTTCAATGACGCGATAATAGTCATACCTTTACTTTCTGTAAAATCCTGTAGGTATGTATATTGTTCTTAGATTGAACTTTATATGATAGATCGAAATAGTTGCCAGATTAATATCTCTTGCAATTGATTTTGGAGCTTGCTCAAAGTACTTATTAAATATATCTGCGAATTCCTTAGGTTCAGTGATAAAAGCATTTATTTTTTATTTGTGAGTCCGGATATTTTTAGTTTGTTTGTTTGTTCATTGATGATGTTCCAAATAACTTGCGACTTGTTTGCTGCCTTTATTATCTTAAAGTTGAAATTTTTTTGTTTTGTTAATGTAATTAATTCGTGATGTTCGTTTTTTGTTTTAAATATTGGTTCCTTAAAACTGGATACTTTTTTGTAGCAAAAACATGTCTTTCAGTTTAGCTGCTGAGATTTTTACATCTTCTGTAACCCATATTTTCCTGTCTACATTGACTTTTATCTTAGGAAAATCTTCATTGGTCAACTTCGGTAGAAGACTGCCACTATATGATCATAGGATGTTAATTCTGAGCGGTTTAAGCAGCGTCAACAGAAATATGCAACAGAGGCTTTTGCGTAAACACACTATTCAAAATAAACTATATTTTGAACAGTGCCTAAAACATGAAACATGGTCCGACTTCCTAAACGCAGAAGACTGCAATGAGAAAACCGTTGCACTGATAAACACGCTGCAGCACTATTACTACAGTAGCTTCCCTCTAACACAGACCAACGTGCACAACAAGACCAAAATCACAATAGAAGCCCGAATCTCTAGTATAAAATTAAGAGACCTGTTTTTCCTACAAAAAGAATTTCCGCAACTACGCACATACTACTTACGAAATAATAGAACTCATTTCAAATTAATAAACGAATGCAAAAGAAATTATTTCCGAAACCACCTCGCTAATTCCGATTAGAAGCAGAAAGATCTATGGGAACTTATTAATCAGCAAACAAACAAATCGCCCAAGCGGGGAAGTCTTATTATAGATATTGATAATGCCCGGATCCAGGACAGCCATACAATTGCGAAACTTTTTAATGACTTTTTTATAAAAGCGCCGGGGGAAATAATGAAGGATATTACACCTACTGCAATTACGACATTAGTGAAACAGAACTTTAAATAAATTTATCAGTGAGTATAAATTAAAAAACAAAAATTCGCAGGGCCCCGATGGTATTCCTTGCCGTTTACTGAAAGACAACGTACTGCATCCGCTCAAGCCGCTGCAAGGCCTAGTCAACTGTTCATTTAAATAAGCGAAGTTTCCCAATATTTTTAAAGTAGCCACTATTCTACCTATATTCAAGAGAGGATATACACATTCTCTGAATAACTATAGATAGGCCTATTGCTTTGTTATCTATACTCTCGAAAATCTTGGAATACTGTTTTCTGTACAGACTCTATTTCCAAACATAGTTTAATTCCGATGGAACAGCATGGTTTTCAAAGAGGCAAGTCCACAACTTCAGCTATTGTAGGCCTATATAATAAAATTCTGTCAGAAGTGGATAAGGGCAGATTCCCTGTGGGAGTCTTCTGTGATTTAACCTAATCATTACCTCAAGGGAGTGTTCTTGCCCCAACTTTGTTCATGTTATATTTAGCTGATCTAGTTCCGTTTATTCGATGAAGATACTGCACTTTATATGCAGACGATGCCAGCTTCGTAATTTCTAATGAAACCTTATTAGATACACAGCGAAATGAAAATCTCTTAGTTCGGGACTTATCCAGTTGGTTTTCAAGGAACAAATTATTTTTCAACATCGACAAAACTAAATTCATTTTATTCAAAACTCGACGTAGTGAATACGCCAAGGATATTTCTATACAGACTGATCAATGTGCGATAAAACGTGTAAACTTCACAAAGTTTCTTGGTATATGTTTTGAGGAAAACTTAGCTTGGCATATGACCATCGACAGCGTGTGTAAGACGCTCAGTAAGAAAGCCTACTGTCTCCGCTACTTGAAGATATTTTTGCGTGTACCAGAACTATTACACTTTTACTTTGCTGAAATTCAGTCAATTCTCTCCTATGGTATAATAGCTTGGGGCACTTTACTAGAGTGGCCTAAAGTTTTGAAAGCACAGAACTGGATACCAAGAGCCCTTCTTGATTTACCGGCGTATACATCATGCAGGCCTCACTTTAGTAACTTCAACAGTCTCTGCATTCTTGAAACCAATTGTTATATACATGCAAACAAGCAATTAATTCCTAAACATAAGAATAATCCTAATTATAATACTAGAGGATGCATGAAACTATGCACCCCCTATTCAAGATTGAAGGTCTGCAGTAAATCGCCCGCAGTTGCTGGAACCTACCTATATAATATGCTACCTACAAGTCTTACCCAGGAAATCTCGATCAGAAAGTTCAGGGGAAAAGTGAGTGACATTCTTATTTCAAAATGTTTATATACCACTGATGAGTATGTGAAACTATTTTAATCATTGTATTGACTTACCAATATGTAGTCTGTATATATATATATATATACATCTTTTTATTTAATTTATTAATTTGTTAATATATTAATTTGAATTTGAACTGGTTAGCAAAACGAATTACCCGCAAAAGTGACTCAATGGAACGGCTGGTGATTCAGGGCAGAGTGGAAGGTAGCAGACCACGTGGCCGATCACCAACTCGATGGACAGACACCATCAAATCTGTCACTGAGTCTCATGAGGCAGAATGCGCGCGCCATTAGACCCACTTAATTAGTCTATGGAGAAGATTGGCGAAGGCAGCAGTGAAAAAAGCAGACTACTCCCCATGACCACGACCACTCTGTCAAGAGTGATCGACTCAGAAGAGAGCAAAACGAATTTTGTTGATTGTTGAGAAAGGGTATAGCCGGATATACATATGAAATTTTCCCCCGCGGAGTTTTCTCTTCGTACTTTGGGGATCCTTTTGGCACCAAATAAAAATAATTCTGACAAAATTTTAGCTCTTTATCTCAAGCCGTTATCGAGATATTAAAAAAAAACTATATTTTCGATTTTATTTTTTTTTTCTCATAGTAAAATTGAAATCTAATAAGCGCCGATTTTTTTCCCAATTAATGCGAGTAAAAGGCATGAATTTTTTTTTTGATGATTCCCGGTTCGAAAGCCGATTTTTAAAAAAAGAAATAAAACTAAAATTATGTTTTTGACCGTATTTTTGAAAAGTGTCATCCGCCAAATTTTGTCAAGAAATGTCTTCTGTACTCCTTTATACTCAGGAATTTTTTTAATTTTTTGGATGTGGTGGAACAATGTGAAAAAAATTAAAAACGATCTTACATTTCAATGAACATATTTTATTATTGTTAGAAAATAACAAAAAAAACCTGTTTTTGACTGAAAGAAAACGTGTTAATCTTTGTCACTGTCTCCGTTTATTACAACGTTAACATTTTTTTCTAAAAAACAGACGACTTAATATTTCGGCAGGTCTTATTATTTTACAATTAGCCAAATATTGAGCATGGGAAAGATAATATATAATCGCTGCAATGTGAGAGCAACATCCAATAGTACGTCTTCCATTAGCACAATCACAACAATATCGTCTAATACCAGATATTTCATTCTTGTCTGACTGATAATCAATGAAACAACGGTATACTTTTGAAGTAATATGCCGAGATCTCACTTGTAATTTTATAATGTTAGGTGTTATTTCAACATGCTGAAGTTTTACTGTTTCGTCTTCATTCATCATCTCAGCTAAATACGATACAGATTGGGACATTTGATACGACCCTGTGAACAAAATTTTAAGTTGTTGTTCCGTTAACTCTGGAAAATCTGTTAAATCGTTTGATGTAATGGTAATAAACGGAACATTTCGTCTTGCCCAACGATTTGTCTCTACTTCCGAAGCCAAAGTATTATCTTGAATTTTTTTAATTCATCACAGCAATAATTTCTTCAGAAAGCTCAACATCCGAATCAAGTCTCGTACCAAATTCATTATCTAGGAAACAGGAAACTCGACAAAAAAAATAGTTTTAGGGAGTAGTTTATTGTTTAGTTTATGATCTAAAAGCTTAAACCTTTGCTTGGTATTACCATGAACTGCTTCAACTACCGCACTTTGGTAACAAAACGGGATTGATTTGATTCGACTGTAGTTAGCTGATTTCGTTTCCCCTTAAGAGCCGGCATTAACACTTTGAATTCTAGTTGTTCTAAACATTCTTTTATATCACGAAAGCCTCGATCTACAACGATAATATCATCTTTTTTTAGTAATTTAATGAGACCATTAGGATTGCTCAAGACGATTTTCATAATTTCAGCATCGTTCATATTAGCTGTGTAAGGCCCAAGCATATCTATAACCAAACCATTTGTAGTGCATATTGTAAATGGCTTGCACAGAGGTACTTTTTTTGACCAGAATATGATTTTATCTGGTATTCATTATTTGTACTTTTTTGATGGCGAATATATGTGCCATCACAAATAAATACCAGTTGGTCATCTTGAAGTTCATATAATTTTCTAGCTATCTTTGAAGTATTAAAAAGTAAAGTTTTTCTAGTGACAGCGTCAATTCCAAAATTCAATGGCAAAACGTCTTTTTCAAATGAGTTCATCACTTCATTACAGTAGTCAGATACCATTTGTTCACGGGCCAAACCAAAAATGGAAAAAATTGAGACATTCGAATTCCCAGTTTTTAATTTAAATAAAAAAATGACTAGAGCTTGAGTGACATTACGATTTATTGAATTTTTCATAGACGTTAACATCTCACGCAGTTTTATCAGTTTTTCCCATGTAAGACCCGTGAATATCTCTAGTTGTTTTTCTGAAAATGAATAGTCTCCAATTTTATCAATAATAGACGAATCGCTACTAATAACCAGCTGCCCAAGTAACTTTTCTTAATCTCGAATTTCAAATACACTCGTATTCGAATATATGCGAAAGTTATTAATATGTTCGTCATAGAGTCGCTGTTTTATGATATGATCTTTACAACACCGATACCATCAGGAATAAAGATTCGTTTTTTAGTGAAAACTTGTTTACGAGCTTCAAATGGAACAAGTGTAATATTTTGTAAGGACCCACAAATGCAACAATATTTATGAGTGGCAATAATTCTAGGAAAACCCAATTCCATAAATTCTAGTTTTTCTTCCATTTTTTCATCAACAAAAAATGAAGGATCTTCAGTTGATGATACCGACGAAATTGTAGTTGAAGAAGATTGAGAAAAACTCGGTTGGTTCTCGACACTTACTTGCTCTGCATATGAATTATCGGTGTTCACATCTTTAGTTGGTCTTGTTAAAATTGGTCGACATTTTTTTCAGACAATATTATTGATAGAAACTTTTTTCCCAATTTTTTTTGTTGCTATATCAGCCTCGTCAATGGTCATGATATTTTTTTTAGGGTCTATTACTTTGCGTATATAAATGTTACAATTGGCGCATTTTTCGTTAGAAGGAAATATAAAATGGATTAAAGATACAAACATATATAAAAGCATAAAGAAAACATTTCACTTACTTGTCTTGGCAATAGTCTTCAAATTATTTAATGAATACAGTCTTTATACCGGTTGATTTTACTGGTTATAAAGTTAATTAAATCGAAATTGTAGGAGCGTATGATTACATTGGTCCCTTTGAGATAGACGGCGCTTTCGCGTTTTAAGATGGAGCCCAGTGAACGCGGGAAATTTTCATAAGCTTCCAGAAGGTTAGTAATGCTATCTATGTTTTTATGTCCAATGCGAAATTTATATTGAAGTCACCAACTAAAATTATTTGTTCATCATTTCTTGCCAGTTTATGGGGGATACTGTCTAGTGTTGTCAGGAAAGTGACAAAACATCCCAATGGAGGTCTATATATATATATATATATATATATATATATATATATATATATATATATATATATTTCATATTATCGTGCGGATACCCTTTATATTTGCTTCTACCCAGCAGATCTCTATTGTCTTTTCAATAGAGAAGCTTCTTAATTCCATTTTTTCTATCTGACTATTTATAAATGCTTAGAGACTAGCGAATATAGCTACACCTCCTTCTTTAGATTGTATTCTGCTAAAGTGGCTGACTAGCTGGTAGTAATTTATATGAACTGATGTAATTATCATTTGTTAATCAAGTTTCTGCTAGACAAATGAGAAGGGTTTTTTTGTTTTCTTCTTTCTTTTCTTCTTCGGTTGATATTTCTAGCTCGCATAATTTATTTCGTAGCGATTGAATATTTAGAAATAAGAGTATATTTGTATTATCTTTATTAGCAATTATTTCCTTGGATTTAAATCAGGACTTAATGCTAGAAACACCATTGTTTCAATTTTCAGTTCTTGTAGGATGTCTAAAGTAATTCGCTTAATGTGGTCTTGCGACTATTGCGTTATCCTGCATTAATAACAAATTTGGACCTATTCCATATGCCACAGGGACAACATGTTCTCCTAACGCAATGTCAACATAGAGATTAGCGTTAAGATTTCCTGGAATTACTACAAGGTCCATTCTACTGTCGATACTAATCTCACCCCCAACCATAACTGAGGCACCTCCAAACCTTTGGACTTCCTGAACACTAGCAGCTGCGTAGGCTTCTCCGGGGCGTCTGTAAACACGTACTCGACCATCGCGAATAATACGGAACCTTGATTCATCCGTGAAGAGTACGACTTCGTTGTCAAAGTTGCCATGCGACATTTTCAGGAGCAAAATTCATCCTTGCAATTCAGTGGAGTCGTGTCAAAGAGGGTTTTCGGACGGGTCATCTTCCTCTAAAATTTGATTGCCTCAACCTATTCCTAATTGTCTGCTCTGTTACAGTGACCTTGTGCGTCATCCTGAGGGAAATTAAGAGGTCTTTCGCAGTAGAAACTCTATTGTGAAGACTCGAAATCAGTAAAAATCGGTCTTTTGTCTATTGTTTTATCTATTGACCTGTATCCAAGTACCTGTGCCACAATCGCTCAATAAGAGACAGGCTTCCGTTGAAGTTTCTTGAAACTTGTCGAAGGCTTTTGCCATTTTCAATTGATGTTATAACAACTTCCACTTCGCTGTGATGCTTCATTTTCATTTAACTTAAGTCAAACTGTCAGTTACAAACATTTTCGTCTCTATATTGATCTGAACAAGGCTTTCCTAGCTCTTTCAAATTTGTGATACATTATTTCACTTTAGTTTTGGTAGTTCTTGTTAATTATTACGGATACTCCGATGTGATAGTTGCTGATAATTTAGGAGTGCGATGGTGATAATTGCTTATGTGTCAATTAAAACAATTAAATAGAGCATCTTTCAAATGTTCTTTATTATATTTGCATGTAATTTCCCGTTTGTATTTTATGGAGGCGCAAATTAGTGACCAGCTAATTGTTTTGAGCAGTGTATTGACAGTTCGCAAAAAAAACATTTTTGTAAAATCTTGACTGAAGCACTTTTTGCACGAAGAAATTAAATTATAAGCAACTATGTTCGGCAGAAATATTAAGAAACGCTTTTGTAAAGTAACTCTATGTTGCATTTCAAAATATAACTTTATACCTACACAGTTTTATCAATATTCCAGCGAAATAATCGAATACATATTTGTATAAATATAATATTTGGTTTTCATAGTGACGTGAAAGCTATTGACAAAACGACTGATGTGCCAGTGCCAGAGTTCAGCGTAGAACTGTATTTACGGTAGAAATCCTGTGTGGTTTTACATTACTTTTACAATAGATTTACAACAAACATAAAATGGCTTTTAAAAATAACAAACCTTCCCTTATGACCAAGTTGTATACCGAACACGTCGTGGCGATTCCACCACCACCACCAAGGTAAAAAATCAAAAATAATACCGTCTACTTTTTTCCCCTTAATTTTTTCTTGGGCATTTGATTGTATAATTTGATAATGTAGAATTTACCACTTTCGTTGTTCAAATGTGTATACATTTATTTATGCCAATAAAAACATATACTACTATAATATTGTCTAACAAAACGAAATATTTGTCTGGCTGCCGGATTTCAGATATCTTTGATGTGCTAATTCCAAAAATACATGGCTTTAGAGAGATACAGGTTAATAGATTTTAGGTTTCTCGCATTTTCCGTTGATTTAACAATGCGATAATTTTTGAACGGCTTTTAGCAGAGATGTCTAGTTTTTATCATTCGATTCACGAAAATTAGTCGGAAAATATTTAATGAAACATTTGCTAGAAAATCTAGAAAAATTGCTACAAAACTTGAAATTTTGAAAATTGCATCGACCCAACCGGTCTATTAGAAGTCAAAATTGATTTCTCGAGAAATTTTCAACCGATTTAGTCTTAAAAGAAGCGCAAGGAATTCTTGAAACTAATACTGGAACGAAACCTTAATGGAAGTAGAAGTAGAGTGGACTTAAAGGATGAAAAAAAAATAATGGAAATGCTGCATAAGAACGGAAAATTCTAAGCCAGGCTAATATAGCGTAACTCAAAAACTAGTTGTGACGAGTTTTGACCAAATTTCATAGTTATTTTCGATTCTGCATAAAAAATGTCAGTTAAATAAAAAATAAATCAGTTTAAATCAAAAATAGCTGGCACCAAAATTACCGCTGGGTTACTTTCTATTGTTATTAGAGCGAAGCTCAGTTACAACTTACATAGCAGAAATAACATTAACATTGCCTAATAAAAAAAACTAAAAGAAAACCACAGAAAGAAGTTAATATAAATGTACATTTCAGTCTTTAATTTTTACATTTCAGATTTTCGATAACAGAATGGTATTTGAACAATAGAATTCGGTACAGAACTTGCGATGACCAACAAGCACTTGCTGATAAGGTTTTAGCCGAGTCTGATAGAGTAAGTACCAAGATTATCATATATATTTTTAGTCTCAAACAAAACCGGCACAAGAAACTTGAAAAGTACAGGGGTGCAGATGTAATATTGCTTATAAAATTTATATAACATTTTACAATATACACCTCTTAAGCCTATCACTTAGTACCTAATGATCTATTATCTTGATTTATTATAATTACCTTTTCAAATTTATGCTACGGTTTAAACATTTTTTCTACGGTGAACAATTTAATTTACCTATTCTGGCCTGCACCGGATGAATAGAAAAACATCTTTTGAGAAGTTCTCGCCTCAGAAACCGAGTTAATATAAGTTAAATCAGTTAAACTGGTTTATATAAAAAAACCGTTGGGTAAATGGTTATAATAAAATATTGCATAAAATATTGCAAATATTGCATTTGCAAAAATTGCAATATATATTTGCACCAACGAAATGTGCCGAACGAAGCTATAATTTCTACATTTTTTTTCCTCCGTACATTTGAAACAGGAATTAGTAAATGGTTTCCTATATGCAATGCGTTGTTAACCCTCCGTTGGGAGCGGCTAATCAAAGAGGTACATCTATAACGTTTGGCGTTGCCTCTCTTCTCCATAAGGGCGCCGGATCCCCGTCCAATAGCTTATTAACCCTTAACCACCTGCCATACGTTTCAGGTGAGAAAATTACTGCTACTTTGGGTCCGAGAGACATATGTCAGGTGGTTAGGTGTTAACTTTTTGTATCAAACAGGCCCTTTGATCTCGCAGGCTCACCGCACCCGGAGTTGTTTCTTTTTTGGAAACAGTGTTTCCAGTTTTTCATGCTCTTTGGGGAAAATCAGAGTACATATTAATAATACTCTATGAACTATTAGTTTAGTAGCGGATTTTTTACAATCGAATTATAAAATAAACATCCCACGAACTATTTACTATCATTATTAGGGTTCCGTACCGAAAACGGAACCCTTATAGGATCACTTTGTTGTCAGTCTGTCTGTCTGTCTGTCTGTCCTTCTGTCTGTCTGTCAAGACCATTTTTCTCAGGAACGCGTAAATGTAACAAGTTGAAATTTGTATCAAATACTGGGGTCTGCGGTCTCTTTCAGCTGTGAAAAAAATCAAACTTGTAAGTCAACGCGATCAAAGATATGACCGTTTATGTCGCATATTTTGTGATTTCACAAGGGAACCCAAACCTCTAGGGTACTTCCCGTTGATCTAGAATCATGAAATTTGGCAAGAAGCGGTGTCTTACAGCATATGTATTGGAAAAAATCTGAAAACCGTAAATATGTAGTTTAATTACAAGAAAAATGCGAAATTACTATTAGAAACTTATGAAAATACACCAATGTGTTGCGTGGTATTGTCAGGCACCAGAAGCATATGGGTTGCATACAGTTAGGTCCTCGTCGGTTAGGTCCGAAGGTTAAAAAGTATGTGTCGGCACCCAGCTGTTTATTCTGAATTTTCTTTGTTTATATTCATTATGCATTTCATCACGTTCGCTCTATATATTATGTGTAAATTTTGCTTGTTTATAACCGACATGAGACATACTCAAGTCCCGTAACATCCTGTATATATTATATTTCGTCTAATTTTTGTTTATAATCTACATATACTTAAATCACGTACGCCCTGTATTTTTTGGTAGTCAATTGCCCAAAAACAGTCAATTGAACAACTGAATGTTAAGAGTATCAAAATAGATCTAGAAATAGTTAATATATTAGTTTATATTAGATCTAGAAATAGTTAGATCTTAATACAAGTTAGTGAATAAGTGTAATACTAAAATAAAGTTTACTTTTTATAAGTATGAAAATACTTGCGTTATTAAAAAAAAATACCCTCTATACCTTTATACAGGGTATATAGGTATACAAGCAAAATTGAGCGGTAAAAACAAATAGTGAAGTTCCAGAATCCCTAAACACTCATAGTGAATGGGGGATGTATGGTAATAAAATATAGGGCAGAATTCCATCGTACGACAGCGACATCTTGAGGTTATGCTTGCAGCGGTACTAAGATGGTCGTGATTTCAGGAGGGCCACTTGTCAAGTTAACTGAATGTGCTTGCTACGTCCTCCACAAAAAATATACCTTACTTACAAGTACGGAACCCTGGGTGCGCGAGTCACAGCTCGCACTTGGCCGGTTTTTTTAACAATCGGATTATAAATTATTGTATTGAATATGTAGGTAATGTTAAAATTTTTAAATACATCCCTACATAGGTGAGGAATTTAGTTTATTTGCGCAAAATTAATTCGGTGATTTTTATGAGCAGTTTTCGAAAGTGGGACGTTTTGGCACACCGCGCCCGATCTCGGCAGTTTCTGAGGCGCGGCCGACGGAGGATTAAGAAGCTACAGTAGCATTTTCGTAACCTTAGTTTGCTGCTGTGAAAAGTAGGGATGGCTGCCTCCTGTCATTTGACCGCTCATTTATAGCATTGTTTTAACTATGCAATTAATCTATGATATATATTTCATTTGGGCCATACAGAATTACCAGAAGGAAGGAAAGAAACAGAAAGAAAGAAGCTTTTTCTTTTCCATTTAGTTCTCTAATATTCCATGTTGCCAAATTTATTCTTCGTAAACCATTTATATGCCGTGTCGTCGCAGTATTTACCTTATCGTTAATTTCTGTTAATCGTTTTTTGAGGTATTATCTTCTACCTTCTTTACTAGTACTAGCCTTTCTTCATCTTCACACCATTTCCATTCTTGATCATCAATAAATACTTTAATGTACCCTATTTTAGTTTTCTTCCCGTTCTTCCCTTCTTCTTGGGCAGCTTTCCTAATTTTTCCTTGTATCTCTCTTTATTTTCTGGACATATCATCATTAATGAATACTTTTCCTTCTTCATAGTTTCGTAATTTATTTTTGTTTTTCATGACTTTCATTTTTTCATATGCATTGTTAAGTTCCACGAGGTACGTTTTTATACCTAGTTTCACAGCTGATTTTACCCCTATATCTGATTCGAGTTGGTTTTTCATGAAGTTTTCCATTGATTCCTTCGGTGTTAGCATTTCAACGTCTCCCAGCATTAGTCCTTGTACTACAATATTATTTCTTCTTTTTTCCTTTCCATCGCATCTAGCCCTGCATTTATTGCCTTGACTTCCTCCTTTAGTTTTGTATTTTCGCGTTTGGTTTCTTCATTTTTTTTTTCTCAGCTTGCTTTTATCGTTTCTGTACTCTCTTTGTTCTAATCTGATCCCTTTTACCTCATCTGTTAACTATTTCATCGTTTCTTTTCTAGCTTTTCACCCTCGGTTTTAGATTTACTTTTCTCAGGAGAGCGTGCTATTTTCTTGGTTTTGTTGCGTCTCATCCTCTACATCTCACAGTTTTTCCTTCGTTTTCCTTCATCAGTTGTGTATTCGTCACTACGCATATTTAATTTCCTTTAAATATTCTTACTAAATATAGTCCTGTGCTCAGGTGTTTGAATTTATTTACAGCTGATGTCGGCTGTCGTCTATATCTTGGGTCGCACCGCGCTAAATAGCCCCTTGCCCGGTTCGACTCCTCGGAGGTTAGGCTTTTTTTATTTTTTTTTTAGAAACGTAAATTTCTGCTTTTTAGGTCTTTATTCTATCTAGTCTTTCTTTACTTCTCTAATTACTTTATTAATTTCTTACTTTACTCACTCTAGTTCTCTCTCATTGTCAGATCTTTTGGGTTGCACTCACTACTATTTCACATACACTTTTCAGTTATAAATAATGAATTAAATTGCTCAGAACCTCCCGAAATTTGAGATTAGTTTCGGAGCTGCTAAAACGCGACCACACCGCACCAGCGCTCGACTTGGTCTTGATCTTGAAACTAAAGACAAATTTTGAGAAGAAGCATTAGAAAAAGTGGAAAATTGCAACGGAAAAATTGTGGTGCTAGGAGACCTAAACGGTAGAGTCGGCATAAAAGATGAAAGGACAAGTGATGTAATAGGACAGTTTGGAGATACTACGAGAAACAACAATGGACACAGAATTATTGATTTCTGTGTACAAAATAACCTATTAGTAATGAACATTCTTTAAACACAAAGACTCTCTTAAATACACAAAAGAGGTCCCAAGCAGAGGGGGAAAATCCATAATAGACTATGTACTCATAAATAGGAACTCTAGGCAGGAAATAAGGGATGTTAGAGTTATAAGAGGATCCGAGATAAATAGTGACCACTATCTACTAAAAGCGAAAACGACAATAAGCTGCCAGAGACCGGGAAATAATAAAAACAAAATAGAACTGCGAAACAACAATAGTAAGGAGACGATAAAAACTACAGACTGATGATAAGAAAAGTAGCAGACAAGTTTACAAAGAAAGTTGAGGAAATGATAGATGAGACAAGAACTAATAAATATTGTAATTTGGAGGAAGCATGGGAAACATTCAGAAACACCTTAATTAGCGCAGGAAAAGAAACATGTGGAACTACGAAAATAAATAGAAATAAAAAGCAAACGGCCTGGTGGAACGACAATGTTAAAAACGAAGTTACACTAAAGAAATAGAAATGGAAAACATATCTACGTAAAGGAGATTATACCACATACCAAGATTATAAAAGACAGAGAGATAGGGTCAAAGAGATAGTATTAGACGCAAAAAGAAACCTGGGAGGAGTTTGGAAAAAAAATCGAAGCTGACTTTCATACAAACCAAAAGCTATTTTGAAAAACATAAGATCTGGGAAGAAGAATGAAGTAATTAAGCAAATTAAGGATAAACATGAAGCAATATTAACGGAGGAGGACATAATGGAAACATGGAGAAGATACTTTGAAAATCTGATGAACAAAGAAAGTATTGTGGACAGAACCGAAAGAACCTACAACATAGAAGAAACAAAACAATAAAGAGAGCACATACAATTAGAAGAGGTTAAGAATATAACAGGAGAAATCCTAAAAAATATGGGCGAAAAATGAGTCCAGTTGTTATCAAAAATATGCAATATGGCTTGGGAGGAAGGCAGAGTACCAATAGACTGGGAGATAGGGGAGATAGGAGATAGGGGGAGATAGATTGGCACAATCAATATACAAGAAAGGAGACAGAAGAGACTGTAACAACTACCGAGGAATCTCCCTGCTAAGCATAGCATCAAAAGTTTATGAGAGAATATTAGAAACAAAACTGAGTCGGGCACTAGAACTACAGCTCGAACAGTCACAAAGTGGTTTCAGGAAAGGCAGGAGTATAAAGGATCATATATTTACAATTAAACAGATGATCGAAAGAATAAGCAATACAGACGATGAAATATATCAAGTCTTCCTTGACCTGGAAAAGGCATTCGACAGAATATTAAGATAAATTATAGAAGAAACCCTGGTCAAAAGGAAAATTAATATTAAACTAATAAGAGCAATAATGGGTATGTACAAATATAGTAAAAATATTGTAAGAACAGACAACATGCAATCACGCAAGTTTACGGCAAGGAGGTGTTTTGAGTCCAACTTTATTCAACCTAGTTATGGACGAAGTAATGAGGAAAAGAACGTCTTCATTTAGTGTGGGGTTTGTAAAACCTAGAACCAATCCGTATAAATGAATGTGCGTTCGCCGACGACCTTGTTATCTTAGCGAGAAGTGAAATTGAACTGAGGAGAAACTTGGAGATATGGAATCAGAAATTAGCAGAGAAGAACCTCAAGATAAACGAAGAGAAAATAAAAATCATGTACGTCTACATAGCAAGGGAAACCATCAAATAGAAATTAATGACAGAATAGAGGTTTCAGCAAGGGTGTACCACAGCCTAAGAAATAGTTTATACAGAGCTGTATTCGTACCTATACTAACATTTGGGTGCGAAAGCTGGGTGTAAACGAAGAGATTAAAGAGCAAAATCCAAAGTATAGAAATGAAATACCTAAGAAGAGTGTTAGGAGTCACAACACGAGATCCCATAAGAAATGACACCACCAGAGAACAGTTAAAGGTGCAACCAGTAGTAAAGCGAATCGAGAACTGCCAACTGAGATGGTATGAACACCTCAAGCGAATGGAGGACAAAAGATCAGTCAAGAGAGTATGAGAAGCTTAAGGTCAAAAAAAGTAGAGGAAGGATCAAGACAACATGGAATCGAAACATAGAGAAAAAAGTAGAGGACAGGAGACTCACAATGTTTCTAACTTTGGTTCAAGCATCAATTATGGCAATAGGAAAAAAGGAGTGGAAAAAGAAATTCATATTATAGGGAAAGAAATGTGTGAATATACCTAATGTATTGTAAAGATTAAATGTAAGATTTAGAACACCTTACACCTTAGGGTAAATGAGGTTATTGATTTTATATATATATATATATATATATATATATATATATATATATATATATATATATATATATATACCAGAAATAGAGAAACAAGAACGTAAAATTCTCCGAAAAATTTTTGGGCCGGTGAATAAAGAGGGAATATGGATTAAGAGGCCATCGTCAGAAATATATAAAACCATAGAACCTATCACTGACACTTTCAAAAAGAGACGAGCTAAATTTTTTGGTCACATATACAGAATGGACCAGAACAGAATTACGACACAAATTTTTAAAATTACCTTTAACAGTAAAAATAGGTCCAAATGGATACAGGAAACTGAAGAAGACCTCAAGCAGCTAAACATCACGATACACGACATGAATGATCGGGTTAAATTTAGAAACACCATATTGCACCATAAATTTGATAAAGAACTGCTCCCAAAGATACCAGGAAAAAAGTGGACGGACGAACGGAAGAAAGAACATAGTGCACGAATGAAGAGGATTTGGGAAGAAAGTCGCCGCATGACTGAGTTGACATAATTTTTGTTCAAGTTTACACGCTCTCTTTAAAGGGATTTACGATAGTAATAATAATATATATATATTTCGCTGGAGCCGTACGCTGGAGCCGTAATTGAAATCACGGCGAACAAAATTTATGGCAAAAATATTGTTTTTAAATTATTGAATACTTATTTATAATCTTAATTCTATAATTATATTTATAATAAATAATAATTTTTCATTAAAATAATGTCGTAGATAAAAAATTTATTTAAGAAAGCTTCTCCTATGAAATCTCGCTATTGAGTTTGTATGGTGACTGCGCCGGTGTTAAAATTTATTGGGATTTGTAAGTGGCGGAAAATATATATCATCATTTTCACGAAAAAAAGAAGACCAGAGTACAGGATCATTTATTTCTATGTTTTCTTGAAAAGAATTAAATGGTACATTCAGATTTTGTTACTTATCTTGTTTTTCTTCTATATCCTCTTAAAAATTGGCAGAATCATTTTAAATTAAACATTTTCCTTTGCCCTTCGATATTACAATAAAAAAAATCGTTTTGGTGGAGTAGATAATGCAAAATCGGATTCTGTTTCAAAAAAACTGTGCACATTTTTTATTTCCTTCTTGATGTTGTATATTGTCAAAGCTACATCTACAAAGTTAGAATTTTGAATTTGCACTATTTATTGATAATCCATAAAATCTTTAATTTTGACAAGTTTTGTGAATATCAGACTATCCGTTTGTCTGTAATCACAAAAGGCGTTTTTTCAATAAAAAAGAAATATTTCAAAGTGGTATTTGCAGAGCTAGAATTTTTTATTTATACTATTTATTAATAATCATATAAATCTTTAATCTTACCAAGTTTTATCAATATCAGTCTCTCCGTTTGTGTATAATCATAAAAGGCGTTCCAAATTTATGAAATAAAAAGAAATCAAAGCTTCATTTACAAAGTTAGAATTTCCACTATTCATTAATAATCATATAAATCTTTAATTTTACCAAGTTTTAAAGAAATCAGTCCATTTGTATGTTTGTAATCACAAATGGCGCTCAAAATATTTGAAATATATACAATGAGCTAACGACCACGAGCTCGTTCTGCTCGGAAATACAATTTGTCATGGAAAAAACACAAAAAAGCGATTGGAATCAGATGAAATGGGAATGAATTTGACGACTAAATTAATTGTTTATAAATTGTTGTTTAAATTGTTTCGTAAAGCGTCTTAGTAAGGTGTCTGCGTGTAGTGGTTTTTATGTCGCGTTTGATGCATAGCGGGTTTACAATAGCAAGGGCTTCACACGAGACGAGATAAGGCGAGAGTTTCAAGATAGCGGCTCGGTCTCGTTAGTTGTGAAAAAAATTACTCTCGTCTCAGTTTCGCTCTCGCTCTCGTAACCATCTGTCTCGTCTCGCTCTCCTAACCGTTTATCTTGTCTCGTCTCGTCTCATCTCGTCAGATATCGTTCTTGCTAGAACTTATTGTTAAGATAGTCCAAAACGAGGTAATGGTTAATTTAATTGTAATTAATAAATGCGTGATTATTTGTTAAATAATAAAATACAATTTTAAAATACTTTATTCATTCATACAGTTTACAATATTTGAAGTTATAGGTTACGAGACAATGAACTTTGATTATTAAACTATCTGAAATTTTACACTTTAAGCCAAAAGAATTCAAACATAATAATGCCTTGCATCACATCGTCCTTTAATGATGTGCACGTTTTGATCATCATATCACCGATATAATCTTTCAACAGGTTAGGTTAGATTACTGTTGTTGCCACTATGCTGAATAAATCCTTGGCAATCTCTGAAAGAGTAGGGAAAATCGTTTCATGAGACTTTTATATAGACTCACTCTAAAATATTTGGACTTACATCTTCTCATTTCAGTAGTAAATACCCATCAAAATCCGCTTTCCAATTTTTTGCTGATTTTTTTCCAAGTTTTTGCTGAATTATTGTACCTATAGATCAGGGATGGCGAACCTTTTTGAGTAGTGGGTCAAATTTTGTTCATTATATTTTTCGTACTAGCTCGTGGGTCACCATGTCAGTGGCATCATTTGGAAAAGAGAAGAAAGGAGTAGTCTTTGTAAAGACTACTTTTTTGTTCTCACTTTTAAAGGCTTTTCTAGCTCCCTAGGCTTTACATCATTTATTTCATCTCCTTATCGCTCTTTGCACCACTACCACATCATCCGCGAACGCCAGACTCCATACTTTCTCTCTACCTATCACACACCCTCCCGCTGGCTCTCTCTTAAACTTACTTTCCATATCTGCAACATATATTTTCAAATGTATTTACTCAAATCATTATCAAAATTGCTCAATATTAAAAATCTCAAATCATTCTCAAAATTGCTGCATACAACTTGTACCGTGTGTTGAGCAGAGTTATTCCCCGGTAGTTTTCTACTTTGGTTTTCTCTCCTTTTTTGTAAATCGAGCATATTACCTTCTCCCCAGTCTGCCGGGAATCCCTAAACTCGACACACCACAATTATTAGCTCCACCAGCATTTCTATCATTCTCTTCATGCTATACATCCACACTTCGTTCTGCATTCCATTTCCCCCCGGTGCTTTTTTCTTTTTCAGCTTCTTGGCCTGCTCTCTACCTCTTCTTATGTGATTTATGTACCCTGTGGAGCCGCCTACGTCTTCCCCATTGCTGTTTCTGCTTCCTCGTCCTCCATTCCCCCTTCCAAGAATCTCATGAAATGTTCTTCCCTGTTTATGTATTTTCACACCTCTTTCTCTGATTTTATTGCTTTTATTTCTCTTTCTTCTTCTCGCTTCTGTTTCTTCTCTTCTCTACATCTTTCTATGTATCTTCTCTTAATTTCTATAAAGCCACTCTTACTTGCTTTCGTCCTTCTCCACTCCTTTAGCGCCTCGGTTGCTTTCTTTTCCAATTCTTATACGCTTCTTAATCAAGTTTGTCAATCAAACGCTTGTTTTACGAAGTCTCTTTCTGAAAGATGTTTCTCGTGGCTAGCAATGCAATGGGCAACTTGAAAACTAGCAGCTGTAATGGTAGTTTAAATTATTGTATGTGAAAGTTGCCATTATTGTAAGCGTGTGTAAAAGTATCCAAATTGTGCGTAAAAGTACAATGTAAATCGAATGTAGTTTCATTATTAAACGATTTCTATTTGTTATTACTATGGCAACAACTCACGTCACTAAACAAAAAACATAGACGTAGTGAAAATAACTGACGTGTATTAAAATTGAATTAATGTTTCTTATTTTGAATCAAGAAGTCTCGGCCTCTCAGTCTGGAGTTAACTTAACCTAACCATAACCTAATTTAGATTAAATCTAGGTTAGCCTGGATTACATCGACAACGACCAAAAAGTGTTCCCGTCACTGAGCCATTTTACTATTAAGCAATTTTTGCCACGGAGGCGCTTCTTTAATGAAAAATAAGTTTTTCTTTCTTCATCTGTGGAAAAGCCAAGATTAGGATGCAACTTTTCAAAATGTCTTTTTACATACGTGAAGTAACTTTTTCGTAACAAATTACGCACAGAGTCCTTTTATTCTCTTTAATCACACAATATTTATGAAACCATTCTGTTTGTTGTGATCTGGGATATGTATCGTTTGTTTTTCTTTTTTTAACCGCAGCAGTATTGCAGGGTAATAACTAAAAACTTATTTAAAATATAATAATTTGAGAAGAAATTTCTTATTGATATATTAAATATTCATACTTTTGTGGTTGAGAAACTTTAATAAGAAAGCGTCAGTGAAAATTTCTAAAAGTTCTAAAATCAATGCCTGGCTCACTTAAAATGCCTGTGGGTCAGTGTCTGACCCGCGGGTCATAGGTTCGCCATCACTGGTATAGATTATCATTATATTCATTATGAATTCATTTTTTGAATGAATTACTTCCGCTCGGACGACCAACTTATGAAGGATCTTGTTTGGCTGCCTTAGCTTGGTGATCCGTCGTAATGAGGTTCCTTCTGCCACTTCTAGTATATTTAATGTTCGCACCACGTCTAGGTTTGCTGGTGATTAGGTTTCCGTGTTTTAGCAGTGGGGTCCAGCCTCTGTATGTAACGCTAGTATCCGGTTTTGTCTTAGCGTCCGTATGTGGACGATGTGGTCGATGTCCGTATCGACATATGTCCGTCGATGTGGTTTGTGTCGTTAAAATTGTCGAATAGTAGTAACGTAGAACAGTCTTCTATTACCGTTCATTGCAAAGTGTCGTCGGTCGGTTGAGTGGGAGTATTGGAATTAGGGGAAGTGAGGTCGAACATAAGAACGTACATCCTATTGTCGGAGATGAAAACGTGTGTATCTATTTTGTAATCGGTTGCAAATCATCGGTGTAGCTCTTTGATAAGTTCGTCGCGGTTGTTATTAGTTGGTGAGGTGATTTGTGCTGTATATGTGTGGATGATGACTTGTGAATGAATTCGTGAGTTATCACAGGGGGGAATTCGGCCGACTTTTCTAATCTTCTAATTTCTAATCTTCTCTCTTTCGATTGGAGCTCTTAGGTGATTCGGGCATTTTGCTGACTAGGTTTCATGTTCCATAGAACTACATGAAACGCATTTCGAAAGCAAATTTTTAGGGCATTTGTCGATCGCATGGGGGTCGCAACACTTACATCTAATCGGTACAGGGCAATTTTCGGTGGAGTATAAGAATGATTGGCATTTTGTACAGGGGCGTGTAATTGGAGGGGATGGGGTGGTAGCGGATATAGCATAGAGTCTGTTCATGAAGAACACACCACCTGAGGGTAATAAGGATTGGAATGTGTTTATCTCAGGTGTAATTATTTTGATTAAGTCTGTTGGTTTATTGGTGACCCTCGATATTATCCTTTTACAGTACCGAAAACTATATTTTAATGCTCCGAGGTGTTCTGCATTGGTTGCATCTCCTATCTCGTATTCCATTTTTTCTATAACAGTTGAGTAGGATTCGGATGTATTTTTTTTACTGTTGGGCAACGGCAAAGCAACGGTTTTAGTTAGCTGAGTTTCTGCGTCGGTATCAGTTTTTAGCAGGAAATTGTTGGTGGTTTTGATGATAATATCATCATTAGTAGGGCGGTGTGTTTGCCAAGTGGTAGAGAATTGTATGCGCGATGTGGCTGGGTTGGTAGTGGAGAATATGTTGTTGTATTTGTATGTTTTGTGTTGTTTGAGTGAGGTGAGATTTGTTGACTGTCAGTTTGAAAGTTGATTGGTCTTAAGTTCTGTGAAGTTTATTATGATACTTTCTATGTATTTTGGAAGAAAATGATTACTATATATATTAATTGACGTCATTAACAGAGCGGCGGAAAATGGCGGCGTTTAAACAGCTAAAAATTATTCAATATTTTAAATATTTTTTTAAACTTAATTTCAGCATTTTTAAACAGTATTTATATTTGTTACTATGTTATAACGGTGTAAACAGTGAATTAAGAATATAAAAATCATGCATATTCCATATTGAGCCAGTGGCTTTTAGTGGTGGAAAGTACCTAGTCTATCCAGAGGCTTGTGACGCAGTTTTCTATTGGATAGTTTTGGTGAGTTTAGTTTTTTTTGTGGTCGGCCTCTTTTTCTCTTTACCTGGAATCCTTCGGTTTCTTCCTTGTCCGATAGGATTTTTGGGATATACCCGTTTCGTCGGTGTCCTATTTAATTATATTTGTAATAAAATGAATAAAATTCACAGGTAAAAAGTAACAAAACTAAGGTAAAAAGTAACAAAAACGGATAGTGTTATCGTAGATAAGAGAGTGTAATCTACTCAACTGTGTCCCACCCAGTGTAGACTTCGACTATAAACAAACCACACCAAACCCGGACTCGCTGCTCCCTTCATTGGAAGAAGTAGCCTATCGACTGACTAAGAACACTTACAACAAAAAATGCCTGTCACGCAACCTGAAACTTAAGCACTACACATCAGTCTTGTGACCAGAAGCCCTATATGCCATGGAGTGTCTTTCCTTGAACTGGAGAGATCTGGTAGAGAAATTGGAAATCAGAGAGAGGAGCATCCTCAGGAAGATCCTAGACCCGGTAAAGGAAGATGGGGAATTCCGAAGGCGGCATTATTCTGAGCTACGCTAAAAAGGGTTCTATGGCCAAGTTGCAAGACTGCCTCCAAACCTAGTGAGAACTCCAACGAGAACGCACGTTTGCAAAAACGTTAATCTGCACTCTCTTATCTCTTCTTCTTGTTTCGAATGGGCCTACTTTGGACCACGGTTGTTCAACTGTTGGGCTGTGTTCTTTGCCATGGAGTGTCGAACGAACCTTCTTGTTTTGCCAAAAGGTGAACACTTTTAGGCAAAATAAGAAGGTTCGTACCACTTGGTTGACAGAAACCGAGAAGGATATAAAAGAACTGGGAATAACAGATCTCCAAAACAGACAGTCTGTGAGACGCTCCCTGAAGGAAGTCCGTGGATTTCAGGAAAAACCCCGAAGGAAAGGTACTCCCTGGACAGAAGAGAGAAAGAAGTTACACCGGCAGAAGATGCGACAATACTGGGCAAAGATCAAAGTCCAACAGTTGAACAAGCGTGGTCCAAAATAGGCCCATTCGAAACAAGGAGAAGAAGAGATAAGAGAGTGCAGATTCACGTTTTTGCAGACGTGCGTTATCGTTGGAGCATCGAGAACGCCTGCCAAATCTTGAATATTACAAGGTTTTATCATTTTTTTTAATTAAAAAATAATTGTCAATTAAATCTGTAAAGTTTGAAGTTTGAATTTTCACTATTTATTGATAATCATCAAAATCTTTAGTTTTACCAGGATTGATTTAGTATACTTTACACAAATGGAACATTTAAGGCCATAACCGCATCAAATGATTCAAGCAGAGACAATAATTGAGAACTTGACCTTGAGCGCTTGAACTTTTCAAGATATTTATATTATAGTCTGCATCTATTACAGATCTAGTGTCTTCCTTGCAGATATATTCCTGGAGTTCATGTACTTTCATTATAAAAACTTATTATTTGTTAGTTTACTATTATTTTGAGTATTATTTGTAAGCCTCATAAAGGCTTATTTATATTGATCAGTACCTTTCCGTTAATTTTTGAAGTGAAAACTTCTATAGCCGCGCTGAATGACATTTGGGTAGAGGGTAAAATCATACATTTGCGTCATCGTCATCAATAGCTGCGTTCTATAGAAAAAATTTTATTACTCAAAGATGTGTTCAAAAGAACGCATCTATATACGCATATGTTTAAAGTTGGCTCTGAACGTCAAACATAATAGTCAAAGTTTTTGGCAGTGTTGACAGAACGTAGCGTTTATAAGGAAATATCAACCCGTAGAATTAGTGTGCAGTACAAGATTAAGTAATTTTTCCGGATGTAATAGTAGATGTACTAGTGCCGGATTATTGGAAAGTTTTTGGCAGTGTTGACAAAACGCAGCGCCTCTAAGGAAATATCAACCCCTATAATCAGTGTGCAGTATAAGAGTAAGTAGTTTTACCGGATGTAATAGTAGATATACTAGTGCCGGACTATTGGAATGTTCAGATTACTGAATCGAAGAATTCATGGTAAATCACGAATTAGACATATCAAAGTTTTAGGCAACCACATGTACTCGTGTGCTCTCCAAAGGAAGGAAACTCGAAAATAAAATTAATAGTCAGCTATATAGAGATAAGAATAAGAAAAAACTCTTGCAATAGTTAATTCAGAAATTTCTAAACATCGAACAATCACAGCTGAGAAGGTGGAAAAATATAAACGTCGTAAAGAATATTCCAAACAAAAATTAATTTACATGCAGATAAATCTTCAAAAGCAGTTATAATGTTTGTAAAAGTCAAAATTTCCATAACTCACAAATTGCAGACCAATCAACAAGAAATGTGCCATATATCATACCAACTCATTTTGCTGACCTATCAACACAGAATCAACCAAACATTCCGGATTCAAATTCAGATTATGATGTTTGACATTAACAGTCATTCTCCTTCAGAAGTGAGTTATGTTCCAGAATTACATAAAACAATACTAACAAACTATGTACCAAATTTGATTAATTTTCATACTGATAAATCCTCAAAACCAGTTGTAAAGCTGTTTTTTTGAAGTTTTCACTTCAGTCGGCAGTGCCTGACTGCCTATATTTTTTTGTTTCTATGGCGGAGGCTGAAAATGCTTCTCAGCAATAGCATTAATATCACATCCGAGTTCGTATGTTGTTCCTTTTTACAGAATATGGCCTAACCACTGTTTTCTCCATTTTCTCCACAGAAGTGGGAAGCCAGTTCGTAGTTGTTAAGTCTTAATAATTCAAGTCAGGAATGTCAAAAACGTAAAATATATGTAATAATAATTTATTTATGATATTATATGAATAAGTTAAGCTAGGATCTAGCTGCTTGACTAACGCGATCGACTTAAAAACATCTCGCGATCAACCATTTGAGCACTCTTGCTTTAATGTACTATTATATGAAATTCAAAAGTAGACTTTCACATTTTTTATTCCAATTAGTGTTCGCTTCGCAATGGATAGGATGACTTTAAAATGTAGCTGCACAATGCCTTATTTAGTCTTGTCAAACGGATGTAGGACTAAGGATATGTTTCAGAATATTTTAGATGCTGTATCTTACCAGGTTGGTTAAGGGCAGGTTGGTGCCCCCGGTCTAGCCGTAGTATTAAGCCTTTGCGGTAAACGACTTTTGCCGTCTTTGCGGCGACATTCAACCAAATTAATAAAAATGTGGTGCCGCTGTTACGGCGGCATTCCACCGCAAAGTGTTGATAATTGATTTTCTCATTTGTATCCAATTTCAATACAATTCAATTATTTGTTTTAGTTGAGAGAGGAGACTGATGAGTTGGCAAAGTTGAACAAACGGGAGGTTGACCACCATCTCGAACAAAAGCTCCAAGATATTAACTTCATGAAGGATGAAATTGACAAGCAAAGAAGAGAAGTCGTCAAAGAAATGGATAATTTGACTTTGTACGCCGATCGTATTAGTGATGCCACTAGATGCATCGACGAATGCGACAATATCTGCAAGAAATGTATACTCATGCGTGAAGGTAGACTTGGAATAGATTTGGTAAGAGATAGTATTAATAATCTAAGCCAAAACCGTCGAAAAGTTTTTTCTCATTCGCCGGAAATTGTCTCTCGGTCTGCAAATTGTCGCACTATCTGCAGATTGTAGATTTTGGTGGTGACTTGAATTGAGACCTTTACATTTGTATTGCAACACACCCTCTTCTTCTAATCATAGGTATACTTACTCATTTAGAGCGCCTCCTCTAGTCCCGATTCCTTAGGAATATCAGATTGTGGGTAGAATTCAAGGATTGCAACTCCTCTTCGTTGAAGCAGTGGACCCGAAGGTACATCTGTCTCTTCAATGGTAATCTTCAATAAATGTTGTGGTTCGTTCATTATTCCAGTTCATGTCGCATACTACAAGTTGCTCGATACGATTGCTGTTGGATAGAGACGACAACGTTCAACACGTTTAATTTTGTCGAGAGGTGATGCAAGCGTCACGGCAACAACACTCGACAAGTAACATTCAACAAATAGACATGTTTCTTGTGGTATGGTGTTTCTTCAATGGAAAGGCTTGCGTAGCATGCGTCAAAGCCTCATGCTACATGTTACCTAAAAAGTTTCCTCAGTGGAATCCAGCCTTTACGAAGCAGTGCTCTGCAGTCCGGATGTATGGTGTTTTTTCTACTGAGCTGTAGAATTTGCAATTGTCATCTTCTTCTAGACCTAGAGTCTTGAGGTGTTTTCTAAGTCTGCAAAGCCCAGTTAGCATAATTATCCCCCATAATTATAAGATTGTTCCTGTTTAGTTTTAGGCAAGATTTTCTTCTTTTCTGGTTAAACATCCCGGCATTACTTTGTATTTTCTTAGCCAGAAGTATTTCTTCTTCTAAACTTTTGTGGATGGTGTTCATACTCATACAAAAAAAGGATTCAGGACCTAGAGAGAACTAAATGCTTTGTTAGCTAGGTGATCGGCTTCTTCATTTCCCTCTATAACAGTGTGTTCTGGTTCCCAGTATAGCGTTACTTTATTTTCTCGGCCAAGCTTGTTTAACATTCCCACACAATCCCAAACAAGTTTGGATCTGATGGTGTAAACCTGTGAACTAACCTTGATGGCTACTTGACTATCTGACAGGATAGTAATTCATTTTTTGCAAAAGTTCCTGTCGAGGTTAAATTGTGTACATCCTTCGATTGCATGTTCATCTGCTTGGAAGATACTTGGGTAGATTTTCATAGATTCGAAGTTGGTACGAGGTCCAAATACTCATGCACCAGTACCTTCTTTTGTCTTCGAACCATCTGTATACTACTTGATGGCACTTTACTCAATGTGGTATGCTGAGGATTCGTCGCTCCATTTGGATTTACTGCTACACAATGCTGTGTAGTTTTTCTCGAAATGGTATTTGCAGGGGATCACAGCCAGGGGATCTTGGAAGCGAGGTTGTTCCGATCTTTGCTCCCGATTATTTTACCTCTGCCTAGTCCTTCCTTGCCGAACCTTAAAATCGCTGATCTGGCGATCTTCTCCACGACAAGGTGCAACGAAGTCAGAAGCAGGAACAGTTCCATTGCTATTGTCGGGCACGACTCCATCGCCTCCGTGATGCAGACACATGACAGTCTTTCAATCTTTTCAAGATCGTACTTCATACAGACTAGCTTGGTTCTACTTCCCCACGCAACTGTAAGCGATCGCAGGTCTCACTATTATGGTGTACATCCATCACAGGATTGTGGGGTAAAAACCCTACGTTTCTCCTGCAAGATTTCTGCACAGGATCAGAGCGCGTTTGCCTTTACCTACCACTTCCTCGACGTGCCTGTTCCATAGGAATTTGCTGTCACTATTTCACACTATGGATTGTGATTATAAGGGTTTACTGTTTTATACAGAAGTGCGATGGCAAGCTAAAAGAATAAACTTAGAAATTATTATTTTTTAAAATCCACAGAAAATATATATTTATACATATTTAAATCTGACCATTGCTACTAACCTAACCCTGCTACTGCGCCAAACCTTATTTTTTGGTATTAAATACTGAAAAATGTGTAACTTTTCGATGCCCGGTGGTTTTAAAAGTGTTGCTCTTTCGAGGCGTAAATCTGCATGGTGGGATATTTAAAATTATCTAAAATTCAGTGCCTCATGTGTTTTACCCACAGGTATAAGCCTTCCGCTCCTCCTTCCATTTTTCACGGTTTTGTACTGTTTGATACCAGTTTAGAACTGCGTGGAGTTTAATATCGTCACTCCATCTTGTTAATGGGTGTCCAGTATTCTCTCTGAGTCCATGGCCTTCATCGTACTATCTCCGCGCTCCATCTGGTTGTACCTCTGGCCACATGTCCCGCCCAATTCCATTTCAGAGTGGCAATATGTTTGGTGGTGTCCCGAACGTTTGTCGGCTGTCGAATCCACTTATTGGTCTTACGGTGTCTTAACGATATCCCCAATATTCTGCAATCTATAGCTCTTTGCTGCACACGTAGTTTGTTCAATATGGTGTTCTTGAGAGCCCACGTTTGTGCAGCATACGTGCTTACAGGGAGGATGCATTGGTTGTATGTTTCCGCTTTAAGGGGCTAAGCGGTATGTCCAGAGTTAATATATCTTTTAGTTTGGCGAAAGCAGAAGTTAGTCGTATTCTCTCATTTACCTCAAGTATGTGATTGGCTTTAGCCAAGGTTATTGTTTGGCCCAGGTACATATAGGTTTCTCGACTTTATTCATGAAAATTGTTAAATTCTGCAAGCTACGCACTGTTCGTCATATACGGTGTTTTTTGAAAATTAATTTCTAGATCAATCCGCTTGGTTGCGTTGTGGATGTCTGAAATGTTATGGTGGTATTCTCTGCTACTTGGTATGAGCACGATGTCGTCTGCAAACATGAGGTGATTTAGCCTTTCGCCGTTGATGTTAATGCCTATGTCTAGCCAAGTGATATTATTTATGGCATCCTGTAAGACCAAGGTAAACAATTTCGGAGACATTGTGTCCCCTTGCCTTACTCCTCTCTTAATTTTTTTTTGCTCACGATTTCGTGTAGTCCCATATTCCACAGTGTCAAAAGCTTTTTTAAAATCTACGAATGCTAGCCTTCTAGCATAAGTGGAAATTGTATTCCGTTACTTTATCTATCAGAACTCTCATTGTATGAAGGTGCTCTGTAGTTCTGAACCCTTCTCTAAATGCCGCTTGTCCTTTTGGTTCATAGTAATCGAGCCTTGAACCAACGCGACTTGTATTTACTTTTGAGAACAGTTTGTAGGTTTGTGAGAGAAGACAGATGGTTGGTAGTTTTCAAAGTTTTGCGTTTCCCCTTTCTTGTGCAACAGTACTACAAAGGAGTTTGTCCAGTCGTCCGGGATGTCTTTCGATTCGAGACACTTGTTAAATAGGATTGTTAGTTCGTTTTATAGTTCTACGGCTCCAGTCTTAAGCATTTTAGTCAGTATTCCGTCTACGACGGCCGCTTTTCCGTTCTTCATTTTTATAAGTGTAATTTAGATTTCTTAGTTTGTGATAAGTCTTTCTTGGTATGTTTTCAGAGTTCACATTTCTTTAACTTTTAACTTTTCTTTTCCTTTCTTCGTGAGCTAGGGCATGTCGCTTTTTGTTTTTGATGTGTAGAAGTTCGAGTAAAAGTGTTCTACCGTTTCGATAATATTGTAAGTAACCATTTCCTTTTTGGAGCTATTCGTTTTCCGAATACCTTAGGGCCCCTGTTGTTCTTATATTCTTTGAGCAATGTCCGTTTAGTACCTTCTTATATCTATCTTGACCATTTTTCTGACTGCTTTATACAGCTCTGAAACTCCCCAGCTCTTGAGCGCTAGGTTTTTTGAGCATATTGATTGTCTCCTCGTGTAGTTTGTTATGCGCTACCAGGTTTGTCGGTACTACCTTTCTGCTGCTTCCCTTAGCGTGTTTGTAATTTTGTCATTAATTTGGTTTATGTTATCCTTCTCAACTCGCCGGATATGTAATTTTGGTTCTACATACGTCTGGAATTCTGTTGGTTCTTCCAACAATTTAGTTGTGTCCAATGATTTTGATTGATCCTTTCAACTGCACTTTTTTTGTCTTTCTAGCTTTCTGTCTATCACAATGTCTGTTCTAACTAGACGGTGGTAGCTTCCGGCGTTAAAGCTATTGAGTACAGATACGTTTTGTTTTATTATATTCAAAGGATTAAACTACATTTTTAATTATTCCTTTTTAGTGTCATGATGATGTGGAAAGAGAATTATTGAAAGAACAAGACGTTATTGCAGGAGTGAAAGCTTTGTTAACGAGGGATCTTCAACAATCAAACGAACAGTTGCGCCGATTGAGGATGACTGTTTACTTTATGGACAGAGATTTGGAGGATAAAACGAACGTGTTGAAAATTGACGAGCACAATAAAGATCTCCGGGAAGATTCTCTCAATCTCAGCATGTATCATGGATATTCTCCATTGGATCCTGCGTAAGTACAAGCAAGCGCAAGATAACACATTGGTGTTTGGAGAACACAACTTAATTATTCGCTCCGTGCATTACCGCGCTTACCGCCACCCGTGTCCAAAAAGACAACATCCTGTGTAATAATAGTGTATAAAAACAACAGGAAAAAACAAAAAATAATTGATTTGTTAAAATATACGATATTTGACAACAAAAAAAGGTTTTATAATACGTTAATTCTTTAATAAGATACTACCGAGATAATAATTATAAATTGAATTCATAATGGATATGCGTCTCTCAAGCATGCGGAAAATGTAATAGTATATTACGTAATGAGAGTTGTAAGAAGTATATTACGTACAGTAACACGCGACCCGTGTAGTGGAGATCGTGTAATTCAGCCAGTACGTAATTGCCTTACAACTCGAATTATGTGCTATACTTTATCTACGACCACAGTAATTTGTTTCTGTTTAATAAGAAAATTTGATGTAACACCTTCAACCTCATTTAACATGATAGAAATGAAAAGAAATACATTCATATCGGTTACATACCTTTTTATTTAGTACTTATGTGTAGTTTTCGTTAGATTTATACGTGAAAAAACGATATGAATGACAGCTTCGTTGTGAATGAGGTGACGTTTAATGATTGATTGGAAATCACGGAGTACTATATTTAAAAATAGTATCAACGTGCAGCTCTCAACCAATCAACGAATCGTAAATCAAACAAGCAAGCGTGATTTTGAATTATTGCGTGATTATATTATTCGCCCTATTTATTTGAAGCCCTATGCCCCACTGGGGGAAACAGGAACTACGAGAGAGATATTATTCGCGGATTGTTACATATGTGTTTGGTATGATGTATTTACATAGGCCACTGTACAATAATGGGCATTTACAATTGTGGTCGTAGATAAACATATTTATGCACTGATTGCTTTCATTAACAAGGACACTAATAGTGAATCGAAGATTTCTGATGAGCAAAATGTCAATATATTACAAAATACATGTCAATATAACTACACATGAAGTTCTTAACCTTTGTCACCTTTGGCGCTAGTGCTTTGCGCTCGGAGCGAATTTTAATCTTTAGAAAACTAAAAATATATATGTTTTGGAATTGTTGAGTTTGAAGATGTATATAATATTAAGAATGAAACACTTGGGTCTTTTCTTCAAAAATTATATTTGTAATATAAATGTATGTATACATTTACATACAATCATTCTTAACAAAAATATACCTTAAAAAATTTCTTATCAGATCCATAACAGCTGAAGAATGGGAACAATTTTCGCGATTGAGCATAGAAAATGGAGCAAAGGAAATTAATAGCACACGTTTATTGCGGTCCTACGTCGACACAATAATAAATCAATCAATGGCAGATTTAAAAAATCAATATTACGTCGTAAATGATGCTTTCAGACGACGCATTGAAGAAACGAAAGAATGTAAAACGAAAATGGAAATTCAACATTCAGAGGTAAGAAATAAGTTTGATATACGCTCTATGTAGTTAGTAATTACGATATACATTTTAAAATATAATATATCCAATAGGTAGTTCGTCAGGTGAATGAGATGACTCGGACACTAACACGTTTGCAAAAATCAATTGCTGAAAAGGAAGGATTTATGGCTTTGGCTCACACTAGATTGGGTAATCGAGCTCAAAGGCCTGGAATGGAACTGTGCAGGGATTTGGTCGAAACTCATTTGGTAAATGAAGTTAAAGAATTGAAAAATAACTTGAGCCGAATACAACTAATGATTGCTGAGGTAAATATAAATGTTGATTTTCATTATAAAAAAAGAAGACATTTGTTAAATAAATTTCATGTTTTTTTATCTTCTTCTTGTTCCCGTGGTACAACAGTCTTACTGGATCTTGACCGCCTTCGATTTCTGCCTCCAGATCAGTCTATTTCTAGTAGCCACCTGCCAATTCCGCAGCCTTGGTTTATCTTGAATCCTTCTCGATGTTGGCCTTCCATCTGGTTCTCTCTCTCACCTCTATTTGAGTTGGCCCCTTGATACCCTTTTTGGTACTCGTTCATCGTCCATTCTCTCCACCTGCCCTGCTCATCGGATCTTTGGATTTTGCTATGTTCGACTATGATGACGTGTGTGTAGAGTTGTTTCAATTCAAAGTTGTACCGAATCCTCCACCCTTCTTGTTCTTGGACTGGTCCATATATTTTCATCAGTACCTTCCTCTCGAATAGCATCTTTTCGGCTCACCTTGTTAGGATTCGCACCCGTAAGTTATTATGGGTCGTATTAGGGTTTTGTATTTTTTTTCCGTTACGGACAGCTTAGGACCACGTTATTTAAACTGTTTCCTTCCTTGGGCTCTAATGTTAATCCTGTACTGTCGCATTCGAAGTCGATGTTTCTGCTTCCGTTATTTAGTCCAGATCTTGCCTGTTTTGAGCTTGGAATTTTCCTGGAAACTGGAATGATTTCTGCATTATCTTACGAGGTTTACGTTCTTGAATATCTGCTTTCTTTCTTTCAAATCTTTGTCCAGTTCTGTATACCATGCTCCCTTGATCTTCTTTCCTAGAAAATAGGTAAAGATTCTGTTTGTGAATCTCGTTGGGTTCATTCGTGCCATGTGACCATAAAATGTGATTCTTCTCTTCCGAATAATGTCGGTTATTTTTTCCATGTGCACGTAGAGTTCATGATTGTGCCATTCTCGGTATTCACCATTTTCCTTTACTGGACCCAAAATTTTCCTTACAATCCTTCTTTCCCTAATTTCCAGAGTCTCCATCATTCCTTTCCTACTCATTGTAAGGCCTAAGGCCTTCCTGTTCTCTAGCTTAAGGGGCTTCCGGCCGAATAACTGTTTAATAGTGTTTGAGCATGGCATTTACGGTTACTGACTTCTTGTTGTAGATGCTCTTGGTCAGTTGATATACAGTTTCCTTTTTCTTGGTACGTGAAGTGAAGGCTTCTCTCTCCGAGATGTTGGGCTCTATTCATTCGCCTAGATATTTGAATTTGTCACCTCGCTTAATTTTTCCTGATTCCATGACAAGTACTTTGGGTGCTGGTTTGTGATAAACTCTGTTTTGCCAAAGGAAATCTGTAGGCCTGCCTTAGCTGCTTGTGTTTGTAGTAGGTTGATTTGTTTCACAGATCTATCCAGGGAATCTGAAAATATCGCGAGATCATGTGCGAAGTCTAGGCAGTCTACTGTTAGTTCCATGTGTCTTTATCACAATCTGGCTCTATTTTCGACTTGTTTTTTATTTCCTTGCTTCACTCACGGATGACTTTCTCGAGTACGCAGCTGAAAAGCAGAGGTGAGAGCCCATCTACCTGCCTTATGCCTGTCCTGATTTCTAAGGCATCTGAAATCTGCCCTCTAAATTTCACACTGGATTTTATGCTACTTAAGGTCTGCTGAATTATCGATCTTGTTTTGTTGTCCAAACCGAGTTCTTTCAAGATTTGTATTAAGGTACAGAGATCGATTGAGTCGTACACTTTCTTGAAATCGACAAAGGTTACCACAAACTATTTGTTCCTGAGCTTGAGATATGAAAGGATGGATTTTAAGTTCAAAATCTGTTCAGTACATGAACGCCCTTTCCTGAATCCACCTTGATATTCTCCCAACTGTGGATCTAGATGCTCTTCGGCCCGATTTTGTAGAGCCTTAGAGAGGATCGACAAGAGAGATTCCACGGTAATTGTTCTGTCCCCTTTCTAATAAAGAGGATGGATCAAAGCTGAGGTCCAGTCTCCTGAAAGTTTCTCGGTTTCCCATATCTCGCAGATTATCTCTGTAAGCTTTACAACTACCTTGTTCCCAGCTTGTTTCCACAGTTCAGCAACAATTGAATCCTCATCTGGTGCCTTGTTGTTTTTAAGTGCCTGGATGATCTCTCTGATTTCTTCCTTTGTAGGTGGGGATGAGTCTGGATTGTTGGTTGCACAGTCTTCAAACATGAACGCAGATTCTGGAGGTTCGCAGTTGAAGAGAGACACAAAGTAGGTGGCCAAGATCTGGCAGTTGTCCTTGTCATTGATGGCAGTTTTACATTATTATACGTTTATCTTGAAGTGTAGACTCGGTGGAGAATACTTGCTCAAATGCTGTTTGAATGTTCTGTAATAGTTCTATGTGTTCTTCTTCTGAAAGTCTTGTTAAACTTAAGCTATGTCGAAGATTAGGGTTTTGTATAGAATATTATTATTTGTGTTTGTCGCAGCATTTGTTTTTTTTTGCGCAGCGCGTACAGTGCTTTACTTCCGATGGTCTTGTGTCTTCTCCGATGGTCCAGTTTGAGCTGAGTCTTCCTAGTGTCTTGGAGTCCATTGTTTTTTTTTCGTGTTAATTTCTAGTCCTATTTCTTGTGCTTTCTGTTTCAGTTTTACATAATTCTCTTTCAGTACTTTCTCTGATCATCCTACCATATTAATGTAGTCGGCGTATGAGACGATTTGATTTTGCTTCGTTATTATTGTTTCGTTCGTGTTTATCCCAGATTCTTTTATTGCCTGGTGTTTGACGAGGTGTGCTGTATTTTAACCTTACCCTTTGCGTCATTTTATTCAGATTTGCAAGTTTTCTTGGCATTCCTAGATCTTCCATTCCCTTATACCGGCAGTCTCTTTGCACCCTGTCGTAGACTTGTATAAAGTCCAAGATTATTTGTGGCATTCTCTTATTCGTTTCCCATGCTTTTTCCATTATTTGCCTGATGGTGTATAATTGATCGGTCGTTGATCTTTTTTTGTGTGGAGGTGGAAATGTTTTAATGCACACACAGAGCCTCCTGACTCCGTGGAATGTGGGGCTCTTTGTTTGAGGTGTTAATGACCAACGTACCCAATTAAAACCCCTCCTCTTTGGATCCACTTGGTACCGTTCTTCACATTCTTCAAGTGGTCCCCCTTCTCCTACAGCCTTATTTCGTCTTCTGCTTTTTTGCCATAATGCGACATATGTATGTACGTTATCCCATTTGTCTAGACTGGAGGGCATAATATTTACAATATTTTCTGATGTTATGTAACCCACCGTATGTTCCAGTTGGAGTCCTTCATGTTCCCACCTGATGAACTTAAAAATTGTGTGATCGGCATCGTCATCTTTCGGGCAGTACATGCATTTTGAGTCTCGACGGCTTATTCGCTAGAGATACGTCATAAAGGAACCGTGACCTGTTAGGCAATGGGTCAGAAAGTAGATCGTCTGTCCTTTATTTTTGAACCACGGTTAAATGTTACTTATACGAATTTCCTTCGCCATTGGTTGCCGGGTTCCATTGGGTTTGCAATTTTTCAAGGGTCCTCTCTTTTTCTGCAGATGTGTCATTTTGTGCCGTGAAGATGTGTTTTCTCTCTTCTACGGCAAGATGTCCATACATCTTTCATGTAATTCCCATGAATTACCTTTGCCACAACCATCAGGGCATCATCCGACATGGTAGGCACTGTAGGCACTAGCTATTCATAGGGCCATGCTACTTTGTACAGATGCGAGTTTCTTTCTTTGCCCAGCTACGTTTAGTGTATCACACCAAATTGGTTCGCGATAAGTTATTATTTATTATTGATTGCACCGCCATGTACAGAGTGCGCCTATTGTTTGCTCTTGGACCTTTAACGTTGGGTATTAGGACACTTAAAGCTAATGTAACTTTCTTAGCTTTCTGGGCGATTTTCTCAATGTGGGCTTTAAAGGATAGTTTTTTCACTATCTTAACCCCTAGATAGTTGATGGCTACGGAAGATTCGCGACTCTCCGATTTGAAAGAAGACACTTTTAGCATGTTTGTGTGTGGCTAATAAAACAGCCTCCGTTTTATCTGCAAATATTGCCAGATGGTTGTCATTCATCCAGGTTTGGACTCTGCTCAAGGTGGTTACGTTGCTTCGCATTTGGTCGATTGTCTTTCCCGTAACAACGATCGGAAAGTCATCAGCGTAACACAGCAGTATAACGCCTCCAGGTACCTGCAGATTCATTATGTAGTTATATAAGATATTCCACAGAGTCGGTCCTAGAACAGAACCCTGCGGAACAACCCCACCTATTTATTTCCTGGTGTTTCTGTCAATTTGTATTGATCTATCTTTAAAATAGTCTGACGATGTTTACAAGGCACGTGGAGATTCCTTTCCAACCATTTTATTTATTATCAGACGCTATGACGCTATATTAAAAGCGTTATTACATCTACTAGAATCAGGGCACACCATCTTGGTACCTTAGTTTCGTTTGATCCCCTTGCTATTTTTACTACTTCGTGTAGGGCATTCGTGGTGGATCTCTGAATCCCTTCTGAATTCATATTGACCTTCGGAGAAACCGCCTTTCTCCTCGATTTCATGCAGGAGTCTTTGGTTAATGAGGTTTTCGTACAGTTTCCCTAGCACTTTGATCAGGCAAATTGCTCTGTATTTGTCAGTTTCCTGTTTTTTTCATAATTAGAATTAGTTTAGCCACTTTCCATGCGTGAGGGAACGTATTTTTTTCAAATATTTTATTGAAAAGGTCTTTACGCACCTCCATTTCCGATATCGCAGCTTTTTTGACCATTTCTGGCGGAAGGTTATCAGGTCATGGAGCCTTCCCGGTTTTTCGCGGAGTCGATAAATAGCTCTTCAAAGATTGTTACTTTTTCGCCAGGCGTTAAAGTTAGTTTTGGGTTTAGTATAGTAGCAGGTTCAGAACGCCGTCGTACAATAGGTTCCACAAAAGCGGTCCCAGCACTGACCCGTGACTTCTTTTACTATGTTATTCCACGGTGCCGAGTTGAACGCATTCTTTACGTCTATCGTCACAAGAGCGACAAGTTTCCTGTATTTTAATGATTTTTTTGTTTCTTACTCCGCCAGGTTTTTCTCGGAGGAAGAGGAAACCTTTTATAGGCACCTACCTATTGGTAGTGTGGAAGTCCTTCTCATCTAGAGAGAGTATACCCACTAAGAACACTCCCCCCCTTTTTTTCTTGCCCCGTACAACTCGGCAAGTAATGCATGACATCAAGTTGTGGGCTCCGGCTCTACATATTCAGTAGTTCGTTCCTTCCTTCTGCCATTCTCTCTCGTCTTTCTCTTTTTGTTGCATAATTTCCTTGACGATGGCACCGACGTTGTTCCACTGCTCCTCACTTTCCAGCATCGAACCGATTAGGTTAGGTTAGGTCTTTCTCTTTTTGTTGCGTAATTTCCTTGACGATGGCACCGACGTTGTTCCACTGCTCCTCACTTTCCAGCATCGAACCGATTAGCGCTCGGGTGTGCAGTGGCCCGCCGCTTATTACTTCCAGCTTCGTCCTCTGGCCTGACCACTTGTCGCAACTGAACAAGGTATGCTCGGCCGTACCTCGTTCCTTGTTACAGTACGGACAGTTTTCCGCCGTCGTTTTGCCTATCCTTTTCCGGTAGCTTTGGAAACAACCATGGCCCACCAGCGCCATTGTCAGGTGATAGATCAGCTGCCCATGTTTCCTTTCCAGCCAGGGCTTAACGTCTGGCTTCACTCTGTAAGTCCATTTAGACTTGTCTTTTTCCCCACAACTCCTGCCACTTTTCGATCGTTCTACGCCTTTCTTCTTCTTTAATAGTCCGTGCATGCATTTTCCTCCTTGCCAGCACCCGCACCGCATCAGTCACGACAGTTCTGTATGCGCAAACTACCCTGATGGCGATCTTCCTTTGCGCCCTTTTCAGGGCTTCCCTATGCCTTTGGACCTTGGTGCAGCCCAAACCGGTGCCCCGTACAGAACAAAGTCGTTCACGACGTATGCCAGTACTCTTCTTTTATTTTCCGATGCTCCTCCGGCTCTCGGGAGTATTCTCAATATTTTGTTTATTCTGTTGTACGCCTGCGCCTGCCTCTTCTATGTGCCTCCCGAAGGTTAGCTGTTCGTCGAAAACGATTCCCAGGTATTTCAAGTGCTTCTGTGGGCGTATTGTTCTACCACCGAGTGCAAATTCTACCGAGCCGCATTTCTTCCTCCCAATTATTGAGTATTGCCTCTGTTTTGTCCGGTGCTATTTCCAAGTGATTCACGCCCTTCCACTTTTGGATCACTTCAAGTGCCGCGTTGGTTTTACACTCTAGCGCGCCCTATTCTTTTGCTGTGACCACTAGGACCAGATCATCCGCGTAAGCAACGGGCTCCGCACCGCCCGGTAAGGTCACGTGCAGAACGCTGTCGTAAAATAGGTTCCACAAAAGCGGTCCCAGCACGGACCCTTGGGGAACCCCGGCCCCATTAATTTTATTTCGTCCTCTCCTGTCCCTGTCAATAGGTCTTTGGCTCTGTGCCTGCCAGATATTCGGGCAACTTTCTGCTTTCCAACTCTTTACTATGTTATTCCACGTTGCCGAATTGAACGCATATGAACGTCTATCGTCACGAGAGCAACAAGTTTCCTGGTTTTTAGTGATTTTTTTCTTTCTTCCTCCGCCAGGTTTAGGATATGTCTTGCGGCCATGACCGTGGACTTTCCTTTCCTAAAGTCGTGGTCGTGCTGCCTCGCCGTTAGTTCCGCTTTCCCCGTAAATTCTTTTGTGATCTTGTTTACCAGGATCCTGTCGAACAGCTTCTCAAAACTGTCCAGCATACATATCAGTCGATAGGCATCTGAACTCGCCGGAGGTTTATTGGGTTTAGGGATGAACGTCTTCGGGATGAGTCTTGATTCTTTCCACCTTTTCGGGGACGTCGCGTCCAGTTCTTTGTTCAGTACGTGCTGCACGGTTTCGGGAAAGTACTTTCGCAGAAGCTTTACTACTTCCACTGGAATAGCGTCGGGGCCCGGCGCTTTTTTGTTTTCATTTTAGCCGCTGCTTCTTCTAATTCCTCTGGCGTAATTTCCTGGGTGATATTTAGGTGATTTGTCACGATCTGGTAACTCTGTTTTTGACGGGAGATTTCTTTCCTCAGATCATTTTTGAGGTCGTCTTATCGTTGCTTATATTCTCCAGCATGTCCATTTCTTTTTGTAGCTTTCTCCTTGCTACTGTAGCGCTTGTTCTCAGTTCCGCGATGTTGCCGGTCCACCAGCATGGCATCGGTGAGTTTTCTTCTATTCATATCCTAGGAGTACTCTGTCTGTAAATTCGCTTGTAAATCAGTGCAGGTGTTGATGTCGACCTATTATTTTTTGTCTACTAATTCTGGCCGAAGCATTGTGCAGAATTCCTTCATTTTAGTGCTGTCGTAGACCCATCTTGGTTTGGGTTTTCGGTAACTGTCGTCAAGGTATAGGCAGACGTATCAGTGGTCGCTTAGGGATTCCTCCTTGAGAATTTCTCACTTTAGAACTTTAGTGATCGGTCGTTGATCTGCCTTTCCTGAACTCTCCTTTGTGTTCCCTGGTCTGTTCTTCGACGTAGGTTTTTTATACTGGGACTGTATATTCATGAAATTTCGCACAGTTTTAAATAATAAATCTCGTGTAAGAATTTTAAGTAGTATTTTGTTTTAGGCGACAGCATCGTTAAGATATTTATTAAAAACTCAGATTCAACTGGAAGAAGATATCAATATTAAAACTAATACGTTAAAAATAGATGAAGTTGATTGTTTGACCTTACGACAGAGTATGAATTACCAAGCGTATTAATATCGCAGAAGAAAAATGTAGCAATTTTGGTAGCGCGTGTGAAATATAAATTGTAATGTACTTTGTTTCGTATAAATATGTGGTGTAGGTGTGTTTTGTAATAACATTTGCCTAAATTGTGTTTGAAATAAAATTAAATGAAATACGAATTATATAAATAAAAATTATAAAAATATTTAAGCATTTATTGTAAAATAAGAAGTAAGTAATCAGATGAAAATCTGCGCAATCATTTTCACAGAAATAACAATTATTTCAAATCAAGTAATGAACATTAACATAAATAACATTGTGCGGCAGAAAAAAAAACAATCAATAATAAAACAACAATCATCAATCAACGTAACAATCATCAATAATAATTTAAATTTCGCATTTTTTTTAACGACAATCTTCTACAGTCTTCTTGAAACGTTTAGTCCAATATACAAATCCCGCGATCATATAAATATTTGATAATAATAACCTGCGCATTCAATAAAAACACTCGAAAATCCAACCGAAGTCTACATAACACAATAAAGGAATTAAAAAAACTACATCACTTTTCAGAAGAAATCACAACTTTTAAATATCATTCAAGTAGCCATTCAAGGATATCATGAGTTCAACAAAGAGATCTCGTAATACTGTCTGGATTTATTCACGCTGAATGAGGCTGATCGTCGTTTCTAAAACAAAAGAAGGTGTATAATCTGAAACTCAAAATGTTATTAATAATGCATTAACAATGTTTTTCGATTGGAAGATGTCTAAATGGGTAAATGGGGGGTAAAATGGGGGCTAAAAAATAGCTGATAAAGATTTAAGATTAAAAGTTTAAAATGAGATGTCATGGTTTGAACCAAATCTAGGATAATTTCAATTCTATTTAAGATTAACTTACAATCAATTTACACAAATGTAATAAGTATTATTATTATATTCATTACAAATGTAATGAATACAGATTCAATTTGGTCTTATTATTATTAAATAAATTTACATGACATGATATATATTGTTATATAATAAAGTGCGATTCCTAGCATCACTAGGCAATCTACACCACATGGCAACGAATCAAAATAACTGGTTCAAACAATCATTTTGATTTATGAATCATAAACAAATTTACCGTTGATAAGGTAACAACACAAGTTTCTCATAAAAAAATGTACTTATTGTGTAACTAGGGCGGTAAGTTGTCACTTGCACATTCGCTAGAGAGGGCAATAGACAATACCGTACGAGTTGCAGATAATATTTTTACATTGAATTGAAAAATTCACTATGTTTTTACCACACTTATAATATGTAAACATGTTATATAACTTATTATTCACAGTTATATAAATTTCTACACATATTAGTTTATTTATACACATATCAGTGATGAGTATTTATACGCATATCAGTCAAAGTTTCATGTAAGTATGAATTACCACGTAGAAACAGTCGCAAACATCCTATTGATAATATTTTTTGTTTACTCATGCGTGCGGACGTTTCTTACAAGTCTGGGGTCCAGGGGCAAAAAAATAATAATAAAAAATGAAGAATTTGCTTTTTCAATTATATCTGGTGGTATGGATTCGTCATAAGAACTCTCATCAGTCTCCAGTATCACCATAGAAATTACACTCATTTTAAAACGTTTTATTTAATTTTTATTTTGTCACTTTTTTAATATTGAGGTTTCGATTTATTATTATTATTATTCGTTGAGGCCATCTAGGACCACGTTAAGTCTTGTTACACTTGGCAGTTTGTATGGCTTTCTTCTGATCTCTGGTTTTAAGCATTTCTATGCAGTTTTATGCATTTCTAGTTTTATGCAGTATTTTGATGTCTTCTTTGGTATTTATAAACGAGGGCATTGTGGTTTTGTGTTTGGCGTCAAAAAAGGGAAAAATCTGTTTTGTCAACCTGCTTCCGTCCATTTGTTTGAGATTGTTTCTGTAATTTTCTCAATTTCATTGTAGACTTATTTGTTTGGTTTTTTATTATGGATGCCATTGCTGTAATTCGATCTCATTACACCTCAAACCATTTTGCGCTGTTTCTTCTCTAATTCTTCGAGGAGTCCTTTGTTAGCATTAAGGGATAGGGTTTCGGCTACATACATAACTACTGGTTTCAGAACAGTTTCATAACGACGGAGTTTGGTATTTTTGGACAGGCCATGTAAATAGAGCGCGACGTTTGATATGCTATTTCGAGTTTGCGTACTCGTTCCTAAGTGCTTCTTTGTCCAGTCCATTTTTCATGATGATCTCTCCCAGGTACTTAAATGTTTCCATTCGGTGCGAACAGAGTTTTGTTACTTCTGTTTTTTCAAATGATATATGCAAGCCTGTTTGTTCCGTGATTTCTTTTAGAATGTCGATTTGCATCCTAGCAGTTTGTATGTCGTTTGACAGAATGGCGATGTCATCAGCGAATGCTAGACAGTCAACCACAATCCTCTTGGATTTTGTTCCCATTTTCAAAGGGGTATACTCAGCTTCTAATAATTGTGTTCGCCAAGTCCTATTGGTCTTCTCGAAAACGCAGTTGAAAAGCATTGGAAAGAGTCCGTCACCTTGTCTGACTCCCGTTTGACTTCAAAAGAGTCCGATAGGCATCCTAGGAACTCTATTAGTGGCTCTAATTAGTGCCAGCAGTTTCAGGTCAACCCCAAATTCGTTGAGGATGTGATTCGTTGTGTTTATTTTATTTATTCAATTATTTTTTAATGTAACTGTGCCAAGCATAATTTATATTAAATTACGCAAGAATACTTGCGCCATTGCGCTTAAGTTATGTTTGGTAATAATTTAATTGACAAACAGCCATTTGTCACATCAAAAAAACGGGCGCCAAAACAGAACGTATCCCGCATGAGTAATAAAAATAGGAATTAATTTGTTACTATTAATGATTATGCTCATTTATACTGTAACAGTGGCAAACTCTTACTTTTTCCATTTTCATATCGAGTCTCGATTTTCTCGTAAGTGTACTAAGTACTGTACTGTACTAAGAGTTTTATTAAACTTATTAAAATCATGGCAGAGTGCAAAACTACATTAGGATTACAGTGACCAGCAAAAGTTGAATAGATAATATCTTCACCAATCTAAAGCCGGGAATACAAACGACAGTAGCTGGAACACTTGCATAACAGCTCCTTGCACGTGCCACCTACTGTCATGTCAATACACTAACTGGCATGCCTGTATTTGGCAAGCAAGTAGATAGCACAACATTTGATTTACTGGCATGCAATATGAGGAAGGGGATGCTGGGGGGCTGCAAAAGCACGTGTGTACGCGACAACTACAGGCAGCCAGTACCTGACGAGTTGTCGCCGTTGGTGCACGTTTTTTGTTTGGTAGCTTTTGTGTTCGTTTAAAGTTCTTGTATTTATCGTGTTACGATGGGGAGATGAGAAGACTATAAAGTTTATTCATTTGTATAGAGAATACGAATGTCTTTGGAAGCCGAGTAGCTCTCTTTACAAAAATAAAATAGCCCGTGACAATGCCTACAACAAAATGGAAGAGGAATTTAATGTGACTAGTAGCCCCACATTCTACTGCTAGTAGCAATACAATACTATTTAATTCATGTCAAATGTTTTCCATTGCAAAAAAGCGTGACACTGACATGTACTGTCTCATGAACTGGCACACTGTGTATACGTCTTGAAAATATAGGCATGCAAGGACGCAAATTGCAGGCAAGTTATTTCTACATGCCGTTAACTAGCTTGCACGCTACTGTTCCGTTTTACAGGCATGTGTATCTCCGCCTTAATTCTACACCACGAATAGACTAATATTGGTGTGTAGCATTGCGAATCAACAGGGAAATGAAACTAACTGTGAAACTAACCAGAAACATTGGAATGTCCAACAAGGTATGCTTCAAACAAGCTCTGGATTAAGAATCGTGGGAATCTGTTTAAAGTAAAAAATATGTTAATGAGAAACCGTTCAATTCTTAGATATTCATAAATATTACTTCCATCAAAACTTTGCACTTGTAAGTGTAGGCCGAATTGGACACCTTGGATAACAGCCGATATAATATCCTCTAGCAGTAGACTGAAAGATTTATTTCTCCTCCAAAAAAAGTTAGGTGATGGTATGTGCCAACATCCATCCAGCACAAATTGACATTGGACACATGCAGAAGAACAACAACACCATGTTTCTTTATGAATTCGCGTTAGATGAGGTAACTAAAATAATACTGAAACTGAAAAACAAAAGAAGCAGTGGGTCAGACTGAAGTACCCTGAAATTTAATTAGAGAATTTTATCTAGAACTGAGCAGACCAATAGCGGAGATTATAAACTGCTTATTTGATCAAAAGACCTTCCCAGATATTCTAAAAATAGCATCGATAGTACTGGTTTACAAAAAGGAAGATAAGGAAATCATCAATACTTCAATCAATAGAACAGTGACCCTTATTTCAGTACATACTATCAAAAATAATACAATATACCTTGGAGTTGGAGTACCACATTTTTGTGCCTTGGAGGACACCATTTCTTAGTAAATATAAAGTGATACCAGATGAACATATATATGGTCTCTCACAAAACATAAAAATAATACGTCATACGACATATATGGTCTCTCCAGAAACAAATCTACAATAAGAGCTGAGCAGGATCTATATGAAAGAATAATATCAGAGACAGAGAGTGGAAAAATCCCACACGTCATCTTTTGCGACTTAAGTAAGGCGTTCGACTGTGTTGCAGACTGTAAATTGCATGAGAAACTGGAAATGTATGGCGTAAGATAGAAAACTGAGAGATGGTTCAACTCGTATCTAGAACACACAAAGCAATTTGTAGAGGTCGTCAAAATCTTGTCCTTATTGGCATCGATCTCGGTTGGGTTACCCCAGGGAGGCGTTATGGTCCCTATCTTGTTTTATACGTACGAATGTAGGAACAGGACATCGTCGGCCAAAAGGAAATTATAGCAATAGAATTGTCGAAATTGAAAATATCAATTGCTGCGTTATCGGAACTACGACTCGCCGAATCGGGAACAATGACGATCGACCCGCCAACAATCGACAAAACGATGACACTATTCTATTCAAGTGGCCAGAAACGAGAGGCCAGTGTCGGTTTTATGGTTGATCGACGAGCTACCGACAGTGCTATCGCATTCCAACCAATATCTGATCGTCTGGCGGTTATCACTATCGATGGAACGATCAAGACCCATTTCGTATCCGTTTATGCACCAACCAAGACCAGCCCAGACGCCAAAAAGGACGAATTATAAGACCAGCTCCAACTCGCACTAGACATGATACCTCGAACCGAATTAATTATGCTCGCGGCCGACTACAATGCGCATATGGGTGCAGATCGCACCTAACAGTTCCGATTCACAGTTTCCTCAACATTTTCCGATCGACACTAAAAGACGTGCTGGTGGATCGGATCATTACCATGTCAAAGCGAAATTAGAAGTACGATTAGAAAGAGCAAAGAAAACGGTGCCACCACGAATCAGGAGGAACTGACCCTGTGTACGAGACCCGGAAAACGGCCGAGAATTTAAAATCTCATTATCCAACAAATTCGCAGCACTCGCAATATCGGACGATATCGAAATAGAAGAAGAAAAAATAGTAGAAAAAAAAGCAATTATCGGGGTCCGTTGTGGAGTATGCAACGGAGTTGTGCCCATCCATCCGTCGACGGACACAGCCGTGGATTTCGGACGACTGTCCTTAACTCGTTAACCAGCGGAAACAAATGAAACACGTCGATTTCGAGCAATATTCTCGATTGAGCAAAGAAGTACGACAAAAAATGAAATCGTACAAAAAAAGGGGAAGCGTACTGGAATAATGTCGCAGCCGAAATGGAAGAAGCAACGTCGAGGCACGAGTACCCAACGTTGTACCAGACTTTTTAATTTTTCGAACAGCCTACGAATCACTTCCCCGACACCGAACCGACAATTACCAAGGTGAAGACGGCATTAAAATCGCTGAAAGACGGTAAAGCGCCAGGAGGAGATCAAGTAACGGCCAAGATGATAAAAGATGATAATGCCGGAGAAGACGTCTTATTGCAACAACTTCAAGTTCTCATAACGAATATATGGCATTCGGATCGTATCCCGTCGGCGTGGAAGAAAGCGATCGTTGTACCTATTCTGAAGAAAGGACACAGTCGAGTATGCCAGAACTACCGTGGTATTAGCCTCCTCTCGATCGTCGGTAAAGTATTTATGAAAACCATACAATCGAGGCTAAAGAAACATCGAGAGCAAACGAGCCGGGAAGAACAAGATAGATTTAGACCTCATTGAGGATACATCGATCAGATATTCGCTCTTCGCCAGCTAACGGAAAAAATAATTCGATGCGACAAACGAACCGTCATCGTCTTCATCGACTTCAAATCCGCCTTTGATTGCATCGACTGTTCCAACTTGTGGAGAGCCCTGGAGACCGAACACGTGTTGCTGAAAATAATTCAACTTCTTCAGGCATCCTACGACGGCTCAACCAGCAGTGTTCCAAAATGACTTATCCGAGGAGTTTCCGATTCGAACTGGAGTACGACAAGGAGACGTCGCCTCGCCACTACTTTTTAACGTTGTGGTTGACGCGATTATGCGGAAAGCATTCGATGAACGACGCGGAGTCCGATAGAGCGACGGCGACGACAGCTGCATAACCGATCTGAGGTTCGCTGACGACAGCGCTGTCTGCGCCGACACGGATGCCGAAGCAACAGACATTTTGTACATCATTTTCCGCATCGCCCAGTCATACGGATTAACGATCAATGGGGATAAAAGCAAAGTGCTCACAACGGACGGATCGGAAGCGAGGGTTTACCTCGATGAAACCAAAATCGAACAAGTACCACAGTATTTGGGATAGCTTGTGACAGAGAAGGAATTGGCGTCGACGGCCGATGTTCATAGCCGGATCGGTCAAGCAACAGCAACATTCGCCTCGCAAAAGTGGTGCATATGGAAGCGGACGAATATCACCATCAAAAGCAAAATAAGCCTATACCGAACGTTAATCCTTCCTATTCTTCTTTGTGGGTCAGAAACATGGACACTCCCCAAATCGGACCTAAACAAACTCGAGGTCTTCCAAATGCGATGATTGAGACGAATACTCTGTCTCTATCCGAGACCGACTCCGAAACGAGTCGATTAGAAAAAGCTGCGACCAACAGACACCGATCGAAGAAGAAATACAAAAACGAAGACTACGTTGGTTTGGCCACGTCTGCAAGATGAATGACACCCGGCTTCCACGCAAACTCCTTTTATCTCCTTTAATACAAACTCCTTTAATATAAAGAAACGCGCCAAAGAAGACATGGTTGAGACAAGTGGAAGAAGATCTGAGAAACCAAAGGCTGGATACCCTTCAAGCCAAGGACATCGCAATCGATTGAAAAGAGCGGAAACGTGTCGTGAATGAAGCAATATCCTGCGGCTCCTACAGCAGGGTATTGGTTGCGAGGGCGACCCGCTCCTCAATCGCCGGCTACGGATTAAAAAAAAGGGCTTGTTTTATATATATATATATATATATATATATATATATATATATATATATATATATATATATACAGCAGACCTGATAGGCATCATAAACATCAGTGTCTAATGAAAAAATTGATGATTTATAAGAAGCGAATGATAATTATATATGTGGTTTTTCCCCAATAACCTATTTTTAAATGGAGAAAAAACAAGATATATTATATTCCAAACAGCCAGGAGGAAACAAATAGAAGACGATCTATCAATGACAATCGAAAATTGTAACATAGAGAGAAAAGTAGGTCTACAAAATTTCTTGGTATACTACTAGAAGCGTAAGTAAGGAAGAGTATGGTTCAGTTACTAGGCTAGTAGAACATGTCTATACCAAATCTGAATGATCTAGGGAGTTTAGTATACAAGTTACAGACTAGTATACAAAGTTACCAAAAGTATAGTGGGCTAAATATATTAAGTAAACTAACATGGTTCTAAAAAAGTTCACCGATGGAAAGTTACTGACAACAATTCACTGACTAGAAAGTTCACCGATCCGCAATTAATCGAATGGATAATTCACCAACTCTACAATTATGATTTCTGGTTACGGTGGAAAATATTATATAGCGTCCCCATAAAATATCATAGATCAGATTCATTCACTTTTCATTTAATCACTTCAAATTAAAGGATATTACTCCAGTAACATCGGACCCCAATATCATAGATCATATTTTATTATGTTAATTAATGTGATTAACATAGCACTTTTGATTTTTAATAATGCTATCTTAGGCAAACGTAAAGTAAGTGAACTTTCTAGTAGGCGAATTGTGTGTCACTGAATTTTCAGTGACACACAGCATTCTGGGTACGGACATGGCTCACTAGCTATATTGTTGGACTCTGTCTATAACAAATTTCAAAGTTATAGCTTTGCCTTATGAAAAAGAATTTAAAGTTTTCGAAAATGTATTAGACAAAATATAATAAGCAAACTAACTATATTTGTAGACTATGTCTATAACAAATTTAACTCTTCGTGTGGTAGGTTGAGTGTAGTACATCCAGACCAGGATAAATTGGTCGATATTGTAGAGATTAATCGTTATAACAGGCTGTGAGTCTGAGTAGCTGCGTGGAAAGTGGTAAGGAACCGCCACCTTAACCTTCGACCGCGACCTTAAGCTCCGTGTAATACAGTTTGTACTAGCATTTGTAGCGAGCACGGGCCGCTATTTGGAATATGTCTGCTATGAACAGCAGTAAAAGGACCCAGGATCATGTCGGTGAATCCTCAAACGAACCACCACGAAAAGTGCCAAGATCTGTAAGAATATGTGAAACATGCCCCACTAAAAAAGATACTAAATACACTTGTTACCAATGCAATTGTTACATATGTATGGAGCATGCTATTAATCTAAAGATGAGTCTGATTTGTTACATAGCAAAACTTATTTTTAATTTGATTTATTAGTCGCAAAAAAAAATTGATTCCTTTAATAAATAAAGAAAACCTGAAAAAAATTTATTTCACTTTTAATTTTGCTTCAATAATAAGTACTGATATTAAATAATCAATAAAATAATAATAAAAAATACATTAAACTATTAAATTCACATGATCCCTATCAGGATTTGTTACACCCACCTTGCACTCCGTGTTACATAATTTAACCTACCGCTCGAAGGGTGAAATAATGTAGCTAGTCTAACAAACTAATTGCAGACATAGCTTTGTTTTTTGAGCATAGTTTTCGTAAACATACTAGACCTAATATTATCAATATTTCATTCTCTAAAGATTTTTCTGTGGGAGGTAAGGAAGGTAACATCGTTGGTAGTTTTGGCCTCGGCAAACGTAATGAGAGAGGGGATCGCCTCGTTCAATTTTGTGATGAAGACCTGATTTTGACGAAAACCCAAGTTGCTGGCAAGAAGGCTATACACATGGACGTCACCTGTCCATACACAAAAGATCATACGCAACCAAATAGATTACATAGCAATTCTTGTAAGATTCCGCAACTCAGTCAAAGCTGTAAAAACGTACCCTGGAGCAGACGTAAACTCCGATAATAGTCCAGTAATTGGTAAGCTACAAGTTAGGCTAAAGAAAGTAGCACGAAAAGCCCGCGTTCCAAAACACTAGACATGAGAAGGTTGAAGGACACAAAGATTAATGAACAGGTTATCCCAATTATGAGCCAAAAGTACTTGAAGCACCAAAAGGCAACAAAGAAAGAAAGGATGACGAAAGAAATTCTTCAGCTAATGGAACTCAGAAGACACGCTAAACAGCTAAATACCACCAGATATAAAGAGATCCATAAAAAGATAAGACTCTAAATAAGACTGGCTAAGGAAAGATGTCTAACAGCTAAATGTAATGAAATTGAAAAACTGGATTCCATACATGATAACTTTAATATGCACCACAAAGTAAAGGAAATGACGAAAACCAACAGGAAAAAACAAGCAATCAAGTTTAACTTATGATCACAAACAAAGCGGAGGTATGGGAAAAGTATGTACAAGAACTTTTCAATGTCACCAGATCAGACCACCACAATATTACCGCTGCTAGAAACGACGGACTGACCATTACAAAAGACGAAGTTCAAAAAGCCATAACATCAATGCGAAAGCAGCTGGCCCAGATAACATCCACTCTGAAATGATTCAGTTATGTTGCAACTCGCAACCAGAATTCCTGAACATCATCACTGACTTATTTACACAAAGCTCCAATACGGGACAAATGGCAGCAGACTGGATGACCTCTATGTTTGTTACAATCCCCAAGATGCTATCTGCGAAGAGATGCGACGAATATACGACTGATCAGTCTAATGAACCACATTGTCAAGATATTTTTAAAGATCATACGATAAAATCATATATCGGATATATCGTAGGTGTGAAGAACACGTGGGAGAGACGCAGTTTGGCTTTTGGAATGCGCTCCGAACGAGAGAAGCCATCTCACAGTCCAAGTCATGATACAGAGGTGTAGAAACATAGGACGAGATGTACACGTTTGTTTTATTGACGTTGCCAAAGCGTTTGACACCGTACAACATAATACATTGATCCAGGTGTACAGAAAACCGGCATAGATAAGAGAGATTTCAGAATTATCGCAAACCTGTGTTGGCACCAGACAGTTGCCATAAAAGTGGACAACATCATCTTGCAAGTATGCATCCGGAGAGGCGTGAGGCAAGGTTGTGTACTATCTTCTATCTTGTTCAACATATACCCTGAGAAAATTTTCCAAGAAGCATTAAACGCAAACGAAGGTATTAATTAGATTGTAGATATGGTGGTGACGAATTGTACTGCGACCTTTATAGATCTATTGTACCCTCTTTTATTACCCTCTTCCTCTAAGCGTTGGTGTAACGAAGGTATTAAGATGAATGGCCAAGACATGAATAACATATGATAGGCTGATGATACAGAGTATATTGAACAAGGTCAAAACCACAAGCGAACAGTATGTACTCAGATTAAACACCTCAAAGACAAAATACATGGTGATATGTGGGGGATATCTAAAAACGAGGGCCCACACCAAGATACACTAATACTTGGCAATGAACGCGTTGAGAGAGTAGAAAAATAATCTACCTGGATTACTCCAAAGAAATTCGTGGAAGAATAGAACGGACCAGATCCTTAAAATCCGAATAGCAAGGTGCTATATCTTGCATGTTCTCCTATATGGCGTGGAGGCCTGGACATTAATATTAGGCCACGCAAAATAGGCTGGAGGCTTTCGAGTTTTGTATATATAGACAATCTTGCACATATCATGGATCCATCATATCACAAATTAAGAAGTACTCTAACAAATCGGTAAAAATAAAGAACTGCTCAACATTGTCAAAGAAAGAAAGCTGCAATATTTAGGGTATATAATGCGAAATGAAAAATATCGCAAATTACAATTAGTCATGCAAGGGAGAGTAGATGGGAGAAGAGGACCAGGCAGACGACGCGACTCCTAAACTTACGCCAGTGGTTCGGCCTTACATAAATTCAACTGTTTCATCAAGCAGTTGATAAAGCCAAAATTGCCATGCTAATGGCCAACATCTGCAACGGGATAGGGCACTCTAAGAAGAAGAAAGATTTTTCACCAAGAAACTAAAATAATTATTTTCTTTAAAATGTAAATATTGTTACCAAAAAAAACTATTATTACTATTTTACAGTTATTTGAAATTATTAAAGCTATTCGAATAATATAGTTCAGTGAATTCTAATAAGAACATTCAGATGAGCAAAAGAAATAAGAATAAATTGCAAATTACTTACTTATCCTTGGGTTCCTTTTCAGGTTTATTGAGATCGTTCAAAGATTGTGGCGGTTTAGTCGACTTCCCTGGTTTCCTCTGTCCAAGCAATGAAGGAGTCCAACTAAATGCTGATGCAGAGCTTGAAGGGAATACATTATCTAAAATATATAAACATAAATTAATGTCAATGATATTTACAAGGACTGATTGAGGGGTAAGGTCACTAAGCGATATAAAATACACGAAATTTAGTTTTTTTAACACAAACATTTTATTTTTCAAATTTGCCTCATTTCAGCTATGCCATTTTTAAAATGCTAAATCTACTTTTTATTATGTTCTAAAGAATTTTTTTCGCTGAAGAATCCTGGGTTCATCAGTAAGCATGAAATGGTATTTTTTTGGTTGTAGGATATTACCTGAATTGTCTGCTGCTTTCTGAATCAGAATGATGAATTCAGAATTCACCACTAATATTGAATGCCACTTAATTTATATAAATCTAGGAGATCTTACTAATAGAAATTCTCGCATGTTAAATATTTATAAAGCATCCTTGTCAGTAACAATCAGTATTTATCAAGTATCTTTATCAATATCAATCAATATTTATATATTAAGTATACCAAATTAATAAATTGATTAATTTAGATAATTCAACACTCACCATTAGTTGAGGATGATGGTTGCGATATTAAACCTAGGGTGGCTGCAGTTTCGCTGAGTGGTGGAGTAATTGGAGGACACAAAAACGGCAATTGACGAGAATTAATCGACATTTGCGAAGGCTGTTGGTTTCTTTTTTTCTCTTTATTTCCCGACTTTTTCAATTGGTCGTGTTCTGGAATACAATCCATCGACCGGAAGAAGCATTCCAATGGACCCATCACAGATTTATCTAAATTAAAACAAAATTAATCAAGTCAAATAAAATCATTATAGCCATAAAGGATAAGTGTTTGCGAAGTAAAACTAATACGAATTAAGGAAAATTGATTTAATAGATTTGGATTTGTCAGATAATATTGGATTGTTCGGAAAGTAATTTCGATTTTATCGTACTCTTTTCCATACAATATATATAACTTTATTCTTCCTTGAAAAACCGCATTCTTACTCTTTCGGTTATTAAAAACATGCAAAGTTCGACGAAAAATCTACTTATTTTCCAGGTTGCGCTCACTGTCGCCGCGTCAGTGTCGTTGCGCTCGAATTGCGCCTCCTACATTTCCATAGTGCATAATACTATCGCTATGCTGCCGCGTAAGTATTTATGCGTTAATGACGTCAGAGTCTACCTTAAGGTAACGCGGCACTATCGCAACGGACGTAGTGTCAAAGCCGCCGTGTCAGTGTCGCAGCGACCCTGTAGTGAGATCAACTTCGGAACATCGCGGGTTGGGCTACTGGGCTACACGGTGTGGTGTTTGAAACAGTCAGTTTTTTTATAACTGTCAGTAGAACGGTTGTGTCGGTGTAGAAATGAACTAGTTAATTGCAAATTTATTAGAAGAAAAGGATATTTTTGTAGCAATGGAATTTTGTAGCAAAAAAAAACAAAACTTTGTGCCTTTTTTGGTTGGTTATTATAGTCCCCTTCACTTAAACTGTATAACATTGCATTCTGAGACACCAAATTTATTAGTGTCTCATCTTCCTTCTTAATATAATAACGTTATCTTGATATAAATATAATACCGTTGCCCATTTCTTAGATGTTATAAACAATTTATAATATCAAAACCTTGTTGCGTTCGTAGCGGCCGTACGACTGTATGATAGCATCGCAGTGCCGTGGCGTCACTGTCCACGCGTTAGTGTCACTGCGCTCGAATTGAACCTCGTACATTTCCATACTGCATAATACTATAGCTATGTCGCCGCGTCAGTATCGCTGTATTAGTGACGCCAGAGCCGCATTGCTCGGAAGTCTACCTTTAGAATTAAGTTCTGTGGATAAAATTACATGCAATAACACAAAAAACGAAATTACTTTCCAAACAAGCTAAGCTATTTGCATACAGATAAATCCATATATTTACGACTCCTTCACTCAAATACAATAAACTCAATAACACAAACAATTCAATACAGTTTAGATTGAACTGACATGGGTATATAATTGGGCAAGATTAGATGTATAAAACTAAACCATTTTAGATTTTGAAGTATAATTAACAGTTTATGTCAGTTACGGAAAGTAACAAGAAAATAAAATGCATTCTAATTATATATATATATATATATATATATATAAATATATATATATATATATATATACATATATATATATATATATATATATATATATATATATATATATATATATATATATATATATATATATATATTTGTATATATATATTTGTATATATATATATATATATATATATATATATATTTGTATATATATATATATATATATATATATATATATATATATATATATATATATATATATTTGTATATATATATACATATAAACACACGTCCATATATTGATTTGACACAAATATATCTTTATCAAACTTACCATTAGATGAAGACGGTTGAGCAATTATATCTAAAGCTGAAGTAGCTTCATTAAGCGACGATGTAATAGGAGGACATAAAAACGGCAATTGTCGTGAATTTCCCAAATTATTGAGGGACACCTGAGCAGGCGGAGGTTGTTGACTACGCTTTTTGTCCTTGTTCTTATGTTGCATATCACATTCTAGGTTACAAGGTAGTGATCTGACGAATCGTTCCAATGGTCCCATCACAGATTTCTAAAAATACATTAGAAAAATAGCAAAATAATAGTAAGAAAATAGACCATCAAATGTTAACAAAAGTCGATAACATTAACCTTTATGTGCACACCTTACTGTACCCCTACTTGGGTGCCCACCACAAATTTATATTAATTCGTAAGTTTGTATTTAAACCGAATTTTTTTGAATAAATGCAAATAAATGCTTTAATAAATCATTAGAAGCTCTTTCCAAGGGTCTCTGAGTGTTGAACAGGTAGAGATCGGTCAATTTTTTACTGATAGACTAGACTTTTTTTAGTGGGGGCATTAGTGGGGCTAGCTTCTCCAGACAAGTGCCCCCCTTGGAATCACATCCGTACACTCTGGACCCGCTTGTCGCATAACCTCGGAGTGAAGGATGGCTTCTTTTAAAAATCAGTCTACATGTTGGTTCTTTTTTTGTTCTTTTTGGACAGCATCTTATCTTTTTTTTCTCTCGTATTATTCGCTCCGTGCATAATCGCGCTTAGCGCCACCGTGGCCAAAAAGACAACTTCGTGTGCAATAATAGTGTACAAAATCAACTGACAAAAACAAAAAATAACTGAAATATACGATATTTGACAGCAAAAAAAATATATAGGTTTTGTAATACGTCAATTCTGTAATAAGATACTACCGAGATAATAATTCATAGTTTGAGTTTCGTGCAGTATATTTACAGTTCATCAAAGAAGACATGAAAACGTGTTTTGGCCTTGAATCTATTATCAATTTATGCATTTTATTAGTTTATGTATGATAATAAAACACATTTTTATTTAGCAAAATACATATCAATAAATAAAAGTAAATGATAAATAATGGCGCAACTACACATGATGTTCTTCATTCAAAAGGTGACACTTCAAAGTGTCACCTTTGGCGCTAGTGCTGTTGCGCTCGGAGCGAATTGTTAGAATTAATCCGTATTCATTGTTCCAGTTTTCCCCTTTAACATGTAAGGGATTATTGTTCTGGTGCTAATGTAATGGGTTCTTCATGACAGAGTCCAGTGTCTGGTTGATGTCCATGCTTATCGCAGTTCGGACAGTGAGGTAGTTTCTCGCATCCTATCGCTTTGTGTCCTTCTTGACCGCACCTATGACATAAGTTCTGTATGTCTGGCCTCTGCAATTACTTGCGTAGTGACCCGGCAGCCAGCATCTATAGCATCTCTTTAGTTCTACCCTTTCCCTAACTCTGCAGAGTAGTCATCCTATTTTCAATCTTCTTGGTACTATTAGCATTTTGTCTTTTGGGGAGTGATACTGTCGCCAAATGTGTTTCTCCGTATGCTGGTCTGAGATTTTTTACGAGAATTTCTTCAATATTGACCTCTATTATTTTATTTATAGCTTCCACTATTTCTTGGGTTGTAGTTACTGATTCTATAACCCTGATGTGAACGATCACATTCGATTTTTTTTTGCGCGGACATATTTCTGCCTTGCCCTCATTAACGCCATGGAATAGTTCCCCGTTTCTGGTTCTTCTGATAGCTGCTATTTCGGTTACTGTAGGATCAGGATCAATGTTTTTCCGTTGACTCTTCCGTAGGACTGCATCAGAGTTTTTTTTCTCTCTGTTTCCTTCATTTCCACTTGTATTTTGCAGTTTTTGACTTCACTCCATTCTGTTGGGGCATTGTCTGTCGGCGTGTCAGTGTCGCATCAAATCATGGATTTGGCAAAGACCAGTTTTGTTGTTTGCAGGCTATCGTAAACATGTCTTTGGCTGACCACGGCGCTGGATAGCCTTGGATTAGAGATGAGCATGCGATTCCATCGTCCTATCCCATCCTATCGTCCCATGGGAGGGGATGATGGGACGTCGCGTGGGATGGAATGGGACGACAATTTTGTATGGGACGGAGTGGGATGAGTTTTGATAATCTAGTAAATCTAGTTCGTGCATAATTAATTGCTTATCGTGCCAATACGCAAATTTCCACCCCAGGAGATTTCTTTGATAACGATGTAGTTAATAATTAATCTTCCTATCCGTTTGCCACGATAAAGAATTATTCATAGTCAGATAAAGAAATTACGGAAACTTTAAATTCGAACAAATTATCGTTAAGAAAGTCTGAACAGAAAAGAATGTCTGCTGTATGGGAAAAATGGAATGAATGCGATGGGCCGTGCGATCGGGATGGGATGGGACGAGAATTTTAGGTTTGTGGGATGGGGCAGTGGGACGAAAATGTGATGGGACAGTGGCAGGGATTCGTCGAAATGAACGAAAAACTCTTCCCATGCTCCCATGCGATTCACCCAATGTTGGGCGACATTGGACCATAATCCTGTCCAATGTCGCCGTTACCTTCATACCCTTCGCCGCTGCCTTCGTAAGGTGTGGATCGAAGGAAATGCTTTTATCTATAACTATCCCGAGGTATGTAATATCATTGTTTGGGATTATATATTTATCTTGAACTTTAAACTTTATTGCATTGAGTCTCCTTAGACCTATTAGTAAGACTGCTTCAGGCGTAGGGCTCAGGTTGTTTGATGTCATCCAATCGATAGTTGGAGTATTGCGCGGTTTGCCGTTTGCATTAGCGTGGATTCCCTTTTTTACTAAGATCACGAGCGCCAGATCGTCCGCGAAACCAATAAGTGTGGCACCCTCCGAGAATTTCAATCTTATAACACCATGGTATAGGGTGTTCCAGAAAGTAGGGCATAAGACTGAACCTAGTGGGACCTCGATACTCAGTTTTTTCTGTACCGAAACTACATTTGCCTGAAGCAGCAGTGTTCTATTATGGAAGTAGTTTCTTACCACGTGCAGGAGGTAAGGGGCTATCCCTCTTTCATTATTATTTTCAATCTGGCACTATTAAAAGCGTTTCTAACATCGACTGTAATTAGTGCACAAATCCTCCTTGTCCTTTTGGTGCCACTTCTAGCTTGTAGTACTAGTTCTTATATTGCCCTAACAGTGGACCTTGCCTCTCTGAATCCAAATTAAAGAAAATAACATACCAATGTGTTTTTAGCTTCAAACAGACTTAAATAATGGGGATTTGAAGACCTACATCGGAAAGCAAGAAATGTGTTTCAGAAGCTATAACCATAACCTAACGCATAATAGCCATAACCTAACTCTAAGAACAAAAATCAGACTTTTGCACTGCTATGTATATTCCGTCTTCCTATATGGTGTAGACACATGTCTTAAATAAACACAGAGAAGAAGCTAGAGGCATTTGAATTGTGGCTTTATAGACGGATCTTGAGAATATCTTGGATCCAGAGAGTGACAAATATAGAAGTAATGAGAAGAATGAACACAACACCTAAATTGACCAAGATAGTGAAATGCCGAAAGATGCAATATATAAGACATATCATGCGAAATAGAAAGAGATATGACCTACTCAAAAAAATACTTCAAGGGAATATCAACAGAAAAGGCTCTTAGGAGGTACTGGGCTCTTAGGAAGAAGACAATTAATATTTCAATTAGCACAGAATAATAATAAGAATAATAACTTCGTATTTATACAATTGCACCAACAAGTGTAGAATCGGAAAGGGCGTTTTCTGCAGCAAGTCACTTATGTACGAAGATTCGGTCCAATCTGGCGCAACATTTATTTTTGTCTCTATTATTTTTATCAATTTGTCTTTGGTTTTTACAGACATATTTTAATAAAACAAACTCGAATTGCGAAATGTAGTAATGTTTATGATAACTTTGTTCCGTATGTTTGCTATAAATAATATGTTTTTTATATAAGAAGGAGTAAACAAATGTTTACTTTTAATACCTACTTGATTTAAATAGTGTTTAAATTAACTATTGTTTTGTAAAGTTTATAACTAAACAAATATATTTTTACTTTTTTCGTTTGTTTTCTTTTTAATAAATCACCATTTTCATTGATGTTTATAAAACTCTGACGAAATAAATATTTTTTTGATAATACCGGTATTCCGGTTTTAAAAACAAATAATATCAAAATACCGGTTTTAATATTTCGGTCCGGTATTGGAAGCCCCTTGCTCCCGTTCAGCTAATCCGTCATCGTCCGAAGTTTGCTCGGGCGACGACCGCGATTAAATCAAACACTTGTAAAAGAAAGAGAGCGCGTACACAAACACGACTGTCATCGTCCGATGACGCCCGAAAACGGCCGATCATCACGATGATTCGAACTTGTTGGGATTTCTCGCCAGTCTGCCGGTGTCTACAGTGCAAATTGAGTGGTATATTATAGCTATAAAGCATGTCGCTGAATTCTTGTTCCTGACCGTTCGACCAACACAATTAAAGTAGTTCAAAGGCCACTGTACTAACCAGGCAGTAAAATTTGATTGTGTTACGTACACATTTTTCAGTTAAGCTTGCATGGTGACGAATTCTAGTGAAAATGCAGCTAATAATTTATGTGCGTATTGTAATTGTTTTCACGGCCGTCCCTAGCATTATTAGACGTTTTAATATCCAGTATTTAATATTAATTACGGTAATTTCTTTCCCATATTGTCCGTTTACGAAATATATAACCCTGCTTTTGAATGATGAATTTTACCTACTTTTGCCAAAAATATTCGCGTTTTCCTGACCGTCCCCTTTTTCCGACCGTCCCTTCTCGAGAAAGAAGAAGAAAATAAAAGAAGAAATAGAGCTAAAATTATCTCAGAACGTGACAAACACTTGTAAGCTAAGATGAAAGATAGTTATAGTTAAATTTTGTTGTTATCTACCTATACGACTATGGATATTGAAAAAGTAATTTGTTGTGTTTAGACCATAATTCCATCAACGTGATGGAATTTACCCATTACTTTTCAATTGTGCCCTGGAAAAAGTTGTTAGGGAATGGAGAAAAGCAGGGGCACCATCTCACCGACTAGGGCCAAAGATTAAGGGTATTCAAATAGACTGCCTAGTATTTGCTGATGATGTGGCACTAAATGCTAAAGACATCTCTGATGCACATAAGCAGATCACTATCTTGGAAGAACAAGCAGCAAAAATAGGGCTTCATATTTCTTTTGAAAAAAACTAAATTTATGACTAACATAAAAAATGCGCCACATGAAATTTATATTAATGTTAAAAAAATTGCTAGAGTTAAGGAATTTAAATACTTAGGCGAATGGGTTACAGAAAATGGCAATGAAAATAAATCTGTAACATCAAGAATCCAGAAAATGGAGGTTGCTTTTCAATACACCAAAAATGTTTATAACAAGCAATGCCTGTCATGGAATAGTAAAATTCGCCATTACTTAACAGTGATTAAACCGGAAGCTCTTTATGCTTCAGAAACGCTCAATTTACAAATTAAAACATTAAAGGAACAATTAAAGATTAAGAAAAGGAAAATTAAAAGATCTTAGGGCACAGAATTAAAAATGGCATACACCCAAACCCAATTTTGAAATATATAGAAAAATTTCTAAACTTAGCAATACCATGAGAATGAGACGAATTTTCAGTCATTTTGGGTCATTTGGAAAGAATGAATCATACGAGGCTTACTTACCGAATCCACAAATTTCTACAGAACAAACGTACAAGACCAAAGTGGTACAAACAAGTGGAGAGGGACCTAGTGGAGATGGGATCGCCAGATCTGATGAATAGAACTGTGATCAGGAATATTGTTCATACAAGGGGATTTGAGGAAGCTCAGAAGAAACCAACACGACACGACGTGCATGGTCGGAGGAACAGAAACTTCAACAATCCATGAATATGAAAAGCTATTGGGCAAGGAGGAAGGCTCAACATACGTTGATTCTGCGTGGTCCTAAGTGACCCATCCGCGAGAAGAAGAATAGACCATCCCCGTGGGACACACATTAAAAAAATTACAATAATAGCGGCAACGTCTAATGTCGCCACAAGTGGTAACACTGTTGCAGTGTAAGCATCTACACGTCCGAGTTACTAGTCCGGGTAGTTCCGTCCGCTATCGGCCAACAAAATCGGTTTTGGTGTACGGTTAGCATTACAGTGAGCGCAATTCGGCCCGCGGCCTATATGGTGTCTCGTTTTGGTAATTCAAGCCACCAAGGTTGTGTGAAATATAGTTCTAAGGGTTCAAATCGAATCAGTTTCAACTTTTTTAACTCTTTGATGCTGGATAGTGTTCCACTTTTGATGCTGGAATTATTATAAATTAACTAAAATTCCGTGCCTCAAAAGGGTTAAATGATAACTTCTATATTGAATATTTATTTACAGAATATATTTTATTACTGTTTGTATAATAAAAACTCACCTTTGTTAAATGATTTATTGGTACAGTTTCAGTCCAAGTTCCATTGGTGGTAGGTTCTATTGGTCTGTACCGTTGGGTAAATTTTTTCCCGCAAAAATTACCACTTCTATCTAAAAATGCATTCGCACAATTACAACCAACACACAACAACATTCCTTAAGAACTACCTGGCTGAGTAGACTCAGGCAATTGAATATTTAAACTATAATCTGCATGATTGAGATCAATTAACGTATCAGAATTTTGAGACTGATTTTCTAAAAAGAATATTAAAAATAAAAATATATTTGATTCCATTTTTATTATTATTTAATAACAAAAATAGTTGTCGTTTACTGACAAATATAAACATCTGTCAAGCGTGTGATTTTACCTTGAGAATTAGATGTGGAGCTTAGGAAGTTTGTAATGTTGCCATCAAGGTCTGTAAACTTCTTAAGAAACTGATCATTGAAGGAAGCTGCGTAAACATCACATAATGAATTATGATGTTGAGGACTCCTGTTACGTAACACCATGTCTTGGGCCATTGATAGTTCAGCATACTCTACATCATTCTCCCCTAATAAAACAACAGATTTTGAATCAAACATCAATTTGTTTCATAATTAAGGTCAAATAGTATTTTGCGTTTTTATTTTAGCTAATATTTCAAATATTTTGTTAGAAAATGTAAATAGAACTAAATTAATTGAAATAAATATAAGACAAAGGTGTTTAATCAGAACTGATTTGTATTTATTTTATAATCATCATTAGATTTGAAATGAATAAAATAAATGGTGGGATTATTTATTGGGGTGTAGGATCAATGTTCAATTCTAAATCTTTAGTTAGAAGATCTTTTTCGTTTACTTTGTCACCAGATTCAGGTGAATTTGAACCAGAATTCGCCTCAAAATTTATCACAATCTCATCTCCATACCCATTACCTTAAATAATAATGTACCAAATTTAATAAAAAAATATAAATTTATAAATACACTACATAGAAAAAGAAGTTGAAAATAAAAATTTTAATAATAGTTTTCTTTTTAAAGAACTAAGTAAGAAAATCTAAGAAAAGGAGATAAATTTTACAAAAACATCCATGCAATCACAATTTTTTTCAAAATATTTACTAAAATAATCCTCAACAGTTACTTTATGCAGTTCTAATCTTGCAGCCCTTTTTTATTTTCACCTTAGCTCAATTTTGCAACTGATTAAAATTTATACAGTCTGATATTAATTTGACTTGGAGATTGAGAATTTCGAAAATCATTTGGACAAATTGTGAGACGTACAAGGGGAACTTCCGACGTTTGGATCACGGATTTTCTTCAAACTTTGTTCACTTTTAGTGGTCCATTCGGACGACATAATGTGCAAATAGTAAGGCGTACTACTTCGGCATTTTAGTGAAAATTGCCATTTTCTCTCGTCGAAGTTTTCTGAGCCGAATATATACATTTGCGTTGCGTCAACGTGTATAAGATGGCGGTGGCCGAGTGGTTAAGTCCAAGCTTTGTAATTGCTGGATCGGTGGATCTAGTCCCACACATCGTTTCCTTTTTTTCAATGCTGGTCATATTTTTTCTTATAAATAACAATTCAAAGTTAATATAATGAATAAATACGTGTTTTTGCATGCATTTTGATTGAATTTCCAATGTTATTTGGCTATTTACTGGTTGAAGTCATGCCCCCGAAATGTACTCCAATTTGCCAGCCGTGTTTATTTCTATAGGCAAGTTAAAAACTTTACCAAGCGCCTTCAAAATTGTTCTTATTTAATCGAATACGAGCTAGAAATTGCGTCTCGTGAAGATGTATAGTACATCACCAATTATCAGCAGCGATATTTACGAGAATCTTGCGTTACGCGTGGTTTGCATCCAAGTTGTCGAAAGAAAGAGACATTTTTGAGAATGTCAACAAGGTTTGTTTTTCCATACAAACTCTGATAATTCCTTGTGCATGCGGGAAAAATGCATTCATTCGATGTAGATGTCGTTGTAATTTATGTTTTCCGTGTTTGTATGACGAATATCACCCTGCAACTTGTAATGTCGTAAGCACATCCAAAGATTAATTTACTCTATTAATTTGTATTAAATGGAGTTATTAATTGTCAAACCTTTATTTACGTTGATTGATTTGGGATTTCCAAGGTTGATGCCCTCCCCTTATCCCTTCGAACCCATTGGTGCAGGTCAAAGCACAATATTTTTATTGATAAAATTCAGTAAACGGCCAAATAACATTGGAAATTCAATCAAAATGCATGCAAATACACGTATTTATTCACCATATTACGTTTCAATTGTTATTTATAAGAAAAAATATGACCAGCGTTGCAATTACGAAACTTGGGCCTAACCACTCGACCACCGCCATCTTATACACGTTGACGCAACGCAAATGTATATATTCGACGTGGAAAACTTCGAAGAGAGAAAATTGCAATTTTCTCGATAATGCCGAAATAGTACGCCTTACTACTTGCACATCATGTCGTCCTAATGGACTACTAAAAGTGTACAGTTTGAAGAAAATCCGTGATCCAGACGTCGGAAGTTCCCCTTGTTAGTAGACAAAAAGGAAAAAGCAAAAGAAAAATTGAATCTTATAATTCTGATGATACACTGCCAAGCATAAAACTAGGGTCACTCCGTAATTTGAAGTTATTTTATAAGTTTTTGCAGTTGACAGTTGATTTCTTCAATAAAAATAACTTTTTGTTGATAAAAGTTCATTGAATTTAATGAAAATGAACAATTTTAATATGATATGTTGAGTAATAAAAGTGAACAAGTTTACTTTGATATGCTTTTGTTGAAACAAAAGAAAGTTTAAGGACTTCAGGCACTCAGGCACTGTTAACAGCTTGCAAACGACGATTGTCTCATTCCTGAATCAGGATGTTGCGAAGCTCTAGAATTTCTGGGGGCCGGCACATGTCTCCGGCACGTTTTCCCACCTCATCCCAAACATGCTCAATTGGATTAAATCTGGACTACGAGTTGGTCAAACAAATCGCGTGATTTGACATTCGTGTCAAGTAACTATGCGAGCAGTGTGGGGCCCTGCGTTATCATGCATAAATGTTGCGTCGTCTTCAAGAATAACCATGAACGGTAAAACATGGTCTTCTAGAAGTCGCTCGGTAATACACGCTTGAGCATATCTCTCGCCTTGTCGTTGCAACACTCTTACATGTCTATCTGAGCCAGTAAGACAGAATCGCAATCTATCGGAACAAAATACGTGACTCCAATTCGATATTGTCCAAGCGAAGTGTTCTCGTGCAAAATTCAACCTCGCAATCCGGTGTTCACGGGAAAGCGGCGGTCCAGTAGCTCTAGTATATGTATTGCCGAAGCAAATACAGCTCTAGTTCGAGAAGATAATCCAGCAGCATGAAGTCGCCTCCTAACTATCCACTCACTTATGTTTACATTTCTCACTTCTTGCAGATGATTTCGTAGGGAAACTGCCGTGACCGTTCAGTTTCTCAAAGCACTAGAAACGAGAAAGCGGTCATCTCTAGCTGTTGTAGTCTTACCTCGCCCTGAACCAAGTCCTAAAGTGAGTAGAACAGTCTCTTCGTACGGCCGCCATACTGGTTGCACATTTGAGAGACTTACACCAATGTTTCTCGCTGTCTTCTAAACCCGCCACAATTCGTGCCGCAATAACAGGAGTTATGCTCATTGCAAAACAATAACAATGACAACAATGCACAAACAATTTGCAATAGACAGATGACACCACAGAAACAAAAACCATGCTGTCTTTAAACCGTCTTTTGTTTCAACAAAAACACATCAAAGTAAACTTGTTCATTTTCATTACTTAGCCTATTAAATTAAAATTGTTCATTATCATTACTTTCAATAAACTTTGAACAACAAAAACCTTCTTTGTTATTCAAGCAATCAGTTGGTAAACTGTTAGAACCGAAAAAACATGTGCTCGACAGAGTATATTAATTCTGTGCAAAAGGAAACTAACAGCAACAAAGCCATTAAAAGCACTAAAATACAAACAAATACTTACCAGACATAGTCTCATCATCAACATCATTTTCATCATTGGCATTATCTTCAATAGTAATAAGATTTGAATCTGTAGCTTCATGTTCATCTATTTCATTTTCGCTCAAGTCCTAGAATAGATCGGCATTAAATACAAACAGAAAATTTGTTTCAATAGATTTACCGATTCACTACTATTTGAACTAATTGTCAAATTTGCAGAAGCATTGAGGAGATTTGGGGAGCTTAGTGATACACTCAATCCCAACAATTGCCTAGGTGTTGAAATTGTACTACTTTCTGCTCCTCCATCTGTTGAACTTGGATTGATAATTTTTGTTTGTGTCGAAGAATTGGAAGATATGCTCGTATTACTACCTTCCATGGCTAAGGTGCTGCAGTGAGCCATATCACTATTAGACAATCTGGAAATACTAAATGTATATATATAATGGAAAATGATTGTGAAAAGTAATAAATACCTGTTGTTTTTGGCTGGCATGTGTACTAAGGAACAAGCTATATTAGGTAAATGTATGGGATTTAAGTTGGAAGTTCCTTGATTGTTGCAGGGTATGCACATTTCCATACCATTTGAAACGTTGTATTGACTTTGTGAGGAAGTAACGTTTCCGGATTCTGCAGCATCTTGGCTGTTGGAAATCAAGGTTGCCGCAACGGCGTTTCTAGAGATTTCGGCGGCCAACCTCTACGATATACAGAAAATATAAAACTTATAGCGCATTTAAACTGAATGTATTTTACTTCTTTAGATTCGTTTATTTGGGTAATGTACTGGTTCTGAACGGTCTGCAGTTGGTTAATGTACCATTGTTGGTCCCTGCATCTTTGATAGAAGGTTGGAGCTCTAACTTGGAATCTACAACAAACATTTTTTTTTGTAAATATTTCGATAACAATATACATTGCGCCGTAAAAATAACACATCATTGTTTTGCCTTTTTAAACTATCAGTTTAGTGGGGTGAATATCAGATTTATTTTTTTGTATGAACATTAATTTTGATGCAAGATTTTAAACTACAAAATATGCCTTTTTGCGTTTATCACGACCATCTACAACTGTCAATTGTACTGTACAATTTTAACTAAGTAGACTACAAGATTAATATATTAGACAAAACAATACAAATATAATAATAGTTTTTTCCCAGGTATGTGATGCTGCCACCCCAACTCTTCAAAATTAGATTAGACGAGAATTATGTGCTCTTTATGTGCTAATTATGTGCCTCAATCGCGATTTTTGTGCTCAGTGTTCAATCAAAAAATCAAATTTGGCTAGTGGGGGTGCCAACTTAATGTCAAGATAGCACACACCCATCTGAAAAATTCGGATATCGATATCAAATAAGAACAATAATTATGTGCTCTTTATGTGCTCCTCAAGTACTCTGGAGCGAATTCGCTAACTTAATCCCTTGTACGAAAAATTCACCCCGAACCGAATTAGACACAGGAGGTGAGTAACATAGATACAAAAATTTTTACAGAAGCGAAAATTTGTACTCTTTGTGCTCTTGAGATATTCTATTTGAGATTCTGGTGCTCGCCCCCTTCTACGCAAAAATTCACTCTCAACCGTCTGAGTTATAAGAGGTGAAATCTAAAATAATCGAGCACAAAAACTTTAACCGACGTGAAATCGTCGTAATAATAATGTTCCCTCCAGATCTGCTATTTGTAATTTTTGTGCTCACACCGTTGTACGAATAATTCACACCCAACACTATGAGCCATCAGAGGTGAAATCTATAATAATGGAGATCAGAAATTTTAACCGCCTCGCAAACGTTGCAATAATTATGTGCTCACGAGATATCCTATTCACGAATTTTTGTGCTTGCAACCTTGTACGAAAAGTTCACCTCGAACCGCATGAGCCATAAGAGGTGAAATCTATGATAATCGAGCACTCAAATTTTCACTGACGCGAAATCGTAGCAATAATTATGCTCTCGAGATATTCTATTCTCAATTTTTGTGCTCGCACCCTTGTACAAAAAATTCACGCCGAACTGTATGAGCCTTATAGAGATGAGAGATGGTACCTATAATAATCGAGCAAAGGGATTATAAAGGACACGAAATCATTGCAATAATTACGTGCTCTCGAGTTAACCTAATAGTGATTTTTGTGCTCGCACCCTTGTCCAAAAATTTACCTCCAACCGTATGAGCCATAATACGTGAAATCTATAATAATCGAGCAGAGATTCTAACAATTGAAAAGATTTTAACGATTAAATCATTCATAAATGAGGGTGAATTTTTCGTACAAGTGTGCGAGCACAAATATCGCGAATAGTATATCTGGAGAGCACATAATGATTGCAACAAATTCTCGCTGATGAATCTTTTTGTGCTCGATTATTATAGATATCACCTCTGATGGCTCACAGGGTTGGCGGTGAATTATTCGTACAAGGATGCGAGTACAAAAATCGCGAATAGCAGATCTGCAGAGCCCATTATTATTACAACGATTTTATCTCTTTTGGCCCATACGGTTGGGGGTGAAGTTTTCGTACAAGGGTGCGAGCATAAAAATCTAGAATAGGATATCTCTAAAGCACATAGCACAACATTTTTGTACTATGTCATTATAGATTTCATCTCTTACGGCTCATTCGGTTCAATTAGCGTACTCGCTCCAGGGTACTTGAAAAGCGCATAAAGAGCACATAATTATAGTGCTTATTTTAATATCGATATCCCAATTTTTCAAATGGGTGGGTGCTAGCTTGACAATAAGTTAGCACTCCCATTTGGGCTGTAGCGTCATTGGAAGGTGTTGTTCCTATACAGCAGAGAGTATCAAATTGGTTTGTCGAATTTCGTACAGGTAAACTTTCGTATACTTCAAAAATGAGCCACATGGTTGCCAAGACTAAAAGGTCAATAATGACGAACTAAAGGTCACCATTGAGTCTGACCAATCTCATACTGTCTATGATTTATTTTCATTTGCGACCCAACATTTGGTGTAAAATTTTATCGCGATCCCTTGATAGAAAGTATAGACGTTTTTGAAATATGTTTATATTCACATTTCACTATTTTTTTAGATTTCTCAAATATAGTAATTAGTTTCCCAGTTCTCTGCTCGGGCGACCAAATTTCACTCGATTTTGGCAACGATATCAAGTCCTATATCGCGAAGGGAAGGAGCTACCGAAATCCAATTTGTATATTTACAAGCAGTAGGGAAAACACTTTAAGACATACTTTGAAATATTCCTTTCACTTGATAAATATGATTTTAAGGAAATACAATTTCTCGCATTTTCCGCAGATTTCACGATGTCATAAATTTTGAACGGCTTGTCACAGAGACCTAGGAAGCTTGTAATTAAAAAATACCATCGAATCAGCCATTACATTTTAATTTACTTCTCGGGCAATTTTCTACCGATTTCCATAAATTTCTCCAAAGATGCGAAAGGAATTGGTTAAATTATGTTGAAGGAAAAACTTATATTAAGGTAGATAAATGGCTAAAAATTGGCGAATAGCCGCTATCTTAGGTATTTTGACCATTTGAATGAAATAAACTGGAAAATCACTTCCATTTCCTTCGGATAAACTGAAGAAACGGCCCTAAAATTTCCCCCAAAAAAATTTAAAAAAAAAACATTTAAATTAGGAAAAAAGTGCGTATAACGATTTTTACGAATCTCTATGAAACTACAAATTCCAGCGCAATAATTTTTCGAACACTGAAACTAGACGACCAGACGAGCAAATCGATGTGTAAATTGTTTGGAAAATTCAATTTTTTTATTGCGAAATTCTGAATTAAAATTTTCCAAAATTTGGAATTCATATCTCTGAGAATCTCATTTCCCTGCATGCTCTTAGATTTCCTTGAAAATATGAATTAGTTTCCCAGTTCTCTGCCTGGGCGACCAAATTTCTCGAAATTTCGCTAGATTTTGCCAATTTTAACAAGTCATATCTCGCGAACGGAAGCGGCTAGTAAAATGCAATTGTGCATTTATTATAACTAGCAGGGAAACAGCAGCTAAACAGCAGGGAAAAAACATTTAGACACAGTTTGAAATTTGCAATTCGCTTCATAAATAATGGTTTTAACGAAATACATGTTCTCGCATTTGCCGCAGATTTCACGATGTCATAACTTTTTAACGACTTATCGCAGAGACTCCTAGTTTTTACCAATAGATTCAGCATCCAAAAATTGGTCGGAAAAAAATATATCATATTCCTAAGAAGCTTTTAATTAAAAAATACCGCGCAAGCTATTTTCATTTACGACCCAAAATTTTCTGGAAAATTTTATCAGATATACCTGATATTTTACTGCAACCTGATACTATCACACAGCCTTATCGTAATAAAATTTACTATGAATTCAACGACCCAAAAAAATTCTCTATCGACCCATCTGGGGGTCGCGATACATAATTCTCGTCTAAACAAATTTTAATTTTGAAGAGATGGGCGTGCCAGCTTTATAGATCTTTATTTCACTAACTTTCAACAATTAGTGATATCCATTAAATTTAATTTGAAATAGTCAATATACAAAGTATTAGGTCGTCAAGGATGAAATTTGTAGTTAAAAGTATAGGATGAAATTTGTAGTTATTATTTCACATTGGTACCTTTATGAAGAAGTAATACTCTTATATTATTTGGCTCTGGTGCTACTACGCCTAACTGTAATAATTATAGAGACATCTCGCTCCTGTGTACGACATAAGATTTTCTCAGAAATCATACGTAGGAGGATTTACGCCGGTGGCGGAGGAAGTTTTAGGAGAATATCAGGCGGTATTGAAAAGAGGGGGATCAACTATTAACGACCAGCTATTCACAGTTAGACAAATCATGGAAAAATGCTGGAAAAATGAACGTCGACTTAACACAAATCTTCGTTGACTTTAAACAAGCCTAAAATAGCATAAAACGTGAATTGTACAAGACCTTGAGTGGCCTGGAAGTACCCGCGAAACTAGTCCGTCTAACTAAAGCCACAATAAATGTCTCGGCCCAAGAAAAGATCCAGAACTCGCTAACAGACCCATTCGAAGTAAAAGAAGATCTCAAACGGCAAACCATAGTAGACCGGAACGGCATCCTGATCAACAAATCGCTGCATTAGCAGGTTATGTAGATGACCCTGACGTCATGGGTAACGCATTACACGCGGCGAGGAGCAGCGTTTTGTGGAAATTAAGACAGCAGCCAAAGAAGTAGGACTGGTGGTTAATCAAAACAAAACCAAAATGCTTACACAATCACAAAACCCCAGAACCCGAGAAAGAAGAACCAACATAGCAGAGGGCATCATCAAAACAGTGAGATGCCTCAGTGAGATTGCTCAGGATCCACCGTACGGACTGCAGCGAACATGATAAAATACAGCTGAGAATAAAGAATACAAATGTTATTATGCCATACTATCATCTATACGCCCCAAGTCTTTATACTGCAAAACAAAACTAGCTCTGCACAAAACGCTCATTCGACCAGTTCTATTTAACGGTAGTGAGGTACCGGTACTTACCCAGAGGACAGCCCTTAACTGCTTCTGAAGGAAAATCCTGCGACACATCATTGGACCACTATATGAGAACGGGAGGTGGAAGATAAGGTACAACTTCGAAATATATGACATCTACAAGGAGCCCGATGTCGCTACATACATCCGAATATGAAGACTAAGATGAGCTGGTCATGTTTAGAGGATGGACCCAAGAAGGAAGCCCAAGCAGACGATGAAGGGGACGATAGCAGGAAAAAGATGAATCGACAAACCCCGCATCCGTAATGGGAGAATGAGGTACAATGGGATGCGATGTGGCTTCGGGAGTTGATGGAAGTCGGCAGTGGAGAATAATAAAGTACAAATCAAATCGTTTGGCAAACAACATACAGGTAACTGACTTCAAAAATGAGCCACGCAGTCGCCCAGAATAAAAGGTGAATTATGACGAATTGATGTTCACCGTTGAGTCTGACCCATCTCATAATGCCTATGAATTATCGTTTAAGCAACCAACTGGGTGAAGAAATGATGGGAAAAATAGCATAGATTGATCAACAGATTGCCTACTCCTCTGCAGCCTGGGGAAAGATTATGGAAGAGCTCTCAAGAAAACTCACAGAAACTTTTCTCCATTCCTGTTGCGGCTAGTGCGCAGCTACCTCGTATATAGTAGAATTCAGATGGAATCCCGCGATGAGGTTGTCGAATGCGAAGTAAATAGTGGTGTTGAAAATCGGATCCGGTAATCCGGCATCCCTAAACGTTTGCCGGATCCGGTACCAATATACCGGGGATCCGGTCACCGTATCCGGTGATGCAAATTTTTGGTAAAATACTCGCGCTGAAGCACGAGTAGATACTTTAAATGCGTGGTACGCATGGTTTCTTCAAAACCAAAATTCATTTTGTGATAAATAATGTATTTCACTTAAAATAATTACCGTATTTGCCGGTGCATAACGCGCACCTTTTTTTCCAAAGAAATTGCCTCTAAAACATATGTGCGCGTTATAGGCGCACAAAATTTTGCTTATACACCGGCAAAATACGGTATTTATTGTAAGGCGATTAAATAAACTAAATAGTTATAAACTCATTATTGTGATAATTGTAACATTCCTTAGACAGATTCGTCATGATGTTTGACATAAATGTAGCATACATTAATTGCAACACCTAGACCCGACCATGTAAACTCATATAAATTGATAAACGAAATTCAAAGAATTTGGGGTACCCATTGAAATAAATTTTGCTTTTCTTATTTTTTACTCTTGTGGCTAAACCGAAGGATTTAACTAAATTTGCAAAGAATACTTTTTTTGTGGACAACAATGTCTTACATATAGAGATCTGAGTTACAATTTTGTATTTTGAAACCTTAACAAGATATTTGCAAAAAACCTTTGAAGTAAAAATAATTACCCACGCCGTCCCTATTGGAGGAGCGTTCAAATGTGGTCAAACGGTACTTCTTGTACCTAGGGATACCCACATTCAGTAAAAGTTTAATTAAAATCCCACATTTTCTCGCCAGTTTTTATAATTTTTAAATTTTCAAGATTTTTAATTGTTTGTTTAATTATAAATGTGTGCGTGTGGGTGTAATTGTGTATACAACCTATATAATCGCTCACTCACTCGATTATGCTGAAAACAGTCCATTTTGGAACGAAAATCGAAAATTATTCTGATCGGATCAACCGAATTTCCATCGACCCGACCGGAACCGGACAGATCCGGCCGGATCGATGGAAATTTGGCCGGATCCGGCCGGATTGAAAATGACACCGGATTGCAATCCCTATCCACAGGGCTCCGTTATGGGCCCTACACTGTGGAACGTAATAGACGATGGCGTTTTAAGGCTCATTTTCCCCGCTATGGTGGAAATAATAGGATTCGCCGATGACTTAGCTAAAGTTGCAAAAGAGAAAACTGAAGAAGAACTAATAAGAAAGGCAAAGATCGCTATAAAGCAGGTCGATGAATGGCTAGAGCGAAAAAATCTTAAGCTGGCCCCTGAACAAACATTACTTCTCACTGGCAACAGGAAAATAAGACCTAGAAAACTTAAAATAAAAAAAGTGGACATCACACTAAAACAAGAAGTCAAGTACCTAGACATGGCTATGGACCAGAAACTAGAAATCTTAGAAAGCACACCTAAAGAAAACCGCTGAAAAAAGCCCTGAAAACCCCGGCGGTTTGAAAAGGAGTAAAATAAGGCTGCTTTGCTCTGTGATTCATTCTCTATGGCGCCCCGGTCTGGGCTAGAGCAATAGAAAAGGCGTACATAAGGCGTGTCTAAAACAGGACATTGGACTAGACCAGGGGTCTCCAAACTTTCCAACCTTAGGGCCATACTGATTACTCCAGTAAGTTCCGAGGGGCAAAACCATATTATCATTGTTGCCGGTGGTAAAAAGTGAAATAGTCCAGTGATGAAAAAAAAAGTCCGAAAAAGTACGCAACGTTTAAAAAAGGCTGCAAATCGGACTAAAGTCCGCAAAACGGCAACACTGCATATTATTAATTTTCCTGTCATTATCTATAATTTCTAGATTAGTCGTAGAGTACGAGCCATGAGGAGTAACGTGACACGACATCTGGTGGACACAAGCGGAAATAGGTAGTACCTTCTATCGGTAACAGATGGCGCTAATAGCACGTACAGAATAATCTCGTTGGTTCGAGAAAGTTCGGGTGTCTTCCACTCACTTCTAGATGGCAGTAATTGGAATATATAAGAAGGCTAGTGGCGCAATCACAAGTCAGTTCCTATGACACTGTTGTGAAATAAAATAGTGCGTACCTCCTTAAAACGTGTTTGTGCGTGTTTAAGTTTAAGACATCCTTGTAACAGTATTTTGATTGGAATTGTTGCTTTTGTGTGTGATTTAGTAGTATGGAAAAGAAGCGAAAAATTGATAGTGAATGCAGAAAATTCAAAGATCAGTGGAACATTCAGTATTTCGTAATTGAGTCCAGTAACAAGGCGCTATGTTTGATTTGCAATGAAAGCATAGCCGTTCTCAAGGAATATAACATTAAACGTCATTATGAAACAAAACATTTTCAAAATTACTCAAAATATACAGGAAGAAGTTTGCGGACAGAAAAATTCGAAGCTATGAGGCGCGGATTGAAATCGCAGCAATCTTCATTTACAAAACTCAAAACTGAACAAGAGGCTGCAAGTCGTGCCAGCTTTCGTGTGGCTCTTGAAATTGCAAACCGTGGAAAACCATTCACCGATGGAGAAATGATCAAAGAATTCATAATTGCAGTAGCCGAAGAAATGTGCCCTGAAAAGGTAAATTTATTAAAAACTGTCAGTATGTCAGCAAACACTGTAGCTCGAAGGGTAGAAAACATCGTTGAAAATATATCCTCTCAACTGTTCAACAAAAATGGACATGTTGAGTGATTTTCTTTGGCCTTGGATGAGTCAACGGATGTGTCAGATACTGCTCAGGTGTTGATTTATATTCGAGGAGTAGATAAAAGCTATGAAGTGCATGAAGAACTTCTTGATATGTATAGTATTCATGGCACAACTACTGGTACAGATATTTTTAAAGGAGTTGAAATGGCCATTAATCAAAAGAACCTTCAATGGAAAAACTTGAAATGTATTACAACTGATGGAGGCAAAAACATGAGTGGGAAAGATAAAGGAGTGGTCGCTCTTGTGTCAGAGGCTGTAGAAAATGACGGTGGTTCAAAACCATTAGTCTTACATTGTATCATTCATCAACAGTCTTTGTGCGGAAAATGTTTGGATATGTCTGAAGTTCTGAAACCAGTCATATCAACTGTTAATTTTATCAGATCTTTTGGGCTGAATGACCGACAATTCCGACAATTTATTGAAGAGATTGGAGAAAATGACTTACCTTATCATAATGCCGTACGTTGGCTTAGTTGTGGGAAAGTCCTTCAGCGCTTTTTTGAACTTCGAGCAGTGATCGAAATTTTTTTGAATGAAAAGCATCGCCCTCTTACTGAATTACAAAACAACGCATGGCTGTGGAAGTTAGCATTCTATGCTGATTTGACAAAACATGTGAACGAACTGAATTTGAGATTGCAAGGAGAAAACCAGCATCTTCCTGATTTATACACTAATATCAAATCATTCCGGAAGAAATTGATACTGTTTCAGTTATAACTACGAAGTAAATGTTTTTCACATTTTAAAACATGTGAAATATTCAGCCACACCACCGCGACTGAGTTTCCTATCGATTTTGCAATCGAAACTTTGAGTGCTTTGAAAATAAATTTTGATACTCGTTTCTCGGACTTTGATGCCATTGCGAATCAAATTAAGATTTTTCAGAATCCTTTTGATACTGACATTGAAACCCTAGCCCCGGAACTTCAAATGGAAATGATTGATCTACAGTGCAGTGATATAATTAAGAACAAATATCAAAACTCATCTTTGTTGGAATTTTATAAGAGTCTTCCACTGACACAATTTAATAATTTGCATAAATTTGCTCGTGGGCTGTTTTCTGTTTTTGGTACTACTTATTTGTGTGAGAAGACCTTCTCCAAAATGAAGTACACAAAAAATGTTTACAGATCTAAATTAACTGATGAGCATCTTAAATCTCTTTTAATAATTGGTACAAGTAAAATTAGTCCACAACTACAAACTATTGTCAGTGGAAAATCACAATTACATAAATCTCATAAGTATTTCATATGTCATTATGCTTGTTATAAGTTATGTCTTTATTTAAAATGTATAAAATGTTAGTTGGATTCATTTCAATAATTTGTTAGTTATTATATACTGAAATTAAATTTTCTGCATATTATGCATGTCTTTACTCACTACAATTCTGTGTTTCTTTATTCAACTTATCACAAAAACAATAAGCCTACAACAATGTTATGAGTAGTTAGCCCATGACCATATCAATGTAGATGTCATATTAATAATTATTCAACATAAAATTAGAATACTTCAGTAAACTATATTTAATTTGCTATAAAAAATATGCTCTCTAAAAGGAGTTTTCAAGTATGCTAGCTCTGCGCGGGCCGGACAAAATCTGTCCGAGGGCCGGATGTGGCCCTCGGGCCGTAGTTTGGTGACCCCTGGACTAGACTATTGATTCCAAAACTGAAACTCTGGGTAACACGAAACCATGGAGATAACTTACCATCTGACACAGGCCCTCAGCGGTCACAGATACATAGTTTTGACAGGGCAAATAACGCAATGTGTGAATACTGCGGCGACGTGGACAGTGCAAACGATACAGTGTTAGAATGCAGTAGGTGGATATCCGAGAGGGACAAATGGAAGGAAAAGACTTGCTTCAAAATAGAGGTACAAACACTACATGGAGACAATGATACGTAACATCCTGACACAAAAAAACAAGACGAACGGACAAAACGAAACTTCCGAAAAGAAAACCAAAACCATAGAGCCAGCTTCCTGAACCCCTAAACACTCCAGGAATGGGGACGCACGGAAAAATTTTTAGATGCCAAGACCAGGGTGGCGACATCCTTGTTAATGCCTTGTAAATAGTGGTTCCAGGATATTCATGATTCCGGGGGGTGAGAGAGCTATTGAGTATTCACTTGTCACGTTAATGGTACGCCTGCTACACCCTCAGAAAAGAAAAAGGTTGCCTACTCCTATCTTATTGCATGATAACGCCAGACCACTCACAAAGTTGTAGCAAAAATACAGGAATTAGAGAACTCCTTCATACTTCTTCACTCTCCATAGTCAAATTATTTAATTCCGACAATGTTGTAAAACTGACCTTCCAAGAATGCACGAGTCCGCCAGAGTTTTACACAACCAAGAACTCGCCGCTTAAATGGCAAAAATTTATAGGCAATATGCGCGCATAATTTGATGAATAAAATAATTCCTTATATTTGTAAGTTATGAAACAACTTTGTCTTTTTTTTCTATACATTTCATCCTTGACAACTTGATAAATCAGAAACTCATTACCATACATTCAAATTATCTTAACCTATCATTACCTTAAAACGAGTGTATCTAATGCCACGTTAAGATATCCCTCGCTGGCTAACAAATCCAGTCTGAAAAATCTGTTGTATCCCCAGCATTCTCCAACTTCGAAATCGGACGCAAACTCTCGCACAATATTCTTCGAAGAATCTCGACTGGCTTGATGTACCATCTCCACCCGGTACTCGTATCTATAAAAAAATATTTGGTATCACCGATCCCAAAAAAATAATCTATAATTTACTTGGAAGTTTCGGGATAACCAGCGCTCAATTCCAAAAACACTGAAAGATAGTTTCCTCTAACCACTCCGTTACCGTCCGGATATACTTTGAGTCTCCAGCAAAGTCCGTTGCAGTGTAACGGAGTCGAGTAAACTGGATCAGCCTTACGTTGCAGTTGCGAGAAGCCGTGCATTACGAAAGTACTGCTGTCGTAACTAGGAACAATTTCACTAAAACATAAACAATAAAGGAAATTACGTTAAATATTTGTAGATTTTTAGATTCTAACCATAAATATTAATATGTGTGTAATACCAATTGAGGATTACCTGTGGAAATCGGCGGGAACTGGAGCGGTGACAAAGCTCGTCATTGGCTTCTTTCGTATTGCGTGTATCATACGCGAAAGATCGCTACTTTTTGATATTAGCTCAGACCTGGTACAAGTGTGCAGTTGATGTTCAATTTCGTGTAATAGATGTTCTAGTTGTTCAGTTTCCTGAAAACGAAAATTAGTTTCAATTCCCCAATTATATTCTATATTTTAATAGATAAAATATTCGTATTTTGTAACATTCAAGTGATGAATCTAAGTTGTATGTTCCAAAAATCTTTAACATTAAAAAATTAGGCCATGAAAATCGAATCATGATTTTTGCGCCTAGTAACCTAGTACTTTAACCTAGTAACTATTTTTCTAGTTTATGTGAGGAGTCTTCGGTCGAGACAATGTACACGATGGAAGGAAGACCTATCAATGTATATGTAATCGTTCAGATTGTTATCTTGGATATTAACCGAATACTCGTCTGTTGCAAATGCTACCTAAATGTAATAAGAAAATATTCTACAAGTATTAATCTTATGGCAACACGATTGTAATAAGTTTCCGATACATAAAATGGGTTGTCTAAGCGTTCAGATTGGTACTCGGCCGATAATACTGTCTAAACCGAATACTCGTCTGTTGTAAATTCTTGCATTCTAAACTAATGCAATAAGAGATAATTAATTATACGGCAACATGATTGTAATAAGTTTCCGTTTCATAAAATGGGTAATACATTATTTAAAAATAGTTACTAGGTGGCGCAAAAATCATCATTCGATTTTCATGGCCTAATATTAAACATTTTTGGAACATACAAATTCCACGTAATTCATGTGAAATTTATATATTTTTGTAACACAATAAATTATCTTATTCGTAGCTATTCACTTCCGATGATGACTTTTGCGTCACATATAATTAAAGCTACTCGTTTAATTACATAAATTAAATTAAGATCCGTTGTTCAGCGGAGCTTAGAGAACATTCTTAACAAGAATATGAATGTAAACAGGAACTAGAATGTAATAATAATTTATTATTAACATTGAAACGGTTTTTGCTGAAGATATGTTAATACCATATTACATCTATTATAAGAAGCACGTTTTTACGTATTTTGGTGTCTCTGTATTCGTGGTGCGCCTTAAATTCGATAGCCTCTTACTAGGGTAATTGTAATTATTTCAAAATTATTTTCATGAATATTCAAGGATGAAAATTTCAACATTAAATGAAATTACCTGAGTTAGAGAATCTTTCTGTCCCATCAAAGTTAATAACTTGGTCTTCAACTGAGAATCTAATCTGGCAATCATTAGTTCCACAGCATTTCTAATCTCTCTGACTCTTTCATCCTTCGCTGATCGAACAGACTCAACATTTCTTTCCTAAAAAAATATTTTTAATTTTAATACTAGAAAGCCTCAATACATGTGTGATCATTCGTTTACACAGGAGACCCCGAATAGATCATTTTTCAAAAAATTGTATTAATATTAAGTATTCTTTTTTATCATTTCTAAATTTAATTTCGAACTTACGACTTCTTGAACAATGCTGATCAACTCCATGAGTCGTCTGCGTAACTGTGCGACTTCGTCCTTGATCTGCGTGATATGTTGTTCATAAACTTCTTCTAAGGGTTTGAACGTGTGGCCAGAATGTGTGCCGCCCCACAGTGCACATTGATGACAAATACAACAACGACATGTCCAACAATACACTGACAATTTTTCAAAATGTGTCATACATCTAAAAGAAAAATAAAATAATAGATTTAATAATAATAATCTTTATTGCCATCAAAAGGAACAAATGGCTATCGACCATAAAGTCTTTCTGCCAGTAATAGATTTATTAATCATAATAAGAAATATAAGGACTGTTTAGAAAGTGCTAAGATTTAATATGTTTTGCAATTAAATTAAAATAAATTGGTGTAAAACAGTATTTCAAATTCTAAACGTGTATGCCTGTATGGTATGGTAAATTTGACGAATGATCACATCCTCATGTTAATAATAATTCTAATTATTACTACTTCTAGGCAAATAGATTCATCACTTGAACTAGCAAGGGGTGGGAAATTTTTAAAATAAGAATGTTAAAGTTAAATTTGTGGACATTTTGGGGAAGATCGAGTGCTCAATTAACTGATAAAAAGAAAACATAATTTTTCTAAAATTGAAGGATAAAAAAGGACGAGATGGCATGGTCGTGATAAAAGAAGGGATGATTAAATAGTGATAAGGAAGTAATGCGAATAAATTGATGTTCGTGATTGTAAGGAACAGGCAAGCGGTAAAAGAAAGTCGGGAGATTTAGGACGATGAAACAAGACTAGATATGAATAAAAAAGTCGCATATTATACATTGCGGCCAATAAGGATGGAGATTGTTCAGTAGCTCCTGTAAATAATTGATAATTAATCTTGATTGATACTAGACGAAATCTACAAATGGTAAAATCTAGACAAGACAATCAAAACATGAAAACAAGTTTGTTATTGTGATATTGTCTAATAATGTCGACGTCATATTTAATATTTCATGCTGAAATCCGTTCACAAATTACTGCCCATTCGAAGGGAAATAGTTTTAGTGTCCAGTCAATTCGTGATTTTTATTAAATTCCGTCCTGTAGTAGTCTAATAAATAAACCATTAGGTTGATAGCCTTAGTCCGACCACCTAGGATTACAGAAAATAGTGAGTACTATACGCAATTAGGCAATAAGAGACTGTACAAGACTAGACTAGACAAGACTAGAGAAGTCTAGACAAGATCATACAAGACTAGGCTAAACTAGGCAAGACTAGACAGAAATTGATAAGACTAGACAAGATTTAACAAGACGAGACAACTAGATAAGACGGACAAGAGTAGAGAAGATTAGGGAAGAATAAAGAAGACTATACAAGACTAGAGAAGACTGGACAAAGTTGGACAAGAATAGACAAGAATTAAACAAGAATATACAAGACTTTATAGATTTAAAGCCTAGTATAACAGCCTAGGCATGATTAGACAAAACAGGGAGTACTAGACAAATTTAGACAATAAGGGACCGTTCAAGGCAACACCAGACAAGACTAGACTAGACAAGACTAGAGAAGTCTAGGCAAGATCATACAAGACAAGAGAAGACTAGATGAGATTATACAAGATTGGACAAGACTAGACTAAACAAGAACACACTAGACAAGCCCTGGACAAAATTGGACATGATTAGATAAGAATTAACAAGACTATACAAGACTACATAGATTCATAGTATAGTGCAGCAGTCTAGGCAGGATTAGACAAAACAGTGAATACTAGACAAATTTATACAATAAGAGACTCTAAAATACAACACCAGACAAGACTAGACTAGACAAGACAAGACTACAAGATCATACACAAGATCATACAAGACTAGACAAGATTAGATGAGATTAGACCCGACTGGACAAGACTAGACAAGACTAGACAAGTACGAGACAAGACTAGACAGAACTTGACAAGACTAAACAAGAATTAGACAGGAATATATAGATTGATAGCCTAGTGAAACAGCCAAGACAGGATTAGACGAAACAGTGAGTATTTAGACAGTGAGACACATTTAGACAATAAAGGACTGTACAAAACAACACCAGGCAGGACTAGACTAGACAAGACTAGACCATACAAGATTAGATGAGATTAGACAAGACTGGAGAAGACTAGACTAAACTAGAACAGACTAGACAAGCCCTGGACAAAATTGGACAAGACTAGATAAGAATTAAACAATAATATACAAGACTACATAGATTGATAGCCTAGTGCAGCAGTCTAGGCAGGATTAGACAAAACAGTGAATACTAGATAAATTTATACAATAAGGGACTATAAAAGACAACACCAGACAAGACTAGACTAGACAAGACTAGAGAAGTCTAGACAAGATCATACAAGACTAGACAAGACTAGATGAGATTACACAAGACTGGACAAGACTAGACAAGACGACAAGTATAGACAAGTCTAGGCAGAGCTTGACAAGATTAGACAAGAGTTAGACAAGAATATATAGATTGATAGCCTAGTGTAACAGCCTAGACAGGATTAGGCGAAACAGTGAGTACTAGACAAATTTAGACAATAAGGGAGTGTACAAGACTACACCAGTTTAGACAAGATAATAAATGACTAGGCTAGAGAGAGAGATTGGACAAGACTGGATAAGAATAGACAAAACTAGACCAGACTAGACAAGACCAGACAGGACTTGATAAGACTGGACAAGATAACCAGACAACTAGATAAGTCTGGACAAGAGTACAGAAGACTTAACAAGACTAGAGAAGACAGGACAAAATTGTACAAGTCTAGACAAGAATTAGACAAGAATATACAAGACTATATAGATTGATAGCCTAGTGCAACAACCTAGGTAGGATTACACGAAACATTGAGTAATAGACATATTTAGACAATAAGCTACTGTATGAGACTACACCAGACAAGACTAGACTAGACAAGACAAAAGATGTCTAGACAAGATCATACAAGACTAGACAATACTAGATGCAACTAGATAAAACTGGACATGAATAGAGAAGACAAGACTACTCTGGTCTGGTCTTGTCTAGACTTGTCTTGCCTGGTCTAGTTTTGTCTATCCTTGTTCAGTCTTGTATAATCTCTCTGTTTAGTCTAGTCCTGTATGATCTTGTCTAAACTTCTCTAGTCGGGTCTTGTCTGGTGTAGTCTTGCACAGTCACTTATTGTCTAAATTTGTCTAGTACTCACTGTTTCGTCTAATCCTGTCTAAGCTGTTTTACTAGGCTATCAACCTATATATTCTTGTCTAATTCTTATTTAGTCTCGTCAAGTTCTGCCTAGTCTAGAGAAGACTTGGACAAGACTAGACATGAATTAAACAAGAATATACAAGACTACATAGATTGATAGCCTAGTACAGCAGTCTAGGCAGGATTAGACAAAACAGTGAATACTAGACAAATTTATACAATAAGGGACTATAAAAGACAACACCAGACAAGACTAGACTAGACAAGACTAGAGAAGTCTAGACAAGATCATACAAGACTAGACAAGACTAGATGAGATTACACAAGACTGGACAAGACTAGACAAGACGACAAGTATAGACAAGTCTAGGCAGAGCTTGACAAGATTAGACAAGAGTTAGACAAGAATATATAGATTGATAGCCTAGTGAAACAGCCTAGACAGGATTAGGCGAAACAGTGAGTACTAGACAAATTTAGACAATAAGGGACAGTACAAGACAACACCGGACAAGACTAGCGAAGTCTACACAAGATCATGCAAGACTAAACAAGACTAAATAAGACTGAACAAAACTAGACAAAACTAGACCAGACTAGACACTAATTAGACAAGAATATATAGATTGCTAGCCTAGAGCAACAGCCTAGCCAGGATTAGACGAAACAGGGAGTAGTAGACAAATTTAGACGATAAGGGTCTGTAGAAAAAGACTAGGCTAGAGATATCTAGACAAGATCATACAAGACTAGACAAGACTAGATGACATTAGACAAGACTGGATAAGAATAGACAAAACTGGACCGACTAGACGAGTCTAGACAAGATTAGACAGGACTTGCTAAGACTAGGAAAGATTTAACAAGACGATATGACTACATAAGAGTGGGCAAGAGAGGAGAAGACATAATAAGAATAGAGAAGACTGGACAAAATTGGAGACTAGACAAGAATATACAAGACTATATAAATTGATAGCCTAGTCCAAATGCCCAGTCAGGATTAAACGAAACAGTAAGTACTAGACAAATTTAGAACAATAAGGCAAGATTAGACTAGACAAGACAGAAGACTGAACAATAGTAGACCAGATTTAACAATACGAGACAAAACTAGACAAGACTGGACAGCAGTTGAGAAGACTAGACAAGAATAGAGAATATTGGACAATAATTAGACAAGAATAGTCAAAATTAGATCAATCAAACACAAGTTTCCTCGCAATTTATTGCCATTTTTTTATTGGTTTCGCGAAAACAAAGCATCCAGTCATGTTGATTAGCTACCCTTATGAAAACACGCCCAAAGAAAACAGTTTTAGTTTGTTATGATTTTAGATTGTTAGATGTTTTAGATTGTTATGATTGATTACCCAATTTTCAATTTTCACAGTTTCACGGCAAGATTAGGCGAAACAGAAAAGACTAGGAAAAGTTAAGCAATGTTAAGCAATATCTGGCCCAGACAAGACTAGACTAGACAAGACTGAAAAAGACAAGACAAGACGAGACTAGATAAGACAAAGGAAGACTGGAAAAGACAAAAAGAGATAGAAGACTAGACATTACTAGATGACAAGATTAGACAAGACTAGGCAAGATTTGACAAGATTAGACAAGACTAGGCAAGATTTGATAAGACTAGAGAATATTAGACCAGTCTGAAACAAGATTAGGTAAGACCATATAGCACTACATAATACTATACTAGCTTGAACAAGATTAGATGTGTTAAATTAATTAAAAATTTAGTTTAATCGTCTAGGTAGGATTAAACGAAACAGTGAACACTAAGTAAAGTTAGGCAACATTAGATATGTTTGGCCCAAAAAAGATAAGACTGGACAAGACTAGACAATACCGGAGAAGACTAGACAAGACTACACAAGACTAGACAATACTGGAGAAGACTAGACAAGACTATACCAGACTAGACTGGGCAAGACTAGACAAGACTTGACCATAGTAAAACAGTTTGAACCACACTAGTTAAGACTGTTGAATTAATTATAAACATTAATAACTATAGAATTGAAACTAGGAGATTATCACTACGATACCTTCAATTCTATTATTAATTTGATTCAAACCATGACATCTCATTTTAAATTAATAACTATTTCAATTCTTCATTCAAACTAATCTTGAAGTGCAATAAAAGTAAACGCCGTAAGTCATAAAATGTCATAGGATACAAAAAAATATATCCGGACAAAATATAATCTTATCTATATCAATGCTTATCTAATTTACAACTAAATTATCTAATTTATAACTTAAAGATAAATCTAATGAATAAAGCTATTCGGATTAAATCGAATATGAAAATTACTTGTCACTGTCTTCTGATCTTGTTGTCGTGAGCGAGACAGCTTGAAGACAGTCCAACTGCTGCGTGACTTCCTCGACCCATCTGCAGTTGACGAGTTCGTGGAGGTGAAGGGATGCCCTGCAATGAGGACACTGTGACCTCTGCTCCGTTAACCAACGACGTATGCAGACGTAACAACATAGTTTGGAACAATGCGGACAAAGGTGTGCGTCGCGCAATTTTTCCATGCATATGAAGCACCGGAAAACCTCTGCAAGGGTCTGAAAATAAATGTTGAAATTATGTTTAAATTGTCGATAAAAACGTCGTTTTTAATGGTTATGAGTGATTTGGTTTTGGAACTCACTGATTCGGACGCATTTGGCCAGCATTGGACATTCATCGTTTTCTGAAAGTTCATAACTATTCTATTTAGAAGAATATTATGAATCACAACAAATTTTGAAATTTGTTCACTTTTTTGTTCAAATCAATCTGACAGTCACAACATATGATTATTCACTCTGTTCAATTTTTTTTTCCAACAAAATAATAATTTTGATAAATCCTATGACCTCCCGTTCTGTTCCTCCACAATGTCTTTTGAATGCGAGTTGTTAAGAATTATGCAAATATTCTTTTACCTGCTAGGAAATTCATAAAACCTGACCAAGAGATGAGTCAAGATTTCAGACTAATTTTTAAGTCTCCACTACCCACAATGTCTACTTTAGGAAAAATAATATAGTTTTTATATACGAGTTGAAAATCCTTGAAATATTATCATGCATAAAGGTAACGAAACACCAGTTCACAAAACACAAAGAAATATACATTTTAAATATTTCTTGTAATAAAACTCATCAGAATATAAAACCATTAAATACAAGAAATGAAATGATATATTATTTTAAGCATTTCGTTTAACCCTTTGAGGCACGGACTTTCAATCAAAGGTGCGACATTTTTAAAACCGCTGTGCGTGTCTCAAAAAGTTAAAGAGCACCTAGTTAATTAACCTATTCCCTTTAACCCCGGTTAATTAAGCTAACCTATTCCCAACATTGCCAAAAAACATTTTCAAAAAGTTCATTATCTAATTAGTTTTTGCTGAAATTTTGATAAAAATTTGCTTCAAAAGACCTTACAATGTTTGCTGTGCTAGAAAATATCTCGTAAATATCAACTGAATTGCATTATTTTGATTTGATCTAGTCATTTAAAATATACTGATCTATAAATTTTCAACTAAATTACAAGTTAAAAGTGTTTTGCCTAAATCATCTTGACTAAAATCCCAGGAACACTCTATTTAACACTAGAACTATAAAGACCGTCATTTTGACGGTTTTCAAAATTCATGCTTTTTTAATTTTCCATTTAGCCTTTTTAACTTCTATATTGAGTATGACCGATACCCATTTATACCATGACTCGTTAAAATGACGGCTTTAACAATTTCAAAGTTTACGTATTAAGTAAATTTATTTATACATTGCTTTCAGACATTTCCTTGAAAAATTTCAATTAGATTTTTCATATGAAATTATATTGATTGAACCAAAGTGGCAGCCGTTATAATAGGATCTATTTTTAACCCCCGATACAAAAAGAAGGGTGTTAAAGTTTGACGTGTCTGTGTGTCAGTCTGTCCTTCTGTCCGTATATGTGGCTGTTTGTGGAATTGTAGCTCCTAAACGAATGGACCGATTGTGAAGCGGCTTTTTTTTAAGCTGACGTGATCGAGGAGGTTCTTAGCTATAATTAATGAAGATATGTTCATGGTTTTGATGGACCGATTATGATGCGGATTTTTTTTTAAGCTGACGTGAACGAGGAGGTTCTTAGCCATAATTTATGAAGATATGTTCATGCGTTTGATGACCATAAGTTCATTTCCTACTTCACAAAATTAATCTACAACTAATTTGACACAAATGTTTGTCTAGTTCCGTATATCCAAACTTGTGTTTGAAAGTTGACGTGTTCGAGAAGGTTCTTAGCTATAGTTTATGAAGATCTGTACAGACATTGATGATCATCAGCTCATTTTCTACTTGACTAAAGTGACCACATTTTCATTGAGACAAAGCGGGACAAATGGGATGAAATGAGAATTATAATTTAGTTCTTAAAACAGACCAATAATTAAAAAAAACGTATTTTACTAATATTCTACTCACACACCAAAATGAAAACATTAATACATTATTGTATGTGAAGGATGCCACTATTATAATCGTGTGTAAAAGTCACCAAATTGTGCGTAAAAGTCCAATGTAAATCAAATGGAGTTCCATTATTAAACGATTTCTGTTCGTTTTTACTATGGCAACTTGCGTCACTAAACAAAAAACATAGGTAACATAAGTAGTGATAATAAATTTTCTGAGGTGCACTCATTGCAAACTTTGCAACTTATGCACACTTGTATCATAAATTACTATTATTGTATACATTCATATACTTGTCTATAAATATACAAAAATGTATTTATTAATAATTACTTAAACTTACTTAAACTATATACGGTAAATATAAAAACATTTGTAAAAAAAACAATAATTTCAACATTATGATTTTTAATTAATTTAAATTTTTTATTTAAAAAAATATCATTTATTAAAATGTCGTGAAATTTCTCACATGAATTGGTTAAATTATTTTTAACACAATATAGAATTTAAAGTTTAATGTTCAACTGCGTTTTTTCAGTTGTCCATATTATTGATACTAGAAAACACTTTTTGTTACTGCATTTGTTCCTGGAAGGGAGAGAGCCCATTCTACCATTTTTTAAATATTTTGATAAGCAATCTTATTCTGTTTAAAATGAAGCAATAACTCCGTCCATTTTTGGTCTGTTTCCACATTTGCACAACATCAACATTTATTTTTTTCATCAGTTACGTATCTTTTTACCATTAACGCCTCATCAAAAAAGATCATTTTCGCAAATATTATTTTTCAGAAAATGGTTACTAATATATTCAAAAGATTTTTCCACATATTCCCATCAAATCTCCTTTTTTAATGAAAATTTCAGAACAAGGTGCCATTAAACGACCGGATTTTCTGAAAGTAGTCAGACATTTTTATAACAACTGCTTGGAATATCTTGAAGAATGGACAGTTCAATTCGGGATATTAAAAAATTTCATTGGGTGTCACTAAAAAAAAGGAGATTTTATGGGAATATGTGGAAAAATGTTATTTTATATATTACAGTACATTTAAAATAAGAAATGCAGATATTTTCTAAAAAGCGGGACATTTTCAAAAATCGGCAGGACGCGGGACTGTCTACCAAAAACCGGGACTGTCCCGCCAAAATCGGGACGTGTGGTCACTTTATACTTGACAAAACTTAATCTTTTTCTCGATTGTAAACAATCTCCACCAATCACGTATTTGCGAACGAAATTTCAAAAAGGTAACAATAATCACGTATTTATAAACTTAAAAATAAAAAATAAAAAACAATAAAATTAAAAATTTTAAGTAACCCCCGACGCAAAAACCTGTAAAAAGTAAAGAAATAAAATTTCTCCCTTGCTCTTTTAACTTCATTAAAAGTACCTATTAATATTTTGATGATGAGTGTCGTCGCGTTGGGGAACTGCTAAGATTGATAATGATGAAGTATGGATTATACAAGAACCTACTCTGTGTAAGCAGCGTACGTAGTAGCAAAATAACAAAACAATATCCAATCGTCAATCAACAATATCCAATAGTTTTCAGTCTTGATTAATTTACTCCGAAAAATTCGCTAAATAAACACAACCGTCAACGACGTCAGTTCTCACGTGTCTGCCCGTTTTCTTTGACGCAACAGTGTCGCATAGCATATCGAAACTCTGCAGGAACTTGCAGGACCTTGTTAGACAGATTGATACTAGAGATGAGCATGGCATCCCGTCGTCCCATCCCATCCCATCGTCCCATGATATGGGGTGAGTGGTATGAACGTCGCGTGGGATGGGATGTAGTGCATATCTTTTTTGTGTGGCCATTAGTTAAGTTTTTCACGACTCGGCGCGGCAGTTTGTCGGTTACCGAACAATTATTTATTATTTTATTTATTTTTCTTTTGTGAAAAAGAGAAGTCCTATGTTATCATTGAAAACGGTGCATCTTTGTTAACGATTTTATCGATTAGATTGAAAATAGACAATAATCCAAAATTAACGTTCCAATACGCAAAATTTTATGTCCAGCTCAGGAGATTTCTGGGATAACTATGTAGTTCCGGAAAAATCTTCCGATCCGTTTGCGACGAAAAATAATTACTCATTGTCGAAAAACCGAAAAGAAAGTCTCATATATGTGAAAATGGGATGAATGGGATCGGCCGCGGACCAGTATGGGTTGGGGTGAATGGGATGGGATGGTACGAAAATTTTACGTTTGTGGGATGGGACAGTGTGACGAAAATGTGATGGGATGGGTCAGTGACAGGGAGATGTGCCACGGGATGGGATCTGGGACGAGAAACTCGTCCCATGCTCATCTCTAATTGATACATCTAAGTTCATACGTACAATTTGAAACTAGTAGGTATTTTCTATTCGTTATACCTACGTAGATATAACTAATTATACTTCTCCATATAGCGGTCCCCCGACGCGCCGACGCTCATCATCAAAATATTAATACTTTTAATGAAGTTGAAGCAAAAGAGAAATGTTATATTTTTACTTTTTACAGGTTTCTGTTGTGAAGGGGTTACTTAAAATATTTAATTTTATTTTTATTCCGATAATGATTCAGTTTCGAACTAAAAGCTCTAACTGGTAAATGTATTATTATTTACCTTTATTGGCATATTTACAACAATTACTATAACAATACAACAAAACAAAAAAAAAACATAACTAATAACCCGACCCAAAAATACCCCAAATACTCAAACTTAAAAACTACACTTTAAAGAAACAAAAAAATAAATTCTTCGCCCGCACAAACTTTGCTCCTTCCCTAAACTCTTTCCACAATCACTCCCTTCCGCTCTAAAATTTCCCGCATTATGGGCCACCCGCTACCTGACTCGTTCATGCACGCTTCCCAGTCTTTACATTTATTTTTCTTCACTACTTCCCATGTTAGCCCTTTGCACTCTTCCATCCAATGTGCCCACCTGTCAGTACCCTCTCCGCATATGGTGCACAAATTCTCCCTTTCCTTCAGCCAGTACCTTCTTCCCTTTTCTTCATTGCCGCACCGAAACCTGGCTATCCTATATTAGCTACCGCTGGACCCTCTGCTTATGTGCAAAGGGAGACTGCCGTATACTTGTACCTTTTTGTACTCCCGATTGTACCTGCTTTCGTCTATACCAGGGGTCTCCAAACTACGGCCCGAGGGCCACATCCGGTCCGCGGAGAGCTAGCATACTTGAAAACTCCTTTTAGGCTCGCTACACACGTACCGTGTAGATGTATCCGGCGCAGACCCGGCACCGGGTTGAACATCTTACACATCTTTGCCGGATGGATTTGTTCGGAATCGGCCAGATGGCCCACGAGGTCGAGCTACGAGCAGTGTATTTATTTTACTTCAGTACAAAATGGATCGCGAAAGAGTTATTTGTATGTGGTTACTTTATCGGCGGTTACTTCGCAAGAACAAAAAAACAAAGAAAACATTGGGTGCACCCACTCGACAAGTGAATACGGTCGACTGCCGAGCCGGCATGTGTGCAAGCTTCAATACAGTTCCATAGCCCACCACAGCCGAGCCGGTACCCGGCAGCCGGATGGCCAGTGGGGGCCGGCCGGTGACAACCCGACAAAATGAGTCGGCCCGGAGCCGCATGGACTCACGCGGCACGTGTGAACTCCTCCATGCTAGACTATGCAACACCACCCCCTCCACCCGGTGCCGGGCCTGCGTAGGATACATCCACACGGTACGTGTGTAGCGAGCCTTAGATAACATATTTTTTGTAGCAAATTAAATTTACTGAAGTATTCTAATTTTATGTTGAATAATTATTAATATGACATCTACATTGATACGGTCATGGGCTAACTACTCATAACATTGTTGTAGGCTTATTGTTATTGTTTTTGTGATAAGTTGGATAAAGAAACACAGAATTGTAATGAGTAAAGACATCTATAATATGCAGAAAATTTAACTTCAGTATATAATAACTAACAAATTATTAAAATGAATCCAACTAACATTTTATACATTTTTAAATAAAAACATAACTTATAACAAGCATAATGACATATGAAATACTAATAAGTTTGTAGTTGTGGACTAATTTTACTTGTATCAATTATTAAAAGAGATTTAAGATGCTCATCAGTTAATTTAGATCTGTAAACATTTTTTGTGTACTTCATTTTGGAGAAGGTCTTCTCACACAAATAAGTAGTACCAAAAACAGAAAACAGCCCACGAGCAAATTTATGCAAATTATCAAATTGTGTCAGTGGAAGACTCTTATAAATTTCCAACAAAGATGAGTTTTGATATTTGTTCTTAATTATATCACTGCACTGTAGATCAATCATTTCCATTTGAAGTTCCGGGGCTAGGGTTTCAATGTCAGTATCAAAAGGATTCTGAAAAATCTTAATTTGATTCGCAATGACATCAAAGTTCGAGAAACGAGTATCAAAATTTATTTTCAAAGCACTCAAAGTTTCGATTGCAAAATCGATAGGAAACTCAGTCTCAGCGGTGTGGCTGAATATTTCACATGTTTTAAAATGTGAAAAACATTTACTTCGTTGTTGTGATTGAAACAGATAATTTCTTCCGGAATGATTTGATATTACTGTATAAATAAGGAGAAAAAGATGCTGGTTTTCTCCTTGCAATCTCAAATTCAGTTCGTTCACATGTTTTGTCAAATCAACATAGAATGCTAACTTCCACAGACATGCGTTGTTTTGTAATTCAGTAAGAGGGCGATGCTTTTCATTCAAAAAAAATTCGATCACTGCTCGAAGTTCAAAAAAGCGCTGAAGGACTTTCCCACAACTAAGCCAACGTAAGGCAGTATGATAGGGTAAGTCATTTTCTCCAATCTCTTCAATAAATTGTCGGAATTGTCGGTGATTCAGCCCAAAAGATCTGATAAAATTAACAGTTGATATGACTGGTTTCAGAACTTCAGACATATCCAAACATTTTCCGCACAAAGACTGTTGATGAATGATACAATGTAAGACTAATGGTTTTGAATCACCGTCATTTTCTACAGCCTTTGACACAAGAGCCGACCACTCCTTTATCTTTCCCACTCATGTTTTTGCCTCCATCAGTTGTAATACATTTCAAGTTTTTCCATCGAAGGTTCTTTTGATTAATGGCCATTTCAACTCCTTTAAAAATATCTGTACCAGTAGTTGTGCCATGAATACTATACATATCAAGAAGTTCTTCATGCACTTAATAGCTTTTATCTACTCCTCGAATATAAATCAACACCTGAGCAGTATCTGACACATCCGTTGACTCATCCAAGGCCAAAGAAAACCACTCAACATGTCCATTTTGGTCGAACAATTACGAAATACTGAATGTTCCACTGATCTTTGAATTTTCTGCATTCACTATCAATTTTTCACTTCTTTTCCATACTACTAAATCACACACAAAAGCAACAATTCAAATCAAAATACTGTTACAAAGATGTCTTAAACTTAAACACGCACAAACACGTTTTAAGGAGGTACGCACTATTTTATTTCACAACAGTGTCATAGGAACTGACTTGTGGTTGCGCCACTAGCCTTCTTATATATTCCAATTACTGCCATCTAGAAGTGAGTGGAAGACACCAGAACTTGCTCGAACCAACGAGATTATTCTGTACGTGCTATTAGCGCCATCTGTTAGTGATAGAAGGTATTACCTATTTCCGCTTGTGTCCACCAGATGTCATGTCACGTTACTCCTCATGGCTCGTACTCTACGACTAATCTAGAAATTACAGATAATGACAGGAAAATTAATAATATGCAGTGTTGCCGTTTTGTTTTTGCAGCCTTTTTAAACGTTGCGTACTTTTTTGGACTTTATTTTTCATCAGTGGACTATTTCACTTTTTACCACCGGCAACAATGATAATATGGTTTTGGTCCTCGGAACTCACTGGAGTAATCAGTATGGCCCTAAGGCTGGAAAGTTTGGAGACCCCTGGTCTATACGGCATCGTCTTATCTGCAGCTCTATCTCCCTACTCCTTTCACCCAACAATTTTTCCTTCGCCTTACTTCCTACTTTCCTTCGCTTTCACCTTACGGCTTCCCCTTTCATCCTTTCTACCTCCTCTTTCGACCATCCTACTCGTTTATACATTTTTTTTCATTCATTTCCCCATTTTGTTAGTTTAATCCCTCCGACACCTTCCTTACTTAAACTATTGAACACCTCTTTCACTATCCTTTCATTCCCTAACCTATACTCTTTCCTTTCGTATCTTGCCACTCTCGCTGATGCTTCTACTGCAACTTTATAAACATTGGCTTCTTGTAGCACCAGGTACCACGGCGTACTTCTGTCTAGTTTCAACGCTCTTTTTATAAACTGAAGTTGTACATTTTCTACTTGTTCTATCTAATTCATACCCCATATTTCCGCTCCATGCAACAAAATACTCCGAACACACGCTTTCCACACTGTCATTTTTGCCACGAAACTCTCTTCAAATTTATCTTTCCAAGCATTCCAAAACCTGTTAGCAGCCACCCATGCTTTTCTTACATATGAACTTAATGTGCTCATTATTGGACCCATTACTACCAAACATAAATCCTAAGTATTTGAATCTGCTAACCTGCTCTATAACCTCTTCTCCCCACATCAAGCTTTCCTCTTTATTACTAACTTTCTTTCTAAACACCATCCACTTAGTCTTCTCTACATTCACACTTAACCTTCGTTTCTCAAAATATCTTTTAATCCTTCAAATCATCTCTTTCATTTCCCCTTTTGTTCTTGCTAAAGCAACTATGTCATCCGCGTAAGGTAGAGACCATACTTTCATCCTACCTATTATCACTCCTCCTGCCTGTCCATTTTTTAAAACCTTTTCTAAGTCAGATATAAAAACATTAAATAGGACAGGGCTAAGTGGACACCCTTGCTTTAACCCTGGTAAATGTAATAAATTGTCCTAGTACTAAAACCCTAAGAACTCTCTAGTAAATGTAGTTGCTGCAGAAAAGAAGCCTTCCCCCAAAAACAAGAACAGAAAGCAATGGATTGTACCCCAGAAATCTAAAAAAAGTCCCTGTGAACGCAAATCTTGCAAAATTCGATAATGCAACAAAAACAGATCGATTATACCTGAAATACATGCAACAAATATGTTTGTGGCAGATGTTTATCTAATATAACATGTACTTGTAAAATATGTGCCTATTAGTTAGATCATTCAATCAATATAAAATGTGATATCCTATAAATGCAAATATACACTGTTTTTGTTGTTTTTAAAGTAATAAGTAATGAATTATTATATAAAAAGTTATAATGAAAGTGAATGCCCGTGAATGGAGAGAAGCTGAACAATATCCGCTACGCTGATGATAGGTAATATTTGCTGACAGCTTGGATGGTCTTCAGCACCTTGTCTCTCGAATCGATGAAAGTAGTGAGCAAGAAAGACATAGATAGATCTACCAAACTACGTTCTTAATATTAATGGTATCTCTATTGAGCAAGTAAGCAAAAACATATAACTGGGAACCAACATTAATGACCAATGAGATAAATCACACGAAATTAGAGTCGGCATCGAGAAAGCCAGAGCAGCATTTTGTAAAATGGCTATTGGGTATAAGATCCATTATTTTTCGATGGAAACTAAATTTAGATTTCTACGCTACTAAATATTTTCCAATCTTTTCTATGGAGCTGAGACCTGGACGTTGACCGAGTCGATGGGTAAAAGAATTGAGGCATTTGAGATGTAGCTCTACAGGAGAATGCTTAGAGTGCCATGGACAGATAAAATTTTAAACAATAACATTCTCCATAAAATAAATAAAGGAAAAGAACAGAGAAGTGCAGGAACTACAATATTTAGGTCATGTAATGAGGAATGGATACAGGTATAAACTGCTGCAGAACGTTCTTCAAGGAAAGATTCCTGGCAAAAGAGGACGAGGAAGAAGAACATCTTGGCTTGGAAAGTTAATAACACGGACTTCACACACGAGTGAAGAAGTATTCAGAACATCCAAAACTGACATATCTATGGTCACCAACATCCGGAACGGATAGGCACAAAAAGAAGAAGATAATGAAGTCATTATGATCAAATACCCGTCAATTTGACGGGTGTGGTAAAACTAGGTATATATTTAGTATCGGTAATTCTAGTGTTAATAGATCATTGTCATGCATATTATGGTAAATATCATAAATAAATACAAATATGAATTATATAAAATACAAGCTAAAACGTTGTTGTAGATCTTGGAGATTGTAGAACAGCACCACCGCTCTTGTAAGGTTAAAATGAAATAGTTAAATAGTAAAATAATTAAATTATGCGCTTTATTTTACGTAAGGTTCTCATAGTATGCGAGACTATATTCAACAATGAGAAATCTACTTTTATTATGTTTATTTTATTCATTTAAATGCGATTTAAGATATCATTTATTTACCCAATTATTTAATTTTGTTGCATATAAATGTTTAACTGACCTCATTTTATGTAACTCTTTTGAATAATATATTTGAATTTGCGAATACATTTGATTCTCATTCCAGTGACTTTAACATATTAAGCACACAAATATCTACATTAGTAGGGAAAGATCCTATGTTCTGGCCCCACCTCCCCGCCTCCCGCCAAACAATTGAAAGCTGTTTACAGCTGATTGAAAGCTGTTGGAAAGCTGATTGAAAGCTGTTTAAAGCTGTTTGAAAGCTGTTTAAAGCTGATTGAAAGCTGTTTAAAGCTGTTTAGCCGGAGGCGGTGAGGCGGGCCAGAACATAGGATCTTTCCCTACTTACATTACATTATTTTGTTATTATCATTATTTGTTACAGGCCAACTAAGGACCACATCAAGATAACTATTTATTTATTTTTTCCCTCCTCTTCCACCCAAACTCTCATTTTCTCAGAATGCGCTTTTTTCCTCTCATCTGACCATTTGACACCATTTGTTTTTCTGTTTGTTTTTCCCGAAAACCTCTGAATTTCTTGACTTCTTGTTTGAATTTGTCTCTGTTGAGCAAGGTCTCCCGTTTAATCTGCATTTCTTCTAAGTCCTTTTTGTCTTGCCTCCCCATCCATTATCTTTGTCTGTTTTCCTGTTCGGGAAGAACGTATGGATCTTCTTTGTCAATCTGTCCCCCTTCATTCTCTCTAGATGTCCATAGATTGTATTTAAGCCAGTATTGTATTTTCCAGCTTTAATTTAGCATCTTTAGAAAAACACTTTTTATTGTACAGATTTCTCACTTTCATGTATGCTCTTTTCATTTTTTCAGTTCTGATTTTAACTGCTTTTTTACTTTTTATGTTTACATTTTCACCCAAATATTTGAAGTTGACACTTTTCTTGATATTGCCATATTTGGTTTTTAAATTTGTTGGTGGGTTACTTTCATTGGTCATGTATTCCGTCTTTTCGTAAGATACTTGTAGACCTGCCTTCTCAGCTGTTTCCTTCAGAAGTTCTAGTCTTTTCTTTGCATTCTCCAAGGCTTCATCTATTATTACGAGATCGTCTCCAAACAATTTATTGCTTCTTTCGATCTACTCAACTTTATTTAGTTATTAACTTTTTGTTTTTCTTCTTCCATTTTCCATTCTCTTATAACTTTTTCCAGCACACAGTTGAATAATAATGGTGACAAACCGTCTCCCTGTCGGACTTATGATACAATTTGGAAGGGACTAGGGTTTGAGAATACCCGGTCTTTTTAGACTCGGCGAGTCCGAGTCCGATTTTTCGGGTCCGGGTCCTATTCCGGTCTAATCTTTCTCGCAATTTAAACAAAAACACGAAAGGACACGAAAGGTGGGGCCAGAACATAGGATCTTTCCCTACTAATGTAGATATTTGTGTGCTTAATATGTTAAAGTCACTGGAATGAGAATCAAATGTATTCGCAAATTCAAATATATTTTTCATGTTCACGCATATGGTAAAGCAAGCGATACTGTGCGAACTTGCCGATTAAGTTAAGTGGGACTTAGATAATTAGATAAACAAGGGATTTGGAGAATGTTATGGTAAATAGGTAAATAAAACAAAACTCCACAAGAGGGTAAGAGCTGAACGCAAATGGATGAATTCCCTTCTAAATTGTCTAAAGTTAATTCAACTTGTCCGTATCCTTCGACTTCATAGACGCTCTCGTCAGAATAATAATTTTCATCTTGATCGTCATCAATACCATCTAGACCAGTGTTTCCCAACCTATTTTGTGGCATGCCCCACCTAAGCCTTTCTAAAATTCTTATGCCCCCATGTCTTTCTAGCAGCATTCTATGCAGAAAATTTCGCATATAAGTTGCGACCGGCCATTCAGATGCGAAGAACTGCGTTGTTTAGAGAGATTTAAAAGCGTCCTGCGGTTCCAAGGTTAAATTGAGGACAACAAAAAGCCAGTTGATATTTTGGTCTCGTCAAACGAATTTATACTATTTTTGGCCGCAATTATTTAGGAATTTGTTTTTTTCTTTCAATTTTGGTACCGAAATCTAGATTTACATTTGAATGGCCCGGAGCAAAAGGGATAAACTTGTGTCGAGTCCATTTTCGAATTGTCTTAATGTTGTGTTTTTCGAATCGTCGATCTTCCTTACGTCGCGGTGTACTAGATAATGCCCAACATTCAAGACCCGAGACTCGTCGAGTCTTAGATCGGGTATCGGGTACCGAGTATTTACCCTTAGGCTCGTCGAGTCCGGGTCCGGGTACTCGGACCCGAAAAACCCTAGAAGGGACTAGAGGTTGTTCCAAGGAATTTAACTTTAGATACTGTGTTTGTAAGAGTTTGTTTATTTATTTCCAGAATTTTACTATCTACTGCAAATTCCTTCAGGGCTTTGAAAAGGGAGTCCCTGTCTATTGAATCATATGCTTTTTTAAAATCGACAAATATTAGCACTATCTTTTTATTTGATATTTTCATGTACTTAATTATTTGTTTAAGGTTTAGAATTTGCTCTGGGCAGGATCTGTTACTCCTAAATCCAGCTAGATATTCTCCAATTTGTTTGTCTAATTGAAGATTTAGTATTATATTGTTATTTTAGATTATTTTGTTATGTTATTTCTTTTTAGATTAATATAATTACTATTTAAAAATTAGTTAAAGTTTTCCTATAATCGCACGGGCTTTTTAATAAGGTGATTTAATTATCAGGACTTCGAAAAACTTGTGTGATTATTTGAAAATGCGCTAAAAATGATTTATTTTGAAAAAATTTCAAGAAAAGCTCTGCAAAAGAAGCTAAGGCGGCCTGTTAAGTGATACGTTATTTTACTAATAATGTACAAATAAAAAATATATACATATAAAAAATCTAGATTATTGTTATTCTTTGTAATTTCATTCAAAAAGCTAGCGTATAGTTCTGATATAGTTTGATTATAGCTGTGTGATCGCTTTGTATAGTTCAACTATAGGAATAGTTTTGCACTATACGAAGCGGTTTCATAGCTATAGTCAAATTATAGCATGGCTATACGCTAGTTTTCTATACCGTGTGTACGTAGCTTAACACTTAGCGTTTACAAATAGTAAAACTATTTCAATCAGAATGTTCTGGTTGAATGTTTCTGACAAGAGATATGAGCAATAAACGTGTTTTTTACACTTAAAAGTAAGATAAAATTTGCCCTTTTCGAAATGACGGGTTCACCGTCATTTCGAAAAGGGCAAAATCAATAAAAATATGTTTTTTGTTAAAAAGTCATTGATGCTGAAGAAACTGAATATAGAGGTTATTAAATAAAAAACATACACGCTTTTTGGAATATTCATTTATTAAAAAAAAACAATTTTCATCAAGATATTTTATATTAAATTTTTTGGACTTTCGAAAAACGCATTTGTCCAAAAATTTTAGTTAGTTAATCATTTTCCAGCAATTTTAGCTTTTTTTATTTTATTATGTTTTTAGTTTTCACTATTTCTGCCACCTGAGACTCTTTTTCTAGGTCTAAAAGCATTTTTGGCAATCTCACGATAAAAAGTGATGTTATGTCATATCTGACAGATGCGTTACGTTTCACTTGAAATGGGCATAAGTCCAGGACTCGTGCCCTTTTCAATAGCTTTTTAAGTTGACTTGTGGTGTATACTCATGTACTCTTTTTGCATGGAATATGTAAAACGCTTCAATAAATAAAATGGCGTAAAAAAATGATATTTCAAAAAAGTGTGACTCGTGCCCTTTTCGAAATGATGGGTTCAATTAATTTCTCTTCCAAGAATCCTATTACAGCTTATGCCGTAAATATGTTAGAATCATCTCTGCTTAATGTTGTTACTACTACGCTTACTGGAGATAAAGTTTCATAACAATTGAAAATTAACATTTTCAATTAAATGCACTGAATTTAAATCTGTTAGAATCTGTAATATTACGACTTTTAGAAGAATAAATTTTTCTTATATTGGTTCAATAGAAGACCTTGTCTTGATGTCCATTGCTAATTCAATTTCCTTTTCAAAAAGAGCTTTTACGTCTCGTTGTAGGAAACTGATTTTATCGGAGATAAACGAAAATAATTTACAAGTTTTCTTACCATTTGTAAATTACTTTTAATTTCAGCATCTTCTTCGACGTAATATTTATTATCCACATTTTCTTTGTGCGATTTTTCAGGAAATAAATCTTCATCTTCACTAAAAAAAGTGTCGCACACAGCAGAATTGCATACAGAAGAATTGCAAACGGAAGCATATAGAATTGTATGGTTAATGCAAATTTTTGGTTCAGCAGGACATCTGTACCATTTTTTTAATTACCCGGGCATCGTCATGTGTCGTATCTTTTTCAATAATAATCCCACGGCAATAAATCTCAGACTCAATCAATCTTTGGGGTTCTTGCGACCAGAAATTGAAAACCGCGTTGAAATCGCTCGATAACTAACGCCGCGACGGCCCATCAAAGTTAGATCTACCGAGGATTAGTTGCATTTGTTTCTTCGAAATTCCGTAACTGCCGCAACAAATTAGTTGTTTTGTTAGAGCAAAACGGGGTCGGAAAACCGCGTTGCGAAATTTGCAAAGTTCAATTTCCTAATGGGGCTGCTGTTTTTCTGCCGTACTTTTCGTCATTTTCAAGCTAGCGAAACAAGTATGACGTTTTGTTGAAGGGAAAACATTTCAGGAAGTGGTACTGAAAACCGCGTTGCAAAATCTTTGATAGCGGCGCCGCGACGTCGCCGCATAGTTCAACTTGCTAATCTAGGTAGAATTTCGGGAACTCGCGGTGATTTTTCCGCTGTAGTTTTCGCAATTTTGCAGATAGCGAAACAATAAAAAAATTGATGTTTTGGTGAAGGGAAAGCTTGTGGAAAAGCGCGACTAAAAACCACATTGCGAAATATTTGACTGCGGCGTCGGGACGTCACCGCGAACTTTCTAATCCAAGTGACACACAATATCATTTCGGTAACTGTTTTTCAACACTTATTACGATATTATTTGCAGATATTATTTGAAGTTCCTTCAATTCGCAGAAAGCCTAAATTGCAATAAAAATTGTTTTCTGCATGAATAATAATGTTTAAGTATCTTCGGCGTCTCAAACTAGTCCACTAATCTAGCGTAGTACTAATTTTTTGTCCATTTGCTTTTAATTCCTGAAATTTTAAAACCATTTATTTTTTTCTTTCTTCGTATTCCTTTTGAATGAAGGTCATAACACCTGAAGAACATTTTGGCAAGATTTGGTTGGGAAACCGACCAGCTATTGCTTTCCGAATAAATGCAGATTTCGAAATTGCTCGTGCACATATGCCATCAAAACATACAACACATATACCATCGATGGTTGCCATTTTTGCAACAACAGTTTGCAATGTTTGAGAGCACTAATTCAATGTGCTTTATTTTTATTTATCTTTAGATAAAACCAAAAACCGCGTTTTTTATGACGGTTATGCGGTTTCGGTTTTTGCACAGAAAACCGCGGATTTATCCGGATATATCCGAACCAGAAACCCTAGTGTTACATCAAACATATTTTTCTTATTAAACAGAAACAAATTAGTGTGGTCGTAGATAAATTATAGTACATAATTCGAGTTGTAAGGGAATTACGTATTCGCGGAAATCCGGAAAAATAACACATAACTGTTTTACAACGCATTCAAAAGACAAGTATACAAGATACACTGGCTGTGGGTAACAGAGAAAACTGTGAAATACTAGCTGAATACTTTTAACAGCTATTAAATTATGGTAAACCTACAGGGAAACTACTGCACACTAATACAACACAAAATCAAGACTCTCTACCGCCGGATGAAGAAGAAATTAGGAAAGTTATCCGCGAGCTCAAAAAGAATAAAGCATCCGGAGAATATGGCGTTATAGAAGAACTATGGAAGTTTGTGGGCGAAGAATTTATTTAACAAACAACTAAATTATTTCAAAAGGTTTGGATGAACGAAGTTACCCCGGACGAGTGGCTAGTGGCTCTAATTCACCCGTTACACAAGAAAGGTGAAAGAGGGGTCGGTAACTACAAAAGAATTTCCCTACTATCTGTCACTAATAAAATATTTACTAAGTTACTACTAAGTAGATTGGAGTTACAAATCGGAGCCACAACTCCGCAAGTACCAAGGGGGCTTTAGAATAAACAGATCATGTATAGAGCAGATTCTGAGCTTGAAAATTGTATTGAAATACAGTATAATCTCGATAATCCGAGACATATGGGACGAGATTTATTTATCGCCGGATTATCAAAAAAATCCGGATTATCAGGATTAAAACAAAACAATAACAATTTTACATATGTTATGTACAATTTTATTTCAGAAAGAATAAAATAGGTAAATGTGTACATACAAAAAAATATGTACACACTTATATCAGATAGTAAGACAATTGTAGAGTGGAGTTAGCCACCGGGGTAACTTCGTTCATCCAAACCTTTTGAAATAATTTAGTTGTTTGTTAAATAAATTCTTCGCCCACAAACTTCCATAGTTGGTCAAAACACTGGATGGTGTTGTTTTTGACTTTATTTCTTCTGTGTGCGGGGTTTATATCCGGTGCGGGGCAGCGTAAAGAAAATACATATGTTTTCCTAGAGCCCCAGATTACTGAACGTACCGGATTAGCCAACCGCCGTATTATCAAGATTATACTGTACTACAACTCCCGAAAAAAGGACTAGTTTGTTTCAATTATCGACTTTCAGAAGGTATACGACTCAGTAGACCGAGAAACTGTTTTAAACACACTACAAGAATACCAAGTAGACCAAAAGACCATAAACTTAATTAAGCTAACGTTAAGCAACACCGAATCAAAAGTCAAATTCCTAGGGGAAGTTAGTGAACCTTTCCACATAAAAAACGGCTCTAAGGCAAGTAGATGGCCTGTCACCAAATCTATTTAACGTGGTTTTAGATAAGGTGATGAAAACATTATGGGAGCACAATAAGTCGTGTGCAAAAATTGGAACAGAAAAAACAAACGTCAAAATCCATTGCCTAGCGTTCGCGGACGATCTGGCTTTCTTTGCGAGAACGGAGAAAGAGGTTATGATCAGCCAGTTAAAAGAGACAGCGGAGAAAGCAGGACTTCCTTTGCCAAAACAGAAATTATGACCAAAGTAAAGAAGTAGAAGTAGAAAAAAGTCTATATTAAAACCACGTACGGCAAGGTCAAAGTGACAAGTAAGTTCAAATATCTTGGAGAAATAATCAACCCGAGAGGAACAGATAAGCAAACAATACAACTAAAGAAGCACAAATTTGAACTACTATGTTTCCTCACCAGAAACATATATAATAAGCGTCAATCAACGCAAAACTAACACACTATTGTGCTGTTGCGAGACCGGTACAGGTTATATAGTACAGAGACAATTTAGTCTTGTGTGAAAGGCTTGCCCAAAATAGAGAGAAAACTACTTCGAAAAATATATTGACCACGAATAGTTGACGGAGATTATAGACCAGGAGTGGGGTACCTATTTTCTGCCAAGGGCCATTTGGAAATTTATAACATCATTCGCGGGCCAGACAAATTAATAATAATAGTTTTTTAGTTTTTAATGTTCAACAAAAAAAAATTATAAATAAACAAATAAAAAATAAACAAACATAAAAGATATCCATTTTTAAACATAATTAACTTACCCTAATCTGATGGCTAGAACTGCCTTTCTTTGCTGAGTCGTGTAATATTAGCTGATATTGATGTGGCTACTCGCAACTGATTTTCCAGGTTTACGTCGGTCAATCTGGAACGCAGTCGATTCTTTGCGATCATAACTCGGCCACCGTACTTCACAGTGATACTAAAGATCACCATACTCAGAGTCAAGGTCATTCAAAAATTCCTTAAATTAGCGGCTATTAAGCCCTCTGCTTTTGATAAAATTAATACATGACACTACTGTTGACATCACATTGTCGAGTCGCAACGACTGTGCACAGAGACTTTCTTGATGTATGATGCAGTGGCATGTAATTAAATCATTTGGGTCAAGACTAAGACGATTCATTTCTTTCTTTACAAATGCAATTAACCCTTTCTGGGATCCAACCATGGCTGGAACGCCATCTGTAGTAAGGCCACTTAACTTTTGAAAGGTTAGCTCAAGTTTCTTCATTGATAGAACAAGCCTCTCATAGAAGTCCTCACCTGTGGTAGTGCTATGCATGGCTTCCAGTGACAGCAGTTCTTCTCGCGTGTCAAACTCTGCAGTTGAGCAGTATTTGTTATGTCCGTTGTCTCGTCACAAGCCAGGGAGAAAAATTGGAAATCTTCTGTAGATCCCTTCAGTGTGTTTTTAATATCTTGTGCTAAGTCAGTAATCCGATCTGAGATGGTTCTCCAAGACAAACAAACACTCTGAAACAATTTTACTTTGTCTGGTGCTATCAACTCCGCAGCAGCCAGCATGCACTCTTTTACAAACTCTCCCTCTACATGAGGCCTCAGGTTCTTTGCAATTACTTAATCTTATCTTGTCTGAATAACGTTGTCATTGTCACCGCGAAGCTTAGTGAGAACGGCTTGTTGTGATTTCAAACTCTGCTAAAGAGCTTTGATTTATCCAGGCACATTTAGCCTCCCAATTCATTTAATTTTGCATGTTTTGTGCTGCGATAGCGCTCCAAATTAGCCTTTTTCATAACAGCTAACGCATCCCCACAAACTAGGCACACAGGCTTGCCCTTCACCTCAACAAAAAAATAATCATGTGTCCATTTTTCTTGAAAAGACCGACATTCTGCATCCACTTCTTTTCTTTATACTCGCCATTTGTAGGATGTGACACCATATAAGTATTAATTTCTAAATCACTCACGTTTGCGCACGAAGAACCAAAAAGAATGACGAACAGTCACGGATATGCACAAGGAAAAAATCACAATTCCCCCACTAATTGTAAAATACGTGAAATACGTCAACACGATGTCTATCAGCAGTCGGCGTATGATCACTGCAACATGAACGTATTCACTCGCGGGCCAGATCAAATAACTTCTCGGGCCGGAGGTTCCACACCCCTGGTATAGACTAAGAGAAAATAGGCAAATATATGAAAGGATAGAAGATCTAGAAATAACAATCAAGAAACGTAAACTTCAGTTCTATGGCTACATGGTACAAATAACTCCTGATGGATTAAATAAACAAATATTTGAAAAAAATAATATCGCATCCAAACCATCAACATGAAGCAGATTAAAGAAGAAGGACTTTCAAATTGACAGAGGAAGACTGTTTGGACCGAAAAAAGTACTTCTTTTCTTTTCTAGCTGTGTCCTACCCACTAGGTACAAGCCTCCTGATTCTCCTTCCATTTTCACGGTTTTGTGCTGTTTGGTATGTTTAGCCATGCGTGGAGTTAAATATCGCCACTCCATCTTGTTAATGAGCATCCCGCATTCCGTCTGAGTCCATGGCCTCCATCGTTTTATCTCTGCGCTCCATCGTACTATCTCCGCGCTCCATCGTACTATCTCTGCGCTCCATCTGTTTGTGCCTCTGGCCACATATCCTGCCCAATTCCATTTCAGGTTGGCAATATGTTCGGTGATGTCCCGCACGTTTGTCTGCTCTCTAATCCACTTATTGTTCTTACGGTGTCGATATCGCCAATATTCTCAGTTCTATAGCTCCTTGTTGCACACGTAGCTTATTGAATATGGTGTTCTTGAGAACCCATCTTTCTGCACCATACGTGCTTATTGGGAGGATGCATATAATAGATAGAAATTTGATGAAAATAGATGAAAATTTTGTTTGTATATTTCTGCTTGAAGGCTAAGCGGTATGTCTAGATTTAATATCTTTTAGTTTAGGCGAAAGCAGCTCAAGTTAGTCAGTCGTATCCCCTCATTTACATAAAGAATCTGATTGGCTTTACCCACGGTTATTGTCTGGCCCAGGTATAGGTGTCCGTTTTCTCGACTTTATTGTTGCCAATTTTTAAGTCTTCTGCACAGGGCCGATCTTATCAATTTTGGCGTCCTGGTTTATAAACCAATACATCAATATAAACCAATGCCTAGGCCCTAGGGCGTTGGTTTTTTGGGCGTTGAAATTGAAATTCTTAAATATGATTATTTAATATTTCATTGCAGTTATAAATAAAAATATTTTGTTAAATGAAGTTCCCGTTAACCTGCATTTCATTTTTAGTTAAAATACAGGGAGCTTAGGGATAACAAAGAATATGAAACTATATATTATTAAACTATATATTTACGGTTTTCAGATTTTTTCTTTTACATGTTCTGTAAGACCTTGCATCTTGCCAAATTTGATGATTCTAGGTCAATGGGAAGTTTTCTATAGATTTTGATTCCCTTGTGAAATCAAAAATATACGAAAATATATCGCGTTGACTTACAAGTTTTATTTTTTCACAACTAAAAGAGACCCTAGACACGAGTATTTAATATAAATTTCAACTTGATACCTGTACGCGTTCCTCAGAAAAAGGGTATTTACAGACTGACAGACATACAGTCAGACAGGCAGTCAGACGGACAACAAAGTGATCCTATAAGGGTTCCGTTTTCCTTATGAGGTACGAAACCCTAAAATGATGAATTAAAACTACAAAAAATGCAATCTGCAGTTTTGCAAGAGTTTTAATTAAAGGAATATATTCAATTCATATGTTGTATAGATATCGGGCACTTACAACGCGTATTTAGCTATATACATGAAAAGCGCGAGTGCGAGCCACGAACGCTACCTTAGATCGACCACACGATGCATTAACGGTATTAATTCGTGCTATAGAGTGCCATAAGGGCGGTGCGGCACCGTAGATGAACGCTGTTTACCGCGGTGCATTGCGGTGCAATCATCGTGTGTTTTATCCCATAATGCAGGTCTTTCTTGTACTAAAGATATAAGGAAACCAATATCAATATCATCGGTATGCTTACGGCGACGCCGCACGGAACCCCAACGCATCGTGTGACATAGCATAGTGATTTGTATGTAGGATGACGTTGCGGCACAGCTCCGGCATACGTAACGCATCGTATGGCCTCACACTTACTCAGCGGTCTTACTCGGAGTGTGCATTCATCCTTTCCCGATTTTATTAATTGAGATATAGAGATTAAAGAAAATTTAAAAATTCCTCATCTTTACGCCCGTGGCGCTCCTGGTCTGTAGCCCAAACAGTCCATTGGGTTAGTATGGCCCTGCTTCTGCAAACTCCGCACTGTTTGTCATATACTGAATTTTTTGAAAATTAATTTGTAGACCAATCTGCTTAGTTGCGTTGTGGATGCCTGAAATAAGTGATGTTACTTCTTCTCTGCTGCTTGCTATGAGACACAATGTCGTCTGCAAATATGAGGTGATTTAACCTTTCGCCGTTAATGTTAAAGCCTCTGTCTAGCCAATTGTTATTATTTTTAGCATCCTGTAAGACCAAGCTAAACAATTTCAGAGACATTGTGTCTCCTCTTTTTATTTGTATTTTGCCTGTGATTTTGTGTAGTCGGATTTGTGCAGTTGCATTTTTGTAGATATTTGTTAATAGATTTGCAAATATTAGGGCATCCAAACCGGTTAAAACTCAACCAGGTTAACCGGGTTTTCTGTTAAAATTTATGGAACTGTAAAACAGGGTTTTTTCGAAAAACCGAAAGTCGGTTTATATTTATTTTATTTTCTTCAAGTGGAAAATAATTTTATATTTCTATGGTTATTCATGCAGTATTATATTGTAGATTTATTTATACTAAAATAAAACGTAAGGGGTCGTCCATTAATCACGTGATGTTTTTTAGCAACTTTTGATTCCAAAGTTTTAAGAACCTTGTGCCAAGAAACTCTCCAACTTCTACATGCGTCCTCTCTAGCTGACCAACGTGTCAAATTTACTCTCTTTCGCGTTTCTCTTTCTTTCTCTTTCCCAATTTCAGTCATTAACTTTTGCCTGCGTTATGTTGATTTTATAAAAATCTTAGATATTCAACATGACTCGATTCAAAATCTCATTCAGCTAACAGTTCCAAAATCATACAATAATTTCCGTTATTCGGATCACTGAGCTTTTTATTTTTCACTCTATAGCACACAACGGAAGAAAAATTAATCATATAAGAAATTGCATGACTCAATCAACAGAGGCGGCTTTTTCGTTTGTATCGCCGCTCTATATCTGTCTCTCAGACGCAATGCCACTACGCGGCGTATGCCCCTAACAGCTCGGCTCCGTCGATCCTGCTTCGGTCAAAATCACTATTAGGCAAATTGTAGAAAAAAATAATTTAGTAATACGTGGTGAAACATATCACATGTTGAATTGTTTGTGTGGACCTAATAACATTTACCTTAAGGTATATAAAAATGAATCTTTTTAATTTCTGTACGACAAAAAAATGTTGGCCCCAAATTTGCCGCCCCTAAAATCTGCCGCCCTAGGCTCCATCCTACTCAGCCTGCTGGTAATCGATGGTGATGGAAATATATTTAATGCACTGAAATCGATTCAACACACCTCAACTGATAGCAACTATTGGCGGTAATTTTTGTACAAAATTTCAATGAAATATGACCTCTTAGATGCGTTAATTTTCCCGAAATATTATTTTATTAAAAAACAAACTTTATAATTTGTGGTACCTTTTTATTATCATAAAATAATAAAATTATGTATTTATTTATATACCTACTCTAATCAAAATTATTTTAAATCCTATTTGAATATTTATATAAATATTGTGCCACTTTTTTATTCTTTACGTAAATATAATGACATAAAACACAAATATTTTTTTTATATATTAAATAATTATAAATGGTGAATAAGTATTTATTTTATTTGGTTTTCAGCCGCAATTTATTTATTTTTTTACTTAAAACCGGGTTTTAACCGGTTAACCAGTTGTTTCCTTTACGAAAATTCGAAAACCGGTTTTTGAAATTTCATCGTTTTTTTGGATGCCCTAGCAAATATCAAGTGAGAAAAGTACAAAAGGATGATATATAAATTTAAACTTCCTGTGGATGTAAAGCAAACCCCCAAGCGAGGTGAATGGACAGCAGAAAGGAGAAGGGGTCAATCCGAAAGAATCAAGAACTACTGGCGAGGAAGACAGAGACAAAACAATGTATGAGATGATATTTGCATGGTATAAGATGGCCTATTCGCAAAAAAAAACATATTCTATTAGCGTCCTAACAAAATAGGACGCAAAAAATGTTAAACTTGTGGGGTAACTAGTTTTAATTGCTTAGTAAATTCTACAGGTACACTAAACTATTTGTTAAGAGTTTATTCATATTGACATATTCTATATTTATAATTAGATTTACAATAGATATTATATTGAATGTCCTCATTAGGAGGAGTGTAGGAGATAATGTTTACAAATTGTAAAAAATGAATAAATCATGCATTTAGAACACATTTTTTTCTACTTTTATTGAGGTAATTTCACAATTTACATAGATACAGATTGACATTATTATTAGCATTTGTATTCAAATATTCCTAGCGCACTATTAATGGAACAGCCCCTAACCTAATGTTTTTACCCCATAAAACTAAAAAAATGTAATTCATGTGTAATAGGTCATTTTTAAATGACTTAAATTTAAAAACTTTTGAATTGCCAATTTATAATTCCAGAGAATATAAATTCATAATTGAAATTAAGCACCAAATGTACAAATTACAACGTTATTCACCTTTCTGTAAAGTTTTCATAAACAAATAATTAAAAAAATTACATGTTTTTATAAATTGTTTTGATAAAAAATTCTATCAACAAAAGAACAGTCCATTAATTAAAACATTTTGAACAATTACAATCCATATATATGAAACAACTTATCCATTTAATACATAAATTGCAAACAGTTAAATCATAAACATTTATAAGCCCCATAGTATTCTTTGTTAATTTGAAACTTTTTTTAAATAATGAGCTAATTTATTGATGGTCCATTAATTTATGTAAACTTTTAATTTACTTTTAATTCAAAATTTCACTTTATGTGTTATAGGTTAAATAAGTAAATTTAAAAAAAATGTATCTTAGGGTTTATATATATATATATATATATATATATATATATAAATAATAGATACAAATTCTTAAAATTTACATGATTAACCTATAACACATAAAGTGAAATTGTTAATTGAAAGTAAATTAAAAGTTTACATAAATTAATGGACCATCCACAAATTAGCTCATTATTTAAAAAAAAGTTTCAAATTAACAAAGAATACTATGGGGTATTGAATAGAACTAATTTATTCCAATCACTTGTAGAATACTAAATAAAACTACTTAACCAAAAAAGTGATAAACAATGAAAACATCTCCAAAACCAAATTAAAGCACAATTAACAGTTTACTAACCTCAACGGAGTGATCATCACTCTTATTTCCTGATTTACTTCTGGTTGTCATTGTAGCTGATCAGAAAATCACTGGAGAAAAATTATTTGGGGACCAACGGGATACTACAAATTTACCATCGCGGTCAACTGATCCGGTTTGATTGACGAATCTACGAAAACAACCGCTGGATTTAAAGCAGCAATTTTTACACCCACATCGAACACAACAAAACCGCTTTATGGAGTATTATAAAAACATACAGGATTTACAAGGGCAAAATAGTGACACCTGTCAAATAGACGTCAAAAAGTAAAACAAGAACAAATGCATTTCGATGTAGACAGCGCCATCTAAGGGGAAATATTGTTAGCAAATATAGAAATGGTTCAATTCTTGAATATAATTTGAAAATTTTCTTTAATTTGTTATCAATATTAAAGACAAAGCAAAATAAGGCTACACTGCACAGACAGACAAGACTAGACAGAGAAGACTAGACAAAGAAGACTAGGCAGACAAGACTAGACAAACAAATCTAGAAAGACAAGACTAGACAGACAGGACTAGACAGACAAGACTAGACAGACAAGACTAGATAGACAAGACTAGGCAGACAAGACTAGACAGATAAGACTAGACAGACAAGACTAGACAGACAAAACTAGACAGACAAGACTAGACAGACAAGACTAGATAGACGAGACTAGACAGACAAGACTAGACAAACAAGACTAGACAGACAATACTAGACAGACAAGTCTAGACACACAAGACGATACCAGACAGACAAGACTACAAATTCTATTGTGTTGGTTCTTCATACGCATCCAAATGAGAATCAGGATTGGGGGAATACGACCTATGCTGGCTGCAACACTTTCTATTAACTATGTACAGGGGCGACTCTTGACTCAAATTGTTAACACCTTAAATGACTGTCGTGGTCCAGTCTGGTCAATTTATTGGCGTGATTATCGAAGATGTACCACCACTTTTTTTGTTTTTCTCATTCAGTTAAATCTTTCTCATTCTCAGGCTAGCTCAGTCCATGCTGTTGCATTTCTGTCTCTAAGGATCGCCTCCATAGTGCTGTATTTGGACAGGAGAATATGACGTGTGCCGCGTCGTCGGTTTCCCAAAACTCGCAGACGGGAGATTCTTTTTTCCCAAATGGAGTGGAGATACGCCATGGTCCGTTATAATTTTTATTGCATGGTGGGATAGACTGACGTTTAAGCTGCACCAAGCCTTATTGACGGTATAAACAGCTTAGTCTACAAGCCTATTGTACCTGCATTCCATCAGTCCTGCCAGGGTTTCTCGAAATATCCGTTGGAATCTGATTTAAGCGCTTGTTTAGGCAATAATTGAATATAGGGTGAAACTAAACTAATTATATATAAAATCATACCAACTTATTACAGCAGAACACAGCTTGAATATATAAATATATTCAACCTTTCCGAAGCTCTATAATATTATTAAGTCTTTTTAAGCTCATTTAAATATCTGATCTTAAAAAACACTATTATTTATCTATTGTCTTGTTTTAGTGTCGCGGAAGTGAACTGATGAGTCCTAGTGAATAACACAAATATCTGTAGACTTTCAACATTGTTTTACAATCTTAAAAAGACTTATATTATACAAATTCGGAAAGGTTGAATATCTTTATGTATTTATATAAAGATTGAAATTATTTTACATTGCTTGCTGCCAGTTTTCCGAGCAAATCCACTCGCTCATTGCCTTCGACTCCAGTATGGGTAATGCCATCGGATCATATTTGTCTTTAAAACTCTTGCAGCTGTCGTCCACTTCTCCATCAGTTCAGTGGCTCCATTCAAACTTTTCAGAGCTCCGAGAACATATTGGCTATCACATGTTATCGATATTGCTGTGATTTTCTACATAATGCAAGGCATGTAGTATGGCGATGGAATATTGAGCAGTAATGTTCTAAACACTGAAATATATACTAACTGGAACGAGCGCTGGCCTATTGGCTTGTGCGTGCCGAGAGAGAGGTCCCAAGCACCTCTCTTCATCCTTGTCTAGCCAACAGTGTAGTCAAGAGTGAGGAGGATGTGATACAGTCAGTGCGAAAAGCTAGTTGTATTGAATTGTATCAAGAAAGAGAGTGAGATCGTTCAATCGGTGAGCATATTATAAACCGAAGTTTATATATTTTAATGAACGTTGTTTTCAAAAAGACAATGGTAAAATACTCTTGCATTTGCAAGGAAAAATGGACGTCGGACACAGACAGATCATTTCTTTGGTACTAGACGAAGACAGAGCGATACGAGGGACACCTTGTGATGCTCTCTCTCTCTCTCTCTCGACCCGCACAAGCCAAGAGGCAGCGCTCGTTCCAGTTAGTATATATTTGTCAGTGGTTCTAACCTATTGAGCTTGTGGTGAACCTCTTCGCCGTAGTAATAGGCAACGAATACAGCTTCTGTGCCTTTGCACTATTCCGAACCGTCGGTGTAGACCCGAAGTTGGAAAAGATTTGACAGTGTCAAATGGTCAAATTTTGAAGAGCGAAAGTGTTCTTCTATGTTAACGTTCAGTTCGATATTAGGCCGAGGCCGCACTACGGTTTTTTTCCAGCGAGCGGTTAGCCGCTATAACCGCAAAACCGCTCTAGAAGCACAAAATATGCTGTTAAAATCACGCTGAAAAAACCGCTAGTGAGGCCGCTTGTATTAGCTTACTAGATTCAAAAAATCACACGATGAAAAACCGCGGCGGTTTAGCCGTAGTGCGGCCTAGCACTTAAACAGAGTATTTGGTAATCCTATAATGTCTTTAATTAATGTGTCGTCTGCAGATTGGTGTGATCTATGGAAGGATAGTGCTTGAGGCGGATGACGATTGGAAGGAGACCTGTAATCACACAAGCTGCCTCTGAGGATACTTTGCCATAGGTTTTCGCAGCGCGGATGGTGCTGAGGAGCTGTATGCCCAATAGCTTGAGGGATCCTTTCCCGCCACATGACTTCTGCTAGATCGGACCACAATATAATAATGCGGGTTCTATCGCGCCGCGATAGATTGCGGACAGCTCTGATCTTCCAAGATCCCATTCCTTCTTTGCAGCGATACCTAATTTTAAACTCAATTGTTTCAATTTAACACATACCTGTTTTATGTGTTCCTTAAAATTCAAGAATCTGTCTATAGTGACACCTAGATACCGGAGATGAGGTTGCCATTTAATTTTTTCGTTTCCTAGAGTGAAAACGGGACTCCTTTAACTTGTGGAACTGCCGAAGAAGAAGGCTTCAGTAATTTGGCCATAGAAACTGAGACTAGTTTCAGTTGCCCACAGGTGAAGATTTTCTAGCGCACGGTCAATGGTCTATTTCAGAATAACAATAGTTTTGCTTTTACAAAGTAGAAGAGTATCATCGGCATAAGGTATGATTTCAAACTCTCTAGGCAGATTTCTTTCAAAGTTGGTACCATGGAAGTTGGTACCAGTTGATACCAAAAAACCTGGACCTGATTTAGAACCCTGTGGACATCCTTTGCTAATTCTTTTCTCAACGTACAAACCTGTTTCGCTGATAATTGCCTTGCGTTCTAAAAAGTAGCTCCTGGGTAATTTGATGAGATTGTCGGGACAATCTTTCTCTATTAGCCTGCATCCAATAAGCGGCCACCAGGTGTTATGCCCCACTGATATCTAAGGCTATGGCAGAACAATAATACTTACCGACTCACGTATGAACCTGATCGCTTCAGAAATAGCCTGAACTGTTCCAGCCGATTTTCTAAAGCCAAATTGATTTTAGTTTATCAGTTTGTGCCGGTAGATGTGATGTTCGATTCTCGAGATGAGTAAAGAATCTAGCACCTTTCTGGCAGCAGGAAATAAAGTTATTGGTCTGAAAGACTTTCGTGGATATTGCCGGTTTGTTGGGTTTGAGGATGCTCTTGATGAGTTGCTCTTTCCAACAAGATGGGAATATAGACTTTTTTAGACACTAGCTGTACACAGCAATGAATATGTTTGGTGCCGAATAAAAGACAGCCAACACTATGCGTTTCGCGTTCTATTTCAGAAAAGGTGAACTGCGTGTCATCAAGTCCACCTTTTTCGACTTGCGCCTGTGCTCTGACCCGACTGTGTAATTCAGATTCGTCTTCATCGTCCTCTGGAAAGAATGTCTCTAGGAGTTGTCGAGAGGTATCAAAAATATTCAACCATCTACCCCCTACCTTAAGGCTACTCAGGTAGCTTGTGGAGGTTTTTCTCCCCCTTAGTATTTTGAAAACGGGACCCCATGGATTTCCAATTGAAGACTGTGTACAGAAATCTCTACACTTTAGTTTGTTCGATTCCAAAATTGCATCCTTATACTCTTTTGCCTTAGTGTTGTAGACTAATTTATTAGATAACCTAAGTTCACCTCTACTTTTTTGGTATTTCCGCCGTAACCTATTAGTCTCCTTGCGCAGGGCAGTAAGCTCGTGTTCACCAGGGGACAGAATTTTTGAAACATTTCATTGCTGGAAGAGTCTCACGCGCAGCACTCACCATAGCCTGATTCAATCTAGTAGCAAATGATGAAATATGCTCGGTGGTGAAACAGTCGTGTAGCTGCGGAGTAATGTCTTGTAGATAGAGCAGGAATTTTTTGCTAAATTCTGCCAAATCCCGCTTTCTGGTACAGAAACCACGTTGGACTTCCGCTCGGTTCCATTTCCAATAGACCAACTGATATACCGATGATATGACAAACTACTGTCATCGGGAAGGTGCCAATCAAAAATCATGTTCAAGGTGGGGGTGGCAAGATCGATGAGGCTCTGTCCGTTGTGTCCGATGAAGGTAGGTTCCGATCCAATGTTCAGTATGGTGAGGTTATTTTCTGAAAATAACTTTCCAAAAGATCTACCCCTTTTGTCCTCCAAGGCGCTACCCTACAAAAAGGGTTTTTCATTGAAGTGACCATCGAGTAATACCTCAGACTTGGAACTAACCTCAACAATTACTTTATTGAGGGCGTCTAGATTATCGTCGAATCTATCCTGTTCCACCGGCCAAATTTGTGGAGGTAGATAGACAGAGATAACATTCAGATTCAACATCCCGCAGAAAACTTGGGCAACTGTCATCAAGCTGTTGGAGAAATCCGGATTAAGCATGGCGGTCATGCGTGAGTCGGTTATCACTAAAGCGGCTTTAATGGTTGATTCATTTTGCTTTCGGGAATGCAGAACAGACAAGACTAGACAAACAAAACTAGACAGACAAGAGTAGAGAAACAAGACTAGACAAACAAGACTAGACAGACAAGACTAGACAGGCAAGACTAGACAGGCAGGACTATACAGTCAAGACTATAAAGACAAGACTAGACAGACAACATTAGACAGACAAGACCGGACACACAAGACTATAAGACAAGACTAGACAGACAGGACTAGTCAGACAAAACCAGACGGACAAGACCAGACTGACAAAACTAGACAGACTAGACTAGACATGCACTCAAATTAAAAATACAGAAATGAAGGTGGGAAATCCAGTGGAAACTGAAGACGCTGTGGTCAAAGTAGTGTTTGTTGGAGAAGAAGACCCCAAAATGGATAGGGGCATACAAAAAATGTTCTGAGACCGGATACCCGAGCTAGCCACAACCACACAGGATGTAGAGGTGATCGAGCAGATAACCAAGCGGCGCTCAATGGATGCTGAAGAAACGAGGAAGAAAAAAAACCATCAAAGTTACACACAACGGAACCAAAGAAGTCATATGGCACAAGTTGCTAACTGTGAAACAAGAAACCGACAACGATGAGTGGGTAGCACTCCACCATATAAATGCCATCAGCCAAATAACAATACGAAAAATAGTGGAATGCATATTTCACCAAACCCCGACAAAAGTGGCCATATACGCAAGCAGTGGCTCAGATAATAAAGCATTGGACGGGAACAACAGGGCTAGGAAAACGTACGCAACAGTTGTGGACCAAGACGGAAAAGAATACAAGGATACGCTGACCTGGGCAAAAGATAAAGTAAAGGGAATAACAGCAAGCAGCGCAATAAGAAACTTGAGATCCACCAAGGAGGGGAAGCTGCTTATCACAACAAACCAGGATATTGGCGCACTACGGGAGCTACACAAAGCAATGGAAGGCACGGGCAACACCACAGTGCATACCATCGGGGCGAAACGACGCACAGAGATCCTGCGCATTAGAGGAATAGATGCGGAGGCGAAAAGAGAAGACGTCATAGAGGCTCTAGAGAAGGAACTAGACACTCTCGAGCACGGAAGCGCTCAGCGAGCTGCGAGAAAATGCAAGGGGAACCTAGGCAGCCACCCTGACCCTGGACAAAAGAAAGACGAAGATCCAAACGAGCTCGATAGAAAAAAGGATACAGGTGGAGCGATGCTACATATGCTGGACATACGACCATCGGAGTAAAGACTGCGACGGCACGGATAGAACTAAAGCATGCTATACATGCGGGATGAACATACGGCAAAAGAGTGCACGAATAGGGAGGCATGTCCTCTCTGCATGGTAGAAGGGCACAAGGCCGGAACAGGCAAATGCCCGCTATTCCGAAGAGCGCTGGCTAAAGCCAGAACACAAATAAAACAAAAAACACGCGGAGGTTGGCGGAGGACTTCAGAAACTGCTCTCCTAAAATGCCAATTAAAATTCTGCAAAGCAACCTGAACAGATGTGTGGCTGCACACGACCTGCTTAACAAAACGGCCCAAGAAAAAAACATAGACATTGCCATAATTTCTGAACCCAATAAAAACACTGTGAGCAAAGGAAACTGGTTCACTGACAAAAAATAGATGCAGCAATAAAAGTGTTCAATACGAACATCAAAGTAAGACGAGAAGGAAAGGGAAACGGTTTCCTCTACATCGAACTAGACAAAGTATGCTTATACGCGTGCTACGTCGCGCCAAACTGCGACCACACCTACCTAGAAGAAGTGATGGGAAACATGGGGTACTGTATGAAGCAACGCAAAACAAAGAACGTGCTAATAGCAGGAGACCAAAATGCAAAAGCACAGGCATGGGGATCACCGTATAACGACTTAAGAGGGGAAATGGTAGCAGAGTGGATGGAACAGGAAAACTGTATACCGCCAATGTCGGAAATGTACCGACCTTTGCCAGAAGGAACAGCAGCTCTTACATAGGCATTACCTTATACACGGAAAGTCTAACGGCGAGGGTGTGAAATTGGTGGGTCCACGAGGAAGAAGCAAATTTTAGTGACCACCACAACATAACCTACGAGCTCAGCAAAGAAGGAAATATAAAACAAATGAAAATTAAGCAAGGAAACAAACGCGCAGGCTGGAGAACCAACGCGATAGCTATGGAAATTTGAAGAGAGGAAGAAAGAAAAAGAAATAATAAATACTGCTGGCGAAGCTATGAAAATAATCACTAAAGCGTGCAACTTGTGCTTCTAGAAACGAAGAAGATCAGAAAACCAGAGGAAAGAGGTATTTTGGTGGAACCGAGAAACAGCTGAACAGAGACGCGAATGTGTGAAAAAACAAAGGGAAATGACGACCAAAACTAAAAGGGCAAAGCCGGAAGAAAAGGAAAGACTGAGACAACAATACAAAGAAAAAAGGAACTAGCTGAAAAAAGCTATAAGAAGACAGAAAAAGAAAGCATAGAGGGACTTGATAGAGGAACTTAACAATGATATATGGGGAGATTCCTATAAAATAGCATGTAAAAAACTGAGGGTCCTACAAAGAATACACAAGACTGACGGAAGCACAAAAACTGTTTCCTAAAAACCCAAAAGTAATCTGGAATAAACCGTGGGTAGAAGAACAGGAGATCCCTCTCTTCACTCTGGACGAAATGGAAAGAGCAGTACAAAGGACTAAAACGAACAAAGCTCCAGGCCCGGACAATATAACACCGGAAATCGCTCATATCTTTGCCGAGACGTAAAAAGAGTACTGCCTAGACGTCATGAACCATCACCTAGGTAAAGGCGAGCTACCAAGGGAATGGAAAAAATCGCGGCTGGTACTAATCGAGAAAGGCAAAAAGAAGGAAAATACAACTACTACCTATAGGCCGTTGGGCCTTCTTATTACAATGGGGAAGCTACTCGAGTAGTTGTTAAACACAAACACTAACAACACAAAACTAACTGAAGAAATAGAAAAAACAGGGGGACTGGCAGATCTGCAATACGGTTTCAGAAAAGGAAGAAGCACAAAAGATGCGATGAAAAAAGTGCAGGACATTGCAGAAAGCGTAAACAACGAAGCATATAAAAGACGAAAATGCTGCCTGCTAGTGACTCTGAACGTCAAAAACGCTTTGAACTTTGCGCTGTGAAGAGAATTAGTGGCAGAACTAGAGAGAAGAAAAATAGCTTCATACTTGATAAGAATGATCCAAAGCTACCTGGAAGAAAGAACACTACTGGTAGGGGAAAGTGGTGAGATGGAAGTAACGTGCGAACTTCCCCAAGGCTCTGTCCTGGGAACCACGTTGTGGAACGTTTACTACGATGGTGTCCTTAAAATAGAAATGCCAAAAGAGGTTACCATCATAGGGTACGCAGATGATATAGCATTGGTCGTTAGCGGTATGACGGCTGAAAAAATCAGACAAACAACGGAAACGGCGATCAGCAAAATACAATAATGGATGGATATGAAAAAACTGAAACTGGCTAAAAACAGTGGGAAAAAATGACATAGAGACGATTCCTGCGACAAAATATCTTGGGGTATACTTCGACACTGACCTTAGAATGACAAGACATATTATAGAAACTGTCAAGAAAACGGAAGGTACGGTCTAAACATGATCTAAACGAAAAGACTAAACATGATCTTGCCCAACATAAGAGGACCAAAGGAGGAGAAAAGGAAAGTACTGTCCTCAATTGTGTATTCCACACTACTATACGGATCACCGATCTGGCAAAAGGCGATCAAATTTAAAAAATATAAAAACATAATAACAAGAGTCCAACGCAAACTACTAATTAAAATAGCACAGACATATAGGACAGCTTCTACCGAAGCGCTACAAGTAATAACGGGAACACCACCTATAGACCTCCTAATTGCAGAAAGGACCAACACATACCACGCAGAATCTGAAAACAGAGGACAAGAAAGGCAGAAAATAATAAATAAATAGCAGGAAAGATGGGATAGCCAGCCGCAAACAGCCAGATGGACAAAACGACTCATGCCGGTGATAAAAACATGGGCCAAGCGAAAGCACGGAGAAATCACACACTTCACAACATAAGCCATATCAGGATACGGGGACTTCGAAAAGCATTTACACAGATTTAAAATAATCGATTCGCCGAACTGCCGCTTCTGCGACGAGGAGGATTTTCAGGTGCTACAAATGGGAAAAAAACAGAAGGTATCTTACGTCAAAAATCGGAAGAACACTAACGTCTGAGAACATCATCAACCTAATGCTGGAAACATCTGACAATTGGAAGCATATCGAGGATACCATAAGAGAGATTATGGAAAGCAAAGCCCAAGACGAAAGGGATAATAGAAATGAATATACAGAACATTCTGACAATCCTACACCCCAAGTAATACTTGACGGTGTCCGGGGTGCAAGGAGTAGAATTGAGGAGCGGTTTTTTTAGTGGGTAGTCTAGCCAAGAAGGCGAGTAGTCCCACACTCCTCAGAGCAATTTAGAGCACTGAGGGTTGTACGTAAATGTATTTTACCGCTCCTCCCGAAAAAAAATACTAGACAGGCAAGGCTATACAGAGCAGACTAGACAGACAACACTAGACATATAAGACTAGACATACATACAAGACTAGACAGACAAGACTAGACACACAAGACTAGACATACAAGACTAAACATACAAGACTAGACATGCAATACTAGACATACAAGACTAAACAGACAAGACTAGATAGACAAGACTAGGCACTCAAGAGTAGACAGACAAGAGTAGACAGACAAGACTAGATAGACAAGACTAGACAGACAAGACTACACAGACAAGACTAGACAGACAAGACTAGACAGTCAAGACTAGACAGACAAGACTAGACAGACAAGACTAGACAGACAAGACTAGACAGACAAGACTAGACAGACAAGACTAGACAGACAAGACTAGACAGACAAGACTAGACAGACAAGACTAGACAGACAAGACTAGACAGACAAGACTAGACAGACAAGACTAGACAGACAAGACTAGACAGACAAGACTAGACAGACAAGACTAGACAGACAAGACTAGACAGACAAGACTAGACAGACAAGACTAGACAGACAAGACTAGACAGACAAGACTAGACAGATAAGACTAGACAGACAAGACTAGACAGACAAGACTAGACAGACAAGACTAGACAGACAAGACTAGACAGACAAGACTAGACAGACAAGACTAGACAGACAAGACTAAACAGACAAGACTAGACAGACAAGACTAGACAGACAAGACTAGACAGACAAGACTAGACAGACAAGACTAGACAGACAAGACTAGACAGACAAGACTAGACAGACAAGACTAGACAGACAAGACTAGACAGACAAGACTAGACAGACAAGACTAGACAGACAAGACTAGACAGACAAGACTAGACAGACAAGACTAGACAGACAAGACTAGACAGACAAGACTAGACAGACAAGACTAGACAGACAAGACTAGACAGACAAGACTAGACAGACAAGACTAGACAGACAAGACTAGACAGACAAGACTAGACAGACAAGACTAGACAGACAAGACTAGACAGACAAGACTAGACAGACAAGACTAGACAGACAAGACTAGACAGACAAGACTAGACAGACAAGACTAGACAGACAAGACTAGACAGACAAGACTAGACAGACAAGACTAGACAGACAAGACTAGACAGACAAGACTAGACAGACAAGACTAGACAGACAAGACTAGACAGACAAGACTAGACAGACAAGACTAGACAGACAAGACTAGACAGACAAGACTAGACAGACAAGACTAGACAGACAAGACTAGACAGACAAGACTAGACAGACAAGACTAGACAGACAAGACTAGACAGACAAGACTAGACAGACAAGACTAGACAGACAAGACTAGACAGACAAGACTAGACAGACAAGACTAGACAGACAAGACTAGACAGACAAGACTAGACAGACAAGACTAGACAGACAAGACTAGACAGACAAGACTAGACAGACAAGACTAGACAGACAAGACTAGACAGACAAGACTAGACAGACAAGACTAGACAGACAAGACTAGACAGACAAGACTAGACAGACAAGACTAGACAGACAAGACTAGACAGACAAGACTAGACAGACAAGACTAGACAGACAAGACTAGACAGACAAAACTAGACAGACAAGACTAGACAGACAAGACTAGACAGACAAGACTAGACAGACAAGACTAGACAGACAAGACTAGACAGACAAGACTAGACAGACAAGACTAGACAGACAAGACTTTTTTTTTTTTTTTTTTTTTTTTTGCACGTGCTGGAGGTGAAAATCTGCAAACAGACACCACCCGACCCGTGCCGAGTGGTAGTGTGGGGCTGCCCCCAAAAGGGGCGACCCACTAAAAAACCCCCACCATTCAGACCCCCCCAGCCAAAACCGGAGAAAACGTGATGGAATCCAAAAATTTGGCATAACTTCATCACGTTCCTCCCCCTTTCATATCCAAAGCATTCATCCGCATTCATTCGTTGTGCCGGGCGCGCCGTTAATCGCCGTGCCCCCCCTCACATCAGAGTTTACAATAAATTTGTGCGCCCCCTTCGCACTAAGGGGGGCCCGGCGATGGCACGCTCGGCTCGCGCGTAGCAACCCCTCCGCCCGCCTTACGCTCGTCCCTTTCATCCTTCTCCTTTCTCCTCATTATATATCCTGTCATTCCAGCCAGCACGCCCCATTCATACTCACTGCGGAGCATGATTCTCACCATACTTTCCTTGTTTACATTCTCTCCCACCTTGCATTCTGCGGCGCTCCTCATTCTCTCCCATCTCGTACACTCGAAGATGGTATGCTCCGCAGTGTCCTCAGTCGCTCCACAATACCTACAGTGCGCCTCAACCAGTTTCCCGATGCGCACCAGGTAAGACCCAAAGCAACCATGCCCCGTAAGCGCCTGGGTGAGGTGATAATTCACCTCCCCGTGCCCACGGTTGACCCATTCATCGATAGTCGGAATCAGTTGCCTGGTCCAGGCTCCCTTTTCCGACCCCTGCCATAACTCTTGCCATACACGCATTGTTTTTTCCCTTTCATTTCTAGGGTCATTACCTCCCCAGACTCTCACCCTTTCATGCGCCAGAAGGTCTAACGGGATAACTCCAGCAACGACCGCCACGGCGTCGCCAGAAACAGTCCTGTATGCGCTGCACACACGCAGCAGCATACACCTTTGCACTCTCATCAGTCTCGCTCTATACCATTCAATCCTGAACGCATTTATCCATGCCGGCACCCCATACAGGAGAATGGAGTGCACGACCGCATTCATAACCCTCCTCTTGGAGGCCAACGGCCCACCTATGTTGGGCATCAGCCGTCCAAGGGCTTTCACGCATGCTGTAGCCTTGCTCACCACCCGGGTGACCTGATCGGACACCCTGAGATTTCGCTGAAGCTCTACCCCAAGGTATCTTACAGATTCCCGAGCCGGTACGTCAACTGTCCCCATTCGCACGGTCAGTTCACGCAGCTTTCTTCTTCCAATTAGCAGAACCGCCTCGGTTTTGTGGGGAGCCAGAGCAAGCCCTTTTTCCCCCATCCACCGATCAATCCTACTAATTGCCTCATTCATTATCGCTTTCAGACTTTCTTCCGTTCTTGCGACAGCGACCACCGCTAAGTCATCAGCGTACCCTACGAGTGTAACCCCGTCTGGCAGCCTCAATCTCAGAACCTCATCATAAAAAACAGACAAGACTAGACAGACAAGACTAGACAGACAAGACTAGACAGACAAGACTAGACAGACAAGACTAGACAGACAAGACTAGACAGACAAGACTAGACAGACAAGACTAGACAGACAAGACTAGACAGACAAGACTAGACAGACAAGACTAGACAGACAAGACTAGACAGACAAGACTAGACAGACAAGACTAGACAGACAAGACTAGACAGACAAGACTAGACAGACAAGACTAGACAGACAACACTAGACAGACAAGACTAGACAGACAAGACTAGACAGACAAGACTAGACAGACAAGACTAGACAGACAAGACTAGACAGACAAGACTAGACAGACAAGACTAGACAGACAAGACTAGACAGACAAGACTAGACAGACAAGACTAGACAGACAAGACTAGACAGACAAGACTAGACAGACAAGACTAGACAGACAAGACTAGACAGACAAGACTAGACAGACAAGACTAGACAGACAAGACTAGACAGACAAAACTAGACAGACAAGACTAGACAGACAAGACTAGACAGACTAGACAGACAAGACTAGACAGACCAGACTAGACAGACGAGACTAGACAGACAAGACTAGACAGACAAGACTAGACAGACAAGACTAGACAGACAAGACTAGACAGACAAGACTAGACAGACAAGACTAGACAGACAAGACTAGACAGACAAGACTAGACAGACAAGACTAGACAGACAAGACTAGACAGACAAGACTAGACAGACAAGACTAGACAGACAAGACTAGACAGACAAGACTAGACAAACAAGACTAGACAGACAAGACTAGACAGACAAGACTAGACAGACAAGATTAGACAGACAAGACTAGACAGACAAGACTAGACAGACAAGACTATACAGACAAGACTAGACAGACAAGACTAGACAGACAAGACTAGACACGCAAGACTAGGCAGACAAGACTAGACAGACAAGACTAGACAGACAAGACTAGACAGACAAGACTAGACAGACAAGACTAGACAGACAAGACTAGACAGACAAGACTAGACAGACAAGACTAAACAGACAAAACTAGACAGACAAGACTAGACAGACAAGACTAGACAGACAAGACTAGACAGACAAGACTAGACAGACAAGACTAGACAGACAAGACTAGACAGACAAGACTAGACAGACAAGACTAGACAGACAAGACTAGACATACAAGGCTAGACAGACAAGACTAGACAGACCACAGTGGACAAGCAAGACTAGATATAGAAGTCTAGATAAGACTTGACAGACAAGGCTGGATAGACAAAACTAGACAGACAAGACTAGACAAGCAAGACTGGATAGACAAGACAAGGCCAGATAAGCAAGACTGAACAGATAGATGTAGAGAGACGAAACTAGATACACTAGACTAAACTGGTAAGAGTATTAGAAGTCCTATCTACTTTTTTTATGTTTCTTATATCTTCATACTTCCTTCTCGTCTTCGAGAAGGTCGTATGAAGATATCGTATCGTATCGAATCTCGTTTAAAATCATCCAGTCTAATCGAGACTGATCCATTTCAATTATTCTAGGCTAAACTAGTCGAATGTCGTGCAGTCTTGTCAAGTTTAGTTTTGCGAAGTCTAGACTAGGATTAACATTCCTAGTTGTGTCTCTTCTTGCTTTTTTTTTGTTTTGTATAGTCTTTTCTAATCTTGTGTATCCTGGTCTTGTCTTTTCTATTCTGGAATTTGTATAGTGTAGTATTGTCTATTACGATTAGAATTGTATTATTAATATTGTAAGTATCTTATTATCGTGTCATATTCTGCTGTGCAAATTTAATTTAAACTAGATTTTCGACATTTTGATAATTGTCTCCTGAGGGAAATTGTATCTTAACAGAATCTCAACAGTTTGAACTTATGGTTTGGTTAATTAAGTTTATAAGCTCATAACGAAAGAGTGTTTGTCTTTGAAAAATGTTATTCAAGAAATTAAAAATATATATTTAGATATGTTAATTTTTGCATGCCGTAAAAACTCTTTCAGCGGCATTATTTCTGCACGCTTGAATATATTAAGAATCCCCAGTTGTAAATATAAATTTTTGTGTAGAGAATTATAAAAAAGAGAAAAAACAAAACAAGGGGAAGAGAAAATGCTAACATTTTGTTTCGCCGTGATAATTTAGGTAAAAATGACGGGAATCGCAGGCCTAGATAGAATTCTTCCCGCCAATTAAAGCTGCTTATCTGCATAAAGCGTGGAAGTTGCGCATCGTCCGGGAGAATGATACCATAAATATCTGTGCGCCTGACAAGTCTTGGTACAAAGTAGCCCATTCGTATGCAAGAAGTGGGCTTTCCATCTGCCAGGATCTGTCAGTCACAATGGCTTTCGCCCGTTCGAGATTCCTCTCTCGAGACTCAGTCACAGATACAAAGCACTGATACTCCCAACCCCCTCACTGTAACCACACTTCTTACCCCTGTTTATTCTGCCTTTCGTTTATCCATGTTTTCAAATAGTTTTTTTTAAATAAATTCTATATACAATATAAATTCTATACACAATAAAATAAATAAATTCTTAATAATCTTTCCATATTCTTATTATTATACAAAATAATGTTTTAATTGAACTACATTTTAAATAAATTATGACTAAAAATATAAGGGTTATTTACAATCCTTTAATGATTCACGAGACTTATTGACAATAAATTTGTCAAGTCAACAATTAGTCATATAAAATCTTTTATCTACTCATACACCAAAATTAACACATTAATAAATACATTATTGTATGTGAAATATGCCATTATTATAATGGTGTGTAAAAGTATCCAAAAAAAGCGTAAAAGTCCAATGTAAATCAAACAGAGTTTCTTTATTAAATGATTTCTGTTTGTTGTTACTATGGCAACAACTTGCGCCATTAAACAAAAACAATGACGTAGTGAAAATAAATTTTCTCACGTGTATTAAAATTGAATTAATTTTTCTTATTTTTAAGTCTCGTCTCGAATCAAGAAATCTCGGCCCCTCAGTTTGAATTTAACTGGCTCTAATATAACTTAACCTAACCATAATCTAAACTAGATTATATCTAGATTTACCTAGATTAGAACGACAACGACAAAATAGTGTTCCCGTTACTGTTTGTTTTTACTAGTTTTTCCACGAAGCAATTTTTTCCACGGAGGCACTGAACGTTCTAACCTGACCTAACCTTATTATGTTTGTGTATAACCTTATTGTGTTATGTTTATACTTCAAATCACTAACACAATATCAAGACTACAATTTTTACAATATTATCTATACGAAAAAATTACTTGTTTTATAGATTTTTTAGAACATTTGAACAAGCTTCGTAGATAAAATAATGTATGACATGTGTGTGAACGGCTTTTATGCACTCATTGCGATTAAACCACTGGCCCTCGGATCGTGCTTCGCAACTCATGCACAAAAGCCCTTCTTCACACACTTGTATCATAAACTACTATTACATACGCATGGCTTGACATACCAGTTTTCCCTTTATAGACTCGCAAAGTGAACGGAACATTTGTAATTGTAGTTATGCTCTTAATTATGATAAATTAAATAATCTAATTGTAAGCAATAGTGATGACTGGGCATACATACTGGATATGCGTAATTCAAATGTGGCCTTGTTATTTAAAAGATAATTTTTTTATATGAATATTTTTTAATCATTCCCACCAATTTTCGTATGTAAACATAATAATGTAAAAACAATAAAAAACTTATTGTAATATTAGTTTCTGTAAATATAATTTCTTTTGAGATTTTGTTGTGGCTGTACAACGTGAATAGATGCAAGTTAAAGGCGGTAGATAGACGCAGCATGTTAATAGATGGCTCCTGAAATGGCCAATTAATTCCAACTACGGAAGGAAGTGCCTATAACTCGTCTAGAGAAAGAATCCTTAATCCGCGCTCTCGTTATTTGTCCGTGTAAAATAAAGAAGCTCCATTTAGTTATACGACACACTTTACTAACGTTCTGATTTAAATCTGAATATATATTTTTCGGCTAAAGGGTTCTGTAGCCATTAGGCTCACTGTTTTCATCCAGAAGAAACAATTAAGAAATCTTGGGTACTTTTCTGTTAAACTCTTAAATCCATTCCGCCTAACTGACTGCTCAATTCGGCGAGGCAATACAAAGAATTTTACGATGCTTTGATGAGCGTTGAAAAAAATATACACTAAAATAAAGTTTTATTTACTGAATTTGGTCGACCCAAGTGGCCTATTGATTTTATATTTATACAAACACATAACAGATAGATTGTGATGAAAATGATTGAATCTCCAGATTGTTTATTTCTATTATTACTTCTTTATTCGGTTTAGTTTACATAAAGACACTTTAAATCTTTTCAAATTCCTTTTTCTTTCTAAAGAATTTATATATTTTCTTTATAATATTTCCTTTACATTCTGTATTGCCAACATTTTCCATTACACTTGTTAAATACAATTTTTAGAATCTTGCATAAAAAAAAGAAATAAATTGAAGACAAGATTAGATAACACAAGGCTGGAGGAAACAACATTTAATAAGACAAGACCAGAAAAGACAAGCTCAGACAAGCCTAAGCTAGACATTACTAGACTAAATTAGACAAGTCTAGACTAGATCAAACAAGAGTAGTCTAGATCAGCGTTTCTCAAACTTATAAACGCGCGACCTAAATAATTTTCTAGAAATGAGAGTACGACCCATATATTGAATTAAAAACTGGGAATCTTTTAAAATCGACGAATACATTTTTGGCAAACTTTCTTTTGGTTATTTATTTTTTGGTTTTCTTTGTATTTTTATCAAAACACTTCCGCGACCTAAATAAAATTTAACGCGACTCAATTTTAAGTCGCTATCCATAATTTGAGAAGCACTTAACAAGACAAGTTATCTTTAGACAAAAAGCCTTAACAATAACTTACTTAACAATAAGAAATTAATTCAAGAAGAAATGATTCAAGACAAGACTAGACCAGGCAAGACTAAACCTTACAAGACTAGATCAGAAAAGACTAGACCAGGCAAGACTAGACTAGACAAGACTAGACCAGACAAGACTAGACCAGACAAGACTAGACCAGACAAGACTAGACCAAGCAAGACTAGACCAGACAAGACTAGACCAGGCAAGACTAGACCAGAAAAGGCTAGACCAGATAAGACGAGACCAGACAATACTAGACCAGACAAGACTAGACCAGACAAGTCAAGACCAGACTAGACTAGACCAGATAGGACTAGACCAGACAAGACTAGAGGAGAAAAGACTGGACCAGACAAGACTAGACTAGAATCTGGTTAAATAAGGTGGATTAAACCAGACAGGACTAAATCAGACCAGACTAGAGCAGATACGACTAGACCAAATAAAACAATATTAGACAAGGCTAGATCAAACAAAGTTAAACTTTGGAAAGAAAAATGGAAAAGGGAATACTCAGACAAGCGGCCGATAGATACCCCGAACTGCGGGAAATGGAGGGAGAAACAAAGATAGACTACCTGGTACACTCTATAAAGAGAAAAAAGTATGGGGAAATCAAGACTACTATCAGAGTTTTGTTTACAAACTGGAACCAAAGAACTTAAGAGAAATAGACATACTTGAGGTATTTGAGGACCTACGGGACAGCCTAAAAGGAAACCACATAACTCAGATGGCCATCCCACCGATTACTGGCCTGGAAACTAATAAAATGCGAAAACTCCTAGAAATAGCTATGTATGGCACTCCTGTGATAGTACATGTGTACATCCCCAGGAAATGAACACAAACTAAAAAAGACGAAAAAAGGACCCTCCAGGTTGAAGGGACAAAAAATAAATACACGGAAGCTATAATAGTAAATAGTGATGAACTTGGATATGCTGAGCTATTAAAGAAAGTAAAAGTTGAAATACAAAACCATAGCGAAGTATCCGGCAGCACACAAATAAGAAAGACAAATAAAAAAACGGAAACCTGCTGCTGGCTGTCGATAAACAAACAGGAGACGCCGAAAAATTAGGTTATAAAACATACGGATGAACAACTTGGACAAAAAAACGGTTCTACACATCAGAAAACTGGATGCGATTACCACTTCTGAGGTGGTAAAGCAGACCATACAAACGGCTGCAGAAACTAAAATACAAGGACCGATAAACGTTGAGGTTAGTAACATGAGAGCCTCCTACAGGGAATGCCAGGTAGACACAGTTATGCCGACCGGAGAAGTCGCCGAGGAACTATGTAAGATGAAAGAAGTTCTAATATGGGTCACCATTTGTAGCATAGAGCAAAGGATAAATGTCAAGAGATGCTTCCGATGCTGGAGGCTTGACCATGTTGCAAAAGATTGCAGAGGGGAAGACAGCACCAAAAGCTGCTTAAGCTGCGCAGAGGGGTACATCTAGCGAAGAATTACGAAAAGGAAAGCTACTGCTCGTTGTGCGAAAAGAAAGGTCATAGAGCGGACAACGCCAAGTGGCCCAAATACATACAGGCTCTGGCACTTTCAAGGTAATACAAACAAACCTAAACAGGTGCAGGGCAGCACAAGATCTACTAATAGCCACAGCTGCTCATGCACAAATACGCTGGATTAATCATAAGTGAGCCAAATAAAAAAATGACTGATGATGAAAGGTGGTTCATCTGGTGATAAGAGGTAATAAGGTAATAAGAGTTATGGACAGAAAGATAAAAGTAAATAAAGCAGGAAAGGAAACAGGGTGTGTATGGATAAATACGGAGGAGCTATTGATTTTCGGATGCTATAGCTCACCAAATGGGGACAAAATAGATCTTGAAAGATTACTTCATACCATAAAGAGTAGGGTTAGATCCATTAAACCAAAATATGTAATCATAGCTGGTGACCTAAATGCGAAATCATGTGTATGGGGATCTCGAAAAGATGATGAAAGAGGGGACATACGATACGAATAGATCGCGAAATGAATATGATCGTGGTAAATACGGGAACGGAACCAACGTTTAGAAGGGAAAACAGCGAATCATACATGGATATCACCATACATAGCGAGAATATGAACAATAGGATAAAAAACTGGATGGTACATGACGCAGAAAAATCTCAGCGACCACCAAAATATTACTTTTGAAATCGTTATAGAAGACCGTGAAAAAATAAATAAAAAAGGAGAATAGAACTATGGTAATGATGGTAAATAAAAATGGAAAGAATAGAAACATTCGCAGAAAACTTAGGAAAAACCATAGAACTAAGGAAAATTAGCAACGATCACAAAATATATACAACAAGCTACCAAGCAGTCCTAATCCAGGCATGCAATGAATCTTTTGCAAAGAAGGGATACAAATCAAGTAATAAGAAACCCATATACTGGTGGATGAAATAGCCACAATAAGAAAAGAAGTGTTGACTAGAGAGCGAAAAATGACACACATAAATAAAAAAAACTTGGCAAAGACCCGTACTTAAAAAAAGTAAAAAAGCCACAGGAGTAGATAGCATTCAGGCAGAAATAGTAAAACAAGCAATTACAAGCCAACGAAGTTACTTCCTAGAGGTTGCGAACGAATCCCTACGGTCAAACAAATTTCCAGAAGAGTGGAAAATGGTAGATTATTACTAATAGAAAAACCAAAGAAAGATCCAATGGCGGAGACAAAATAAAGGCCAATATGTCTAATAAACAGTATAGCCAAACTAATGGAAGGCATAATTGCGGATAGAATAGTAAAAGAGCTAGAAATGAAGGGAGATCTTGCAAATTTACAATTTGGCATTCGTAAAGGTAGAAGTACAATACACACAGTAGTAGGGAAAGATCCTTCGTTCTAGATCCACCGCCACCACTGTCATGCGCATGCGCGATGACCTTTAACCCCTAACCTAACCTTGACCTTGACCCCTAACCTAACCTTGACCTTGGAACTTCCTGTTTCGACTTCCGGTTTCCGGTTTCGACTTCCGGCTGCCATTTTCGGAACTTCCAGATGCGCGGGAAAATTTAAAAAATAGACACGAGGCGAAGAAATTCAAAATTAGATCCTGTTGAGACAAATGAGGTGTGAAGTTGGTTGCAAACACCAACGGGGCTAAAATACATTAGACTAGATAGACGGAATTAGATACATGGGGGCTAGATACCCGAGGCTAGATAGACGAGGCTAGATACATGAGACTAGATACATGAAACTAGATACATGGAGCCAGACAGACGAAGCTAAATACATGAGACTAGACAGACGGGGCTAGATACATGAGACTAGATAGACGGGATTAGATACATGGAGGCTAGATACATGGGGCTAGATAGACGAGGCTAGATACATGAGACTAGTTAGAAAGAGACTAGAGAGACTAAACTAAAATATGTAAGGGATTGTTTAATTCAACTAAAATATATGTAAAATTTCTTATGCTTGTCTGTGATTTAGACCGTATTAATTATTTAATATAAATAAAAAAGTATTTCAGCAATTAGGTTTAAGGCCGAGGCCGCACTACGGTTTTTTCCCCGAGAGCGGTAGCCGCTATAACCGCGACACAGCTTGAGAAACACACACTACGATTAAAAATCGCGAAACCGCCCGCAATTTGCACAGTTGAAAATTGATTTCAAACGAGCAGTATGTATTGTTGCTCTAATGCTAAGAAATAGAAAAAGAAGACGTCAACGCAAATTTCGCAAATATTGGATCCATCCACTCACTAGCCCTAGATTTAAGAAAGGTTTCTTTAATAATAAATATCAAGATTTAAGAAAACATCCTGAGAAATTTTTTAATTATTATCGCATGTCAGTTGACAGCTTCGATAAAATTTTGCAAATTGTGCGTCCTCACATTACTTTCATGAATACAACCTTTGGCAAATGTATTTCACCAGAGTAGCGCCTGTCTGTTTATTTTTCTCGTTTCGATCACTATACTGACATAAAGTGGTGTCGTATAAAGCTGGTCTTTTTTGTACTTCCATTATGATTTTTTCCGACAAACTTTCATATCGCTCGTTTGATAGACAGTCTGACTCGGTCGACGACATGTTTTCATTCAGAGACAAGTATCTGAACCTAAAAAAAAGTAAGAATTGCCACTCTTCACCAGCTCTTCACGGCTGTCTGTCAAAAAAACCGCTCGCGGTTAAACAGAAGTGCGTGCGCGCCCAAATATTTTCTATGCAGTACAAATTTTAGCGCTTCAAATTTTAGCTTCAAATACTAAACTGATTACGTAAACTGAAAAAGAAACAATATATTCCATTTTTCACTCAAAATTAAACCTAATTGCTGAAATACTTTTTTATTTATATTAAATAATTAATACGGTCTAAATCACAGACATGTTTAAGAAATTACATATATTTTAGTTGAATTAAACAATCCCTTATATATTTTAGTTTAGACTCTCTAGTCTCTTGCTAACTAGTCTCATGTATCTAGCCTCGTCTATCTAGCCCCATGTATCTAGCCTCCATGTATCTAATCCCGTCTATCTAGTCTCATGTATCTAGCCCCGTCGGTCTAGTCTCATGTATTTAGCTTCATCTGTCTGGCTCCATGTATCTAGTTTCATGTATCTAGTCTCATGTATCTAGCCTCGTCTATCTAGCCTCATGTATCTAGCCCACATGTATCTAATCCCGTCTATCTAGTCTCATGTATTTTAGCCCCGTTGATGTATGCAACCAACTTCACACCTCATTTGTCTCAACAGGATCTAATTTTTAATTTCCCCGCCTCGCGTCTATTTTTTGAATTTTCCCGCGCATCTGGAAGTTCCGAAAATGGCGGCCGGAAGTCGAAACCGGAAACCGGAAGTCGAAACCGAAAGTCGAAACCGGAAGTCGAAACCGGAAGTTCCAGGGTCAAGGTTAAGGTTAAGTTAGGGGTCAAGGTTAGGTTAGGGGTTAAAGGTCATCGCGCATGCGCATGACAGTGTTGGCGGTGGATCTAGAACGAAGGATCTTTCCCTACTCACAGTGAACAAAATGCAGAAGATTGTAAAAGACAATTATAGAATAAACTATAGAGATAGACCATACTGCATAAGGGTAACAATAGACGTGTCAAATGCGTTTAATACTGGCATAGGAAGAAATCATAAAAGAAATGGAGGAACGAAAACTATCAACATACCTTATTAACGTAATTAAAAGTTATCTTCAAAACCGGACACTTGAAACAACGGAGAATAGGGAAATAGAGGTCACACGTGGGGTGCCCCAGGGCTCGGTATTGGAACCTCTATTATGGTATATCCTATATGTCGGAATTCTAAGGCTCGCTGTAGGAAAAAATGTGACTCTAGTGGCATACGCAGACGACCTGGCTACCATTGTCAAAGGTAGAAATATGGAAGAGATCACACACATCACAAATAAGACCATAAATAAGGTAAGCATATGGACGAGAGACAAAAAAATGGCCCCTGAGAAAACAGAAGCCGTAATGCTGGCAGGAAGAAGAAAAATTCCAAATATGGTAATTAAAGTAGAAGCGATAAACATCCATACGAAAAAATATATAAAATATCTTTGAATAATAATGGATAAATACATGAAAATGACGGCGAGGAAATCCGGAAGAACTGCCTTATTATTGCCTAATATTGGTGGGGCGAAAACGGGTAGAAGAAAAATCCTAGCCTCAGTGGTACACTCAATACTGCTGTACGGAGCGCCAATCTGGAACGAAACAATTGCAATAACAAAGTACAAAGACATCCTTACCAAAGCATAAAGAAAACTCCTAATCAGGATCTGCTGTGCCTACAGGACAGCGTCCACAGAGGCGCTGCAATTGATTGCGGGGATACCCCCAATTGAACTAATGAGAAGAGAAGAGAGAACCACTGCAATTAGAGACAAGAATAAAACGAAGCTCGAATTGAAAGCCAACACGTTAGGGAAGTGGCAGGACAGATGGGCCAGGGAGACCGGATTGGCGGTATGGACAAAAATACTAATACCTGACCTGAAAAAATGGGTAAATAGAACACATGGAAACCTAAATTACTACATTACACAGATACTTACCAACCATGGGGACTTCATAGCTCACCTGAAGCGATTTAAAATCGTAAGCGAGGAAAACTGCGAGTTGTGCAATCTAAAAGAGGATGCTGAGCACACATTTTTTGTATGCCCAAGGTGGACAAAGGAAAAAATGGAGATGATAACAAAAATAAAGTACGAACTTACACCAGAGAACATCGTTAATTGCATGTTGGAAAATGCAGAAAACTGGGATCAAATAGCAGGAACTGCGGAGGATATTCTGAAACAAAAAGAAAAAGAGCAGACCTAGGACTGATGGAGGAAAACTGGATTCTAAGGCAATACCAATCCAGACAGCAATGGACAAGACTATACCTGCCTAGACTAGATCAAACAAGACTAGAACTGACAAGACTAAACTAAACAAGACTAAATCTATCCTGTTTGGAATTTGTGTATCAATTTAAGACATAAATTGATTCAACATTAGCGACAAGTTGAAATATACGAATCAGTTTAGACTAGATAAGATTAGAGTAGAGAAGAGTAGACGACGTAATACTACATCAGACAACATTCGTTTAGACAAAACTAGGCCAGACAGGACTGGCCCTGATAATACTGTACTAGGCAGGACTAGACCAGACAGGACTAGAAGACTCAAACAGATAACACTTCTTCTTCTTCTTAGACTTTTGTATAGGCACGTGTGCCTGTTTCTTTAAGTTCCTCCTTAGTCCCTAATCTCCTGTGATATGGATGTCCAGGAGTCTGCCGATCTCTCTGAGATCCACAAATTCTTTCATCATCTTTCATTCTTCATTTGCCTTTCTTCCTCCTCCTTCTTTCGGATTATTTCCTTGATTGCTCCTTCTACGGCATCCCGTTTATCCTCGCTTTCTAACATTATCTTTATTATGTTGTTCTTTGTGAGTAGTTCTCCTATTTTGTCTACGGCTTCTTCTCTTATAGTCTGCCACCTATAACACCACAGGACCGTGTGCTCCCTCGTTGTCTGCCATTAGCGTTGCATCATCTGCATAGCATAGGATGTTGAAGGATTGGTTCCCCATTCTGTATCTCGCTTTAAGGTTCTTTACTGTGGTTATTATGTTGACAGATAACACTACATAAGAAAATATTTGATTAAAGAAGATTTTACTAGATCAGACTACAACAGAAAAATCAGACCCGACAAGACTAGATCAGAGAGTGAGTAATTTACTTACTGTTTAATATATCGACTAGATCGATCAAGACTAGAGGACCAGTACTATACCACACAAGACTAGGTAAGATTAGACTAGATTTTTGTTAAGGGTTAAATGTTGGTCAATGTATACTTATTGTATACAGGAAATCCTAAACAAAATCTAGGCCTAGATCGCACAGAAATATACCTGAGAAGACTTGACCAGACAAGATCACACCAGACACGACTAGATAAGACGGTGAGTGATTTACTTACCGGTTAATATATTGACTAGATTGTATGGATTAAACCAGATTAATCTGGAGTGGATAGATCATGTCAGACAAGATAAAATGAAAGAAGAAATAAAACAAGAGTGGACAAAGTATATCCAACATTTGTTCGATGGCGAAACTAATTTACCACATCGAAATCAAGGAGGAGACATTGGCCCAAACATCATGAAATCAGAAGTTATAAAAGCTATAAAATTCACCAAATGAGGTAAAGTTGCAGGACCGGACGACACGTAAATAGACATTTTCTTCATCGACATCGACTTTCTTGTAAACTTCTTTTACAAAATACACTTAACCGGAAAATTAACTCACCACTTATACATTCTGATTTATTTCGAAAAATAATATGTGTTTTCCGATTTATCAATTACAAGTATAATAACAATGTTTATTGTTACGCCTTTTGTAGGTCCTCTTTATTTAATCTAGAAGTAATAACAGCTTTTCATAAGTAGTATGTTTTACCAATAATTAAACCTCGCTTCTAAAATTGGTTTTCACTTGTTTTAGCAATAGATTCGATAATTGTCATTTGAGAAATACATCTGCTCGCAATGCAACGTACTACACAAAATTTAAATCGTGATGAATGTGTTGAAATTGTAACTTTGTCCAATGAAAGACTAACAAATCGCGAACTTGGTAGAAGATATGGAGAGTCTCATACAACGGTCGGTAGGGTTCTGCAGAGGTTTATAGAAAAGAAAGATCACGCTAGACAACCTGGACAAGGCAGTCCACTAGCTACTAATGCCGTGGAGGACCGTCTTTTAATGTTTCGAACACTGAGGGTTCAATATTGCACGGTTCAATATTGCACGAAGTCTCCAAATACAACTTGCTGAGGTTTATGACTCTGCTGTAAGTCAAGATACCACAAGAAGAAGACTTGGTGATTAAAATTTACGACCTCCGGTAGCAGCTATTGGTCCCAGATTTGTATGTAGACCACCGAAGAAACAGAATGGCTTTTGCAAGGAAGCATGTGGATTAGGAAATCCATGATTGGGAGCAGGTATTATTTACAGATGAGTCAAGGTTTTGCCTTGTAAGTTAAGATCGCTGTCCAAGAGTGAACAGAAGGACAAAAGAAAGATATTCCGCTTGTAACATTCGAGAAACCACTTTATATGGAGGTAGCTCAGTGGTGGTATGGGGTGGAATATCTTTAACAGCTGGCACAGAGATTTTGAATGTTGGTGGTGGACGTCTACATTCTGAACGATACATAACAGACATTTTAGAATATTTCGTGGTACCTTTTGCATCTTACATTGGGTATAGATTCGTTCTTATGCAGGATAATGCTAGGCCACTTGCGGCACATATTGTTACTGAATGTGTGTGTGTTTTTGATTAAATTATGTTAAAATTCAAGTCCTGGAGTGGCCAGCCTGCAGTCCAGACCAGAACCCAATAGAGCATCTTTGGGACACAATAGGGCGCCGGGTTAGAAGTCAACACCCACCACCTAACAGCTTAGAAGAGATGCGACAAAGTCTTATCCACGTATGGGAAGATATCCCTCAATAAACAATTAGATCTCTAATTGAAAGTATGCCACGGCGATGTCAGGCTGTAATAACATCTAGAGGTAGTAACACTAGTTATTGTTAGGCCAAAAACGTTTCAAAAGAAGCTGTATTCGTGTGTATAATAATAATAATTATTTTACATTATTTTGTTAAATTATCCATATTTTTGGTTTTCGTATTTTCTCCACAATTATTTAAGTCAAATTTATTATTATTATCGAGATAATTCTATTTATGTGTTCTATTCTTAATATGTTTTTTAAAATGTATGATAATATTGACGACAATTAAAATAAATCGAAATGTATATGTGGTGCGTTAATTTTGCGGTTAAGTGTATATGAATCAGCAAACATACCGATAAAAATTCATTGCCCTACCAAAGAAACCAGACGCAAACAAGTGCGACCAATTCCGATTGATAAGCTTGATGAGCCAAGTATTAAAAGTATTCCTAAAAATCCCACATAAAAGAATACGTAAGGAATGCAAAGAATACCTAAGCAAAGAACAGTTTGGTTTTACAGATGAACTTGGAATAAGAAAAGCGTTGTTTGCGATGTCAGTTCTCATGTAAATATGTAGAGACCAAAAAAAGGACGTGTACATCTGTTTTATTGATTATGCAAAGGCATTTGACTGTTTAAAACACGACGTCCTAATTAACATTCTGATGACCAAAGGCCTCGACAAAAAGATATCTCCTTTATAAAAATATTGTAGGAACACCAGAATGCTGCAATACGGCTCTAGGACGCCACTACTAGCGATATACCTATTAAACGTGGAGTACGTCAGGGCTGTTTACTATCAGCATTATTGATCGCGTCAATTTTAATAAATCTATATTTTAAATCGATTTATGGCATCGATTGAAAGAAGGAGACATATGTGTAGACCTGGGCCGAAATCTCGCGATTTATTGATTAATTACGCATCGAATTGATATTTCCGGCAGTATGTTGCGAGTGTTAAAAGTAAAAGACACGGGTTGAAGCGCGAATCCAGGGCAATCGACACGTGAACTCAGTTTAGTTTCCAGTTAATAAGGGGGTGTAATCACGAGCCAAAGGGCTGCCGCGACCACAAACGTCTGGAAGACAACCATTTTAAGGGAATCCCTCCACCTATTATCCTTATTTCCTCCCTTAGAATAGGCCCGGAAGGACTGTCCACACGGAGCGGAGACGCGAGCAACCCTAAAAGGTAAGTGATCAGACCAGCCTGTTTAAAATTAACAAAATTTGATTTTCATGAGATACGGTTCAAATATTGGTACTTCGAGCCGAATCGGGGTCAGTTAGTCGAAGACGTGCAAGTGCTCGGTCGCCGTTGGATTCGCCATTTTGTGTCCGCCGAGACCAGACTCAAAGCCGACTCAAAGCATACTCTATTCTTCGTTGATTATTAATTTTGTCTGGATGTCCAGCTTTCGTCGGAATAATCAGTTAGTTATCTAGTTATTCAATTTTCGTTGATTATTAATTTTTGTCTGGATATCCAGCTTTCGTCGGATTAATCAGTTAGTTATCTGGATATTCAATTTTCGTTAATTTCAAATTTCGTTTATTGATTATGCCATGGCATTTGACTTTTTAAAACACGACGTCCTAATTAACATTCTGATGACCAAAGGCCTCGACCAAAAAGATATCTCCTTCATAAAACATATGTACGAACACCAGACTGCTGCAGTATGACTCGAGGACGACACGACCACCGATATACCTATTAAACTTGGAGTACGTCAGGGTTCTGTACTATCACAAAACAATGGTTATCAATAGAACACCAGATATCCAAGTATACAATAAGCAAGTAGAGCAGGTCGCTAAATGAAAATACTTGGGCAGCTGGATCACCGAAGACCTGGATCCAGATCTGGAAGTATGAACACGCGTCGAAATAGCCAGAACAACGTCCCTAAAGCTGAGAAAACTATTTTGCGGGAGAAGCCTAAACCTTAAACCACCGGTTCGTTCAGTGCTACATTCACTTTGTACTGTTGTGTGGCGTTGAGGCTTGGGTGTTGACGATTAATACTTTGAATAAAATAATGTGGATCTTTTGAAGAATGCAGAGAATATCCTCGAGAATAATGAGGTTCTTAGACGCATGGACAGAGACAGAAAGCTATTGGTTATTGGGAACAAACAAGCGTAAGACAGCGTACCCCTGACTAGAACTGACAAGACTAAACTAAACAAGACTAAATCAAACCTGTATTGAAACTTGATTATCACTATAAGAAATAAATCTTTTTAAAATTAGCGACAAGATAAAATATAATAATTAGTCTAGGCTAGACAAGAATGGAGAGAAGACTAGGCAGGGTAATACTAGGTTAGTAGGCCACATTAGGCCGGACAAAACTAGGCTAGACCTGACTAGTCCAGATAAGATTAGACTAGACAAGACTACGCCAGACAGGATTGGACCAGACAAGACTAGACCAGAAAAGACTAAACTAGACCTAAAAAGACTAGAAAATACTAGATACTTTAATAATACTTTAATATATCGACTAGATTGTATGGACTAAACCAGATTAATCTGGACATTTTTTTTTCTACAGAGGAGAGGAAATGCTTTTACGCACCCCCAGATACGGTTTCAATTTTGGGGAGTGTGGGACTCACCAGCCCTCTAAGGCAGTCATACCCACTAAAACCATCTCCTCTTTATTTCTCTCCTGTAGTGTTCCCGTGCCTTACATCCTACAGGTTTGGTCTTAATATCCTTTATCGGTTGTCGTCTCTTTCTCTGCTCTGTTTTTCTAATTCATCTTTTGCCTTTTTCCGCATCACTTCTTCTACAAAATTCTTCACAGTTTCCCAGCTGTTCCTTGTATTATGTTTATTATTATGTTTATTATTAATCTGGACTGGATTGATCAAGTCTAGAGAACCAGTATTATGCCATACAAGCCTTATCTAGGCTTGGTTTGTGATAACGGTTACACGTCGATCAAGACTCATTGAATTAAAATACACGTTGCCAACATTATATTGCCTTTACTACATATCGTTAGTGTTTTTCGTAAGTGAGAGATAATTAAAATTGAGATAAATAAAATGGATTTTTAGTATTTTTGTATGTGGCTACTGATAAAATATTGATAGCTATTGCTACGATTTTTATAGTTATAATATACGGTCTTATATTACGACTTAAAATATAAGTTAAGCCTGGTTTACACGGGTATAGTAATGGGCAGAGCAGAGTAGGGAGTAGAGTAACTCTACTCGTAGAAACCCGCAAAAACTGTCTGAGTACAGTAGAGTACAGAGTATCTAGTAGAGTAGAGTACTATACTGCGTGCAGTAAAGTGGACTCTACTATACTTACCCCCACCACAAGTCCCACTCTACTAGTCTCTTCACTCTACCCGTGTAAACATCTTCTACCCTACAACAGCAAGTACCAGTAGAGTTGGGCAATATTTTCTTTAAAAAATGGTTAAGTTCTCGGAGGATGAAACAATTAAACTTGTTGATTTATTTGTTGAACAAGAGTGTCTGTGGAATTTAGGCAGTATACACTATAGACATAAGGACATGAGAAATGCCGCGGAAAAAGAAGGTCTTGAGACCATAAAAAAATGTGAAAGCCTTCTGTATCTGTTCCCAGTAGCTAGAAAGTTCAATCTAACTTGTAGTTTGACCTCAGCTTTTATAGCATCTCTCATCATGTTATCTTCGCGTTGAATCTTGTCTTTCACCATGCTCAACAGCTGTTCAAAATTGTGTGCTGTTATTCTGAGACATCGTATATATTCTAACTGATCCTCTACGGCTAACTTTTTTAGGAGAAGCGATGTTGCTCAGAGTGAATCTCTTCTTTTGAGCCATTCTCTCACCCACATTCTTTCTTCTCTGTTTATCTCCTCATCAATCCCTTCCGCAAATTCCCTAATCTCCTAACTCTCCAAGTTCTCCAAACTCCTAATAGAGTTATTAAAACTCTAGCTAAATAATTGTGCTTCAATTTCTTAAGAACCATTTTGCTTCATATAGTATAGCACTATTGTACTATACTTCTTTAAACGAAAAAAAATCAAAAGTGGTAGATTAGCTAAACTCTACTTGGTACTCTACTATGTTTGAACGAAATAAAAGCAAAAGTGGTAGAGTAGCCAGTAGAGTGAACTCTACTAGATACTCTACTCTCCTGATTACTATACCCGTGTAAACCAGGCTTTAGGTTTTAAAATTGCGGTCTTATTTACAAGTCACTCTACGTGATGTGAACTCGTGAACATACGATATACAATGCTCAAAATAATTGTCGGGTCATTTGTGCCTCCATATAATTCAAAGGGGAAACTACATGCAAATAAAATTAAGAACATCCGAAAGACGCTCTATTTAATTGTTTTAATTGATGCATAGGGAATGATCAGCATCGCATACTTCCGATTTTTTTTAATTAACAGCCGTGAGGCTGGTTGGCAGCAGCTCGCGATTCTTCGCGTTTCTCCGCCTTCCTCTTTAGTTCACAGTATGAGCCGCAATGCATATCCTCCAGTATTTGACTCATGTACTCCAATCTGGGTCTTTCTCTGTAATTCTTGCCGTCTATTGATTTCTCAATTATAAACTTCAGTGGTCCACTGTGTCGCAGTATGTGGCCCATTGGGTGATTAGCTTTATTAATTAGTCTTTTTTTGTCTGTTTAAATATTTAAGGAAGCATCTTCTCTCTGCCTCTCTTACTCTTACTTCCGGAGTATCCGTACTAATTAACAAGAACTACCAAAACTAAAGTGAAATAATGTATCCCACATTTGATTCAAAGAGCTAGGAAGGCCTTGTTCAGATCAATATACAGACGAAAATATTTGCAACTAACAGTTTGACTTAAGTTAAGTGAAAATGCTTCTTCGTGCTGTAAATGGCGAAAGCCTTCGACAAGTTTCAAGAAACTTCAACATAAGCCTTTTTGTTATTCAGCGATTGTTGAATCGGTACTTGGATACAGGTCAATATGCCACGCGCGGTGGGCAAGGAAAGAAAAACAATTTTAAAAATCAAGACCGATTTTTACTAATTTCGAGTCTTTATTTTACTGATTTCGAGTTTTTTTACTACGGCGAAAATCTCTTAATTTCCCTCACGGCGATGCATGGGGTCACTGTATCAGACCAGACATTTAGAAATAGGTTGAGGGAATCAAATTTCAGGGCAAGGCGCCCAGTCTGAAAACCCTCTTTGTCACGACGCCACAGAATAGCAAGGATGAATTTTGCTCGTGAACATGTCGCATGGCAACTTCGACAATGGAATTCTGTGCTCTTCACGGATGAATCAAGGTTCCAAATTACTCGTTGCGATGGCCGAGTAGGTATTTACAGACGCCCAGGAGAACGCTACGCAGCTGCTATTGTCCAGGAAATCGAAGAAAAGATTTGGAGGTGGTTCAGTTATGGTTTGGGGTGGGATAAGTATTGAGAGTAGAACCGACCTTGTTGAAATTCCAGGGAATCTTACCGCTAATCTCTATGTTGACATTGTGTTAGGAGAACATGTTGTCGCTGTGGAATATGGAATAGGTCCAAATTTTTTGTGAATGCATTATAACGCAAGACCACATAATGTACAAATCAAGTTCTAACAATGGTGTGGCCCGCGTTAAATCCTGATTTAAATCCCATAGAACATCGCATCATTTTTTGACCATCCAGCAGCTAACGGCGGCTCTTATTGAAGAATGGAACGCTATATCACAGGAAGGCTTTCGAAGACATTTGCGAAGCATGCTAAGACGGTGTGACTTGGCATGCCGTTATTCGTGCTATGGGAGCACATACTCGTTATTAAGTTACCAATTTATGTACAAAAGGTTACATTAACATTTAATTTAAATTGGTTATGCATTTTGGTTTTGGTAGTTGTTAATTATTACGGGTACTTCAAAAGTACGTGATGTACACTTCCATATGTGTCAATTAAAACAATTAAATAGAGCGTCTTTCAGATGTTCTTAATTTTATTTACATGTAATTTCCCGTTTGAATTTTAAGGAGGCACATATTAGTGACCCGCTAATAATAATTAGTTACCTAGACTAATATTTATTTTTAAATTGGCTTTATAAAATATTGTAATCAATATTTTATACCAAGACGAGTAGTCAAAATTAAAAAAAATATAATATTAAATAATTTGTCAAATATTTACTAACTCACCCTTTTCAATTTCACGTAAAATATTTAATTTTTGTTCAATGATTATTGAATACCTCTATATTATTGAATGGTTATTGAATGGCTATTGAATTCCTTTTAACTACTTGAAGAGGGTATTAAAATTGTATTCTATCGAATGACTGACAACAATGACTACACTTGCTGTCTAAACTTTTTTTTACTTCTGTTTAAGGTAAGTATATCCACTGACATAAAACTAAAATTGTTTACTATAACAAGGATTGTTATGCCAAAAGTTTCTTTTATCAAAAGTGACTATTTCGAACGTTCACTGTAGATTCAACATCGAATGTTCACTATAGTTTCTATATTTCAATGCAGTTTCTTTGAACAAGACTATTTCTAAAAGAAAGGGAAGATAAAAAATGGCCAAATTTGTAATGGCCAAATAAAGAAAATACGTACGTTTTAACCGTAAATAATATTAAATTTTAAAATTGATTTTTAATTTGAAAACTTTTTTCCATTCCAGATATGTTTCATTTACCGACGAGTTCCGCTATGTTTATGCATTGTGTATACACACATTTCCTACGGGACCGTTTCCCGTCGCTGTTTTTCTAAATATACGTTCTCCTTTTACATCGTCCTCATCACAATATATCTGTTTCCTTCCAGAAATCGGAGCCCTTCCTTAATTCTTGTAAACTTACTTCTATTTATGACACAACCCAACCTACATTTATTACATAACGTAACATCGCGCACAATGTCTTCGAGATTTATTTTCTATTTTGCGCGCCGGGATACTACATAAAAGAAAGTCTTCTGCCGGTTATTTTTTTTTAAATTTATGTTATTACATGTAGCTGTTTTATATTTACTTAACAAATAGCCCAAGGATAACCACCGACCCTAAATGGCGAAGAAAATATCCTTACACTCCTGAAGAGGAAAACAAGTAAGACACACAGTAATCATAAAGTAAACATCCTATCAAAGAAAATTGGGAAAAAGATCTGTCCACCCTCTTGTGATGAATATTGTTAAATAATATCATTTTAAATATCTGAAACATCACTAGCAATTATTGATAAAACTTGCTTTAAGTACAGTAATATTACTAACATTATATTAGTCGACATCTAATATAGAATAACAGTATAATAAATATACAATTGCCTAATCTTGTCAGTCTTGTCTTATCTGTCTAGTCTTGTCTGTCTAGTGTTGTCTGACTAGTCTTGTCTGTCAAGTCTTGTCTGTCTAGTCTTGTCTCTGTCTAGTCCTGTCTGTCTAGTCTTGTCTGTCTAGTATTGTCTGTCTAGTCTTGTTTTTCTATTCCTGTCTGTCTAGCCTTGACTATCTCTGGTAGATAATGATCCATACATTGAGGAAAGTAGTTGATGTACCAGAAAAGATAAAGAAGAAGGCATTTAAAAATAGAGAATACTGCGCAATGGTCACGCTGGAAATTGAAAATGCCTTTAACTCTGCTCCCTGGGAAAACATAATATGCGCACTAAGAAATGGAGAAGTTAGTGGATACCTATTCAAAATTATACAGTCTTATCTCTTTAATAGGTATATTGTAACGACTGGTGTGGCACGTAGAAGGGCCATTTCAGAAGGGTAGCAGGGATCCGTCCTCGGTCCGATAAAATGGCTTGTCTTTTACGACAAAATATTATGAATAGATATACAAACGGGTGTAACACTGGTAGCATATGCAGTCGACCTTGCCCTTGTGGTATCTGCTCGGACACCACAGATCCTGGAAGAACGCGTAGGACATGGAATTAACAAAATCAGTCAGGAATTGAGGGAAATGAGTGTCAAACTCGCCCTTAAAAAAACAGAGGTCGTCTTAACGATACAAGATGCGCAGCCTAACAACTGAATGTAAGGCAATATATTTACGCAAATACTATAATGTAACACCATCCTGATGTTATGCGAGGAGCAGTCCCAGTATGTGTGGGTTCCAGGGGGACCACTTGTTCAAGCCTAACAACTAAAGTAGAAGGAACGCTGTAAATATGTGGGGATACACGTGGACAAAGACATTAGAATGACCAGACATATTAAGAAGATTTGCGAGAAGACTAACACTACTCTGATGGCTCTAGCAAGAATTATGCCAAATATTGGAGTGCCAAGATCACGGAGGCGTAGAATATTCGCACATGTAGTCCGTTCTATACTTTTATACGGGGCGCCTATATGGGCGCAGACACTACGACATAAAAGAGACGAGGGAATGCTGCAGAGTATTAATTGAAAGTTAGCAATACGCGTAGCTGCGGCCTATAGGACCGCCTCCACCATAGCTGTACTTGCAATTGCAAAAATACCACCTATTAAGCTGCGCGTCGAAGATAGAATTTGTATCCACGAAAGAGGGAGGCTAGCAAAAACGGAAGCAAGAGAAATAATGTTGAATGCCTGGACATAGTTTACAGGGTGGACTACTTTTATTAAAGATATTCGCAAGTAGAGCAATAGGGAGTGGGGTGACTTGGACTACCATTTAACCCAAGCATTACCAGGACATGGCGTGTTCCACACATTTCTGAAGAGAATTGGGAAGAGTGAGACCGACGAATGCTGGTAATGCGGAGTTGAGGTGGTGGATTTTTAGAATACCTCATTAAAGAGAACTTAATTGTGTACAACGTCGGGAACACACCAACTTTTGTCACTAAGGCCAGAAATGAGGTACTGGATATTACGGTAGGTAGCGCTAACGTAAGTAAACTAATTAAAAAGTGGAGGGTTTCAAGTGAACCCTCAATGTCAGATCATAGGATCATAGAGTTTGAGCTGGAAGGAGCGAGTGAGGAAAGTACCCCCATTCGAAACCCCAGACAAACTGTGTGGCCTATGTTTAGTTCACAACTAAAAGAAAACCTAGAGCAGGTGACAGTGCGGGGTGGTATCAAACACTACACCGTGCTGGAGCAGGCTGTAGGAGAATTAAATGTAGCAATCACCACGGCATTTGAATCCAGCTGCCCGGTAAAAACCGTGAAGGAGCATAAGGACGAAAAATGGTGGAACAAAAATTTGTCTACATTAAGAGCAAAAGTACGTAGGCTTTTCAACAAAGCCAAGCAATACGGAAATTGGCTAGAATACTCTGAGGTGCTTACCACCTACAATAAAGAGATCAGAAGGGCAAAAAGGGAAAACTTTAGAACCTTCTGTGAAAACATAGAATCCACGCCGGTGGCAGCTAGACTGCACAAAGCACTAGCGAAGGATAGAGTGGAAATGACAACCACTCTCAAGAAACCGGATGGGACCTTCACGGAGGATGAAGAGCAAAGAGCTCTCCTCCTACTAGAAACCCATTTTCCGGGATGCAGAAGATACAGGGAGACCGAGGGCTTGATGCAACCACGGAAACCAAGTCGGGCCGACTGGAAGAGGGCAGCGTCCATCTGTACGGAAAACCGAATCAGATGGGCTATCGGCACTTTCCAGCCTTTTAAGGCCCCAGGTGTGGACGGACTAGTTCCTGCCTTCCTACAAAAGGGAGAGAGAGAACTAATGCCGTATCTTCTAAATATTTTTAGAAGTAGTTTAGCGCTCGGATATATACCGGAGCTATGGAGAAGGGCTAAGGTGGTATTTATACCGAAGGTGGGAAAGAAAGACACCACTCAACCGAAGTCTTTTAGACCCATTAGTCTAACATCTTTTATGTTAAAGACAATGGAGAAGGTGATTGATAATTACCTTAGGACTATGGTGCTGGTAGGTACACCACTACACAAGAGTCAGCATGCTTACAGAGCAGGGAAATCCACAGAAACCGCCCTGTATCAGCTGACAAATGAAATAGAAGCAGCACTAGAGACAAAGGAAGTAGCGATATGTGCCTTCTTGGATATAGAGGGAGCTTTTGACAACACCTCACACGAGGCTGTCAAGGCGGCCCTCGAGAGAAGGAGTATCGACAGCACTATCTCAAAGTGGATGGGAGAAATGCTGAGAACTAGAGTGGCGGAGACACAAGTGGGAAGAGATACCATTAAGATCTCCACAACTCGAGGGTGCCCACAGGGAGGTGTACTATCGCCGCTGATGTGGAGCCTGGTAGTTGATGAACTACTGGTTAGGCTAAACAACCTGGACATCAAATGTCAAGGTTACGCCGATGACATAGTCATAATGGCCAGAGGAAAATTTGAGGGAACGCTCTGTGAAATTGTTCAGAGAGGCCTCAAAGTAACTAGTAAGTGGTGTCAAACAGTGGGATTGAGGCTCAACCCGAGCAAAACCACGGTGATACCATTTACTAGAAGGAGAAAACTAAACTGCCTGCATCCCATACTCATAGATGGGAAGGCAGTAGAATACCAACAGGAGATAAGGTATCTGGGTATCACACTAGATAGCAAACTCCTCTGGAATAGACACGCTGAGACAGTGGTAGGTAAAGCCAAACGCGCCCTAATGGTGTGCAGAAATTTAGCAGGAAAAACGTGGGGTTGTAACCCCACTATCCTGCGATGGATGTACACCATGATAGTGAGACCTGCAATCACTTATGGGGCGGTTGCGTGGGGAAGTAGAATCAAGCTGGCCTCTATGAGGAAACAGCTAGAGAAGACTCAAAGACTGGCGTGTGTCTGCATCACGGGAGCGATGGGGTCGTGTCCGACAGCAGCATTGGAGCTGCTGCTGGATCTGACTCCGCTACACCTTGTGGTGGAGAGCGCCGCCAGATCGGCGATCGTAAGGTTCAGCAAGGAAGGAATGGGCAGAGGTACAATAATCGGGAGCAGAGACCGAAACAGCCTCGCTGCCAAGATCCCCTGGCTGGAAATACCAAAGGACGAAATGGTATGCAAATACCACTTCGAGAAAAACTACACAGCAATGTGTAGTAGTAAAGCCGATTGGTGCGACGAATCCTCAGCATACCACATAGAGCAAAATGCCATCAAGTGGTATACAGATGGTTCGAAGACAAAGGAAGGAACTGGTGCAGGAGTGTTTGGACCTCGTACCAGATACTCCGAATCCATGGGAACATCCCCAAGTATCTTCCAAGCGGAGGTACACGCAATCGAAAGATGTGCACAGTTTAACCTCGACAGGAAGTACCGTAAAAAACGAATTGCTATCCTGTCAGATAGCCAAGCAGCCATCAAGGCCATTAGCTCATACACCATCAGATCCAAACTGGTATGGGACTGTGTGGGGAAGCTGAACAAACTTGGCAGGGATAATAAAGTAACGCTATACTGGGTACCAGGACACACTGGTATAGACGGAAACGAAGAAGCCGATCACCTAGCAAACAAGGGATCCAGTAGCCCCTTTATAGGTCCGGAACCCTTTTGCGGTATGAGCGTGAACACCATCCGCAAAAGTTTAGATGAAGAAATAAGAGAAAAATGGATGAAAACCTGGGAAGAACTTCCAGGGCTAAGGCAATCCAAAGTGATGCTGGGATCTTTCAACCAGAAGAGAACTAAAGCTTGCCTGAAACTAAGCAGGAACAAGCTCAGAATTCTGACAGGAGCCCTGACGGGACACTGCAGACTTAGGAAACATCTCAAGGCCCTAGGCCTAGAGGAGGATGATGGATGCAGATTCTGTGGCTCAGCAGAGGAAACCCCCATACATCTGCTCAAAGACTGCGGAGCATTACTCCGCAAGAGACAGCTGTACCTTGGGGCTCACTGCTTAAACACAGAGGAGCTGCAGGCCTTGAATCCCACCCAGATCCTGAGATTCCTAAAGGAATCAGGATTAGAGGAGGCGCTCTAAATGGGCAAGCACACCAACACTTGGAGGAGAGGGTGGGGTACAATAGATCTATAAAGGTCGCAGTACAAGTCGTCACCACCATATCTACAATCTACAATCTGAGGTGGTGGATTCTCCAGTACATACTCTATTCCAATGCCCGATATGGGATCAGATAAGAAGTGTTGCCCACTATAAATGCGAAGTGCCAGTGACGAAAGAAAACGTGGCAGCACTGCTCCTTCAGAGGAAGGACTGCTTGGAAGCTGTAATAGAGATGCTGCAGGAGATTATGAGAGGAAAGGAGGCTGAAGAATATAGAAGGAAATCCCTGAACCCCTATTGATTGAGTAAAACACGATATGACAACGCTTTCTTCGAAGTAATGCTTGATGGCAGTTCCGGGGCGACGTGGGAGGTCTAGCAGAAGATCTCTCCGGACTGGTTAACTTATTATGTGTAGTATTTTCTTGTAAATAAAAAAAGTCAGTCTTGCCTGTCTAGTCGCGTCTGTCTAGTCTTGTCTGACTAGTCTTGTCTGTCTAGTTTTGTCTGTCTAGTATAAATACTGTTAGTACACAAACTATTAGCGATAAAGAGGAGGAAGAAATCCAAAAGCTACGGTATTAGATAGAAAATGGAAATACTTATGAGGACTTCGTGGATGTAGCAAAGAAAGAGTGGCCACAAAAAATCTATAACAAAGTTAAACAAGGGCACGGAGATGCTCTCGCTACAAGCTCAGAGTGGGATATCGCATGGGGTGTGGATGAAAACCTAAACCCAGACCAGGGTGTTCCGAAAGCACTGGAATGCCTGATGGAAACGGCGATATTTGCTCACAGGATCGGATTGTATACCAAATGGTCAACAAAACAACAGCAACAGGAGAGACCGACCCAAAAGACATATTCGCCTGCCTCACAAGGCTAAAAGAAATGTGTAAGAAGAACGGTAGGAATAAATTAACAATTCATCGCACGGGAAAGCGGACTGGCCAAAGACTAAAAAAGCCTTAGAATTCATTTGCGCTAACACCGACACCGAACTGAGGGTATACTGTCCCAACCGTAAGCAATAAAAACAACAAAAAATAACTCGAAAATAGGTCACATACATGAAAAGAAATTGTTGCGAAAGGCAAGCCAACCACCGAAGCTCCTGGGCAGAGCAACCAGAGAAAAAGAAAGAAAAACACAGAAGCAGTTATGATTAAGGCCGAGGGTATTTCATATCCTGATCTACTTAAGATGATCAGAACTAAGGTCGATCCGGAAGAATCCGGAGCGGCAATATCAGGAGCAAGAAAGGCAAAAACAGGCAAATTGATGCTAGAGGTTGAAACAGGCAAAGCAGAATGACTGTAAGAGCACATTATTCATATGCCCAAATGCCGAAGACGAAAAAACTGAGCAAGTGATTATCCACATAAAAGGCATGGACGCGGTTACCACCCAAGAGGAGATCAAAACAGCAATAAAACTTAAAGCCGGTATTGAAAAATTTCATTGAATGTGAATTAAAAGTTCTCAACATAAAGCCCGCTTACGAGGAAAGCCATGCCGCAAACGTCTCAGTTGCCAAGGCAGTAGCTGGGATCATAAAAAAAACCAACCGATCTTTATCGGGATGTTAGCATGCAGAATAGAGGAACGGCTAAATATGACCAAATGCTATAGATGCTTGGAAATAGGTCATGTGACAAAGGACTGCAAAGGCCCGGATAGACAAAATTTGTGCCTGCGCTGCGGGCAAGAAGGCCACAAAGCCCAAGACAGCAACGGAGAAGAATATTGTCCCATATGTAAAGTGAAGGGATACAGGGCGGATACAGGAGCATGTCCAATGTTTAAAAAGCGCTATCGGAAGCCAGGCGTTCCCAAGGAAAGTCGCAATGCCAAAAATAATCCAATTCAACGCGATGCGCTGCGGGGCTGCACATGACCATCTATCCGCTACTGTTGCAGAACTTACCATTGACATAATTATTATCAGTGAGCCGAACAAAAAGCCGAACAAAAAATAGTAAGTTCAAGAGAATGGTTCAACGAGAGCAAACATGATGAAAGGTACTCAATAGGGACGAAATCGTTTTGGACAGTGGTAGTGTCCCTAGTTTTCTGTAGGTTGAACTGAAGGAAGAAATAATTATTAGTTGCTACTTCTCCCCAAACGACAGCCTAGAACAGTTGCAAATTTCTTGTATAAGAGGCTCAACTAAACCATGAAATGCTTGAAAAATTGATTGCCGGTGACTTTAATGCAAGTCTCAATATTGGGGCTCTTCGAAAATAGACATGCGTGAAGATCTGATTATGGACTGGCTATCCGAGCTACATCTCATTGTAATAAATGAAGGTAATAAACCATCTTTCGAAAGAAGGGAGACAGCTTCCATAATAGATGTAACACTGACAACAGCCGAAATGGCAACCCCAATTGAAAACTGGCAGGTACTTGATGCAGGTGCTGCAGGTACTGAAAAAAAGCAATAAATATTTCAAAACGAGAACACTGGCGTGTCCTATGTACAAAACTAGACGAAAACGTCTGGGGTGGATGCCTACGCACTCGCTACCCGGGAATTAAGGCCGAGGTATTCAAATCCCAAACTAACCATGGAACAGCTGCAAGCAGTTGCAGATGTCCTATTCTCAAAACACGAGGTACCATATTGGAATCTACGGGACGTGACAGAAACCGAATATTTGACTCTGGAGGAATTAGAAAGAGCCAGCAGATGACTAGGGAATAATAAAGCGCCAGGGCACGAGTATTCCGCCGGAAGCTCTTAAAATTGCCGCAAAGATATGTCCTGACTTCATATTAGAAACTGCAAACGCGATAATGGAGGATGGAAATTTCCCTGATATACGGAGAAAATCCAGATTAGTCCTCCTAAGAAAAGGGAACAAATCCATAGAGAAACCGTCTTCCTATAGGCCCATATGCCTCCTAGATGTCGCAGGAAAGCTATTAGAACGTCCGATACTCGAGAAAGTTGCAAACGAGCTCAGGCCAGGTAAAGGACTCTCGGATAGACAATTTGGGTTTAGAAAAGGGCTATCCACCAACGATAACGATACCATATTAGGGGTGCTAAAGGTTGCAGAAGACGCTGCAGCAGGCTCCCAGCGGAGAAGGAAGATATGTGCGCTGATCACGTTAGACGTCAAAAATGCCTTTAATTCAGCTGCATGGCAGAACATCGTAGAAGGGTTGATAGCCAGAAGTTTCCCCCCTGCCTACAGAAACTGGTGAGCAGCTGTCGAAGCGCTTTATTATATTGGAGGCGGAAGGTAAAGCAGTCGAAAGAGAAGTATACAGTAGTGTTCCGCAGGGCTCAGTGATGGGACCCACCCAATTGAACATCCTCTATGATGGTGTTCTAGGGCTGCGGTTACCAGCGGGCGTTGACATAGTAGGCTCCGCCAACGACCTTGCTCTCATCGGGCAAAAACGAAAAACAAGTAATGGACAGAGGGAACATGACAGTTAAACTAGTGGCTACGTGGATTAACAGGAAAAAATTGAAGCTCGCTCCCAAAAAAACCGATGCGGTATTACTAACAGGAAGAAGGAAAATAGGCCTCATGATGTTCAAAATAGAACATAAAAAAATCATACTCAAGAAAACTATAAAATAACTGGAAATTACAATAGACCAATGTGTCTCCGTTAATCAACACATTGCGACAACATTGGCAACGGCCCTCAAAACCTGTGCTGCACTCGGAAGGCTCATGCCAAACGTGGGAGGACCAAAGAGCAGCAAACAAAGAGTGTTATGCATAGTATTCCACGCCACTATGCTGTATGGTGCCCTAGTATGGAACAAGGCCATGGCAAAATCTACGGCGAGACAAAAGTTGGCATCAATTCAAAGGAAGATGGCACTGAGAATGGCTGGGATAGCACCAATACAGCTCATAGCCAAAGAAAGAGGTATATTACATAGCACAAAAAACAAAAGTCAACTGGAGACAGAAATCTGCGAAAGAAAACTGCGAGGTCTCATCTGTACAACTGCTGGCAGCAACTGTGGAACAACTCAAACAAAGGAGAATAGATCCGACTGTTAATCCCCCAGGTAACCCCCAAGTAACCATGGGCGACAAGGAAACATGGAGAGATGGGCTACTACCTGACACAATGAATGTCCGGCCACGGGTGCTTCAGAGAGTACCTGAGCGGCATAGGCGGAGCCTCAGACGGCTCGTGTGTGGACTGTGGAGAACTGTGGAGAAATGGACAATGTACAACGTACAATCTTCGATTACCCCAGATAGACATCATAAAGAGACAAATGGGAAAACAGAACCCAAACAACACTAGAAGTGAGAACACTTACGGACATAATGCTAAGGTCGGAGCAGGACTGGATATCAAAGGTAACCATGGCTACCGACATATTACGAGAAAAAAAAACGACGAACGGAACGCGCATATAAATACCTGAACCTCTAATCACCCAAGGTGGAGGGAGGAAGTAGGGCCTTAAATTAACCCAAACTGCAGACACCTTTAGAAACTGATAAATAGACAACATCATCTTGAAGCTAAATGCCATGAGGCGGTACCAGGATGCTCCTGTTCTTTTAGGGGTTCAACTGAATGTGCTTGCCACTTCCCAATAAAAAAAAGTCTTGTCTGTCTAGTCTTGTCTATCGAATCTTGTCTGTCTAGTCTTTTTTGCCTTGTCTTTTCTGTTTAGTTTTGTCTCTCTAGTTTTGTCTGTTTAGACTTGCCTCTCTAGTCTTGTCCGTCTAGTCTTGCCTGTCTAGTCTACTCTGTCTAGTCTTCTCTGTCTAGTCTTGTTTGTCTAGTGTTGTCTGTATAGTCTTGTCTGTCTAGTCTTGTTTATCTTGTCTTCTCTGTATAGTTTTGTCTGTCTAGCCTTGACTGTCTAATATAAATAATGTGGGTAAGCAATTTGAGATGTAGGTAAACACTTTGTCATTAAATTGCTTGTAAGGTTGATGGAACATTTATTAATAAATTTTAATGAAATTAATTTCTAGTAAAAAATAGTATTTGTTTTGAATCATTAGCGATCATGTAAAATCGCTATACAAAAAAATGTTTCAGTTAACTCGTCTGTGTTCACGATAACAGATTATTAAAGTATTCCGCAGCGGAATGTACGTTTTCGGATGGTGCATGCATGTGTAGTCGAGTATATCAATCGCGGTGTCGGCTGTTGATATGCGAATATCTACTTTATGGGCCACCTGTTGAGCCAACCACCCCCTAAGCTAACGGATTTAACCCCACACTTGACGAAAGCCACCGCGAGAGGGAAGATGAGACAGGAAAAAAATACAAGGAAAGCCACTGTAAAGTGTATTAACTTTGCTTCGGCTGTTAACACGCTACTTTCATAATAAACAGCCCGGTACAAGGGAAAAAACACATTTTTTTATTTGTTTCCTTGGATGGAAAATCAACTATTCTTTTTCAATTCTAAATGAAAACTTTTACGCCCTCTTAATTTAAATTTTCGTAATTATGGAAGGATATTGAAGGATATTATCTTTCACATTGCATTATATTTTTGTAGATCTAATTAACTAATTGAATTCTGAAAGACTCTCAAAAACTAGAAATATAGAATAGTTGCTGAATAATTTTTATTGCGTTTTTAAGTTAAATTTTATTAATTTCTAGTAAAACTACTATCTAAATAGTATCAATATACAATAAACCATTATTTTTACTATTAGTTTACAAAATAATCAATTTTAATTAGTTAAAGTCACAGCTTTAGTTCACATATTTATATTATTCATTAAAACTTGATAATTACAGTCGCATGATAAAAGAAAACATTCAACATTAACACAGGTAACTCTTTTAAGACATGGTAGATAGGTTCTAAGAAAATGGCGTATTGTGTAAAACCGTGTCATAAGGGACAAAATATTTTCAATTAAATTACCTTAATTTAAGAATTTTCTTCTTCTTTTTTCTTCTCCCAATTTAATTTGCGGTAAGAACACTAATTCAGTTTGAAATGTTTTAAAAATGAATTTTATTTTTTATAACGATGGGAATAATTTATTATTAGTTGCTATATTGAGTTTACTGCAAGTTCAGTGCATAAATACAGTACACTATTATGCTTCCTTGATCTAAACCATTTTACTATTTGTATTTCTTAATTCGTTATTATTTATTAATCTTTTGTAGTCTATCGTCAAAGTTTATCAAATCTCACTAAATCATAAATGAAAATAAGTGAGAACAATTAAAAATACAATGATAAACATTGATTTTAGAACGATAATGGTACTCCTATTATAAATGTAATATATTATTTAAATATGTTCATGCAAACATTCAAGCAAAAGACGGTAATTGCAATTTATTTGAATTTTACTAAAATAAGTAATAATAATTAAAATATGGCCAATTAGAGTATAATTACAGTAAGAAATAGCGGCGCATGGAATTGATACATGTGGCGCTGCGAATATAAGAACATTAAAAGTTATTAGGTATTACAAGTTACCTGTCCCCAGATAATATCGCGCCTTAATTACGCTCATATTATTACAATTAGACTATACAATGAATTATATTTAACGACTTTTACAAACTCTAATTTTCTGAATAAAACTTTTCTTTATATTGTTAGTTGGACTTATAAGTCCGTTGAGATAGAACATGAAATACCGTTTTCACGTCCTGAACAAATGAACACCCAACCAACAGATTTACACGGGAAAAATTATCCATCTAAGAAAAATTAAATATGATGTTTACTTGTAGATGTTTTATTCCACTGAATTGAAAAAATCACTATGTAAGTAATAACTATGTTAGTCTTAATTTAAGAGTGGTTAAAACATAGTGAATTTTTCAATTCAGTGTAAATATGGATTACCATGTAATAACAGTCGCAACTATTCTATTAATTTATTCCTATTATTTACGTATTACTGAGTCAAATCAATAAAATACAGGGTCTTCCAATTGGGACTTCCGAACTTTGACAGATGGTAGCCACCATAATGTTGAAGCTATACCTGTCGAATTGGCTGTCGATTATTCAGTCTGTTTTCCCACGGATTGGACGGATACAGCGTTCAATAACACGTGCAAATGATAAAATTATTTTATCAAAATGGGTGTTCCCTTCGGGCAACGTTCCGCACGCTGCGCCCATTTTACGCTGGCCTTAATTGTCCTACCGAAAAGACTATTCGCAGTGTGGTGGAGTTCACTGGTTCAGTAAATAATAAACCAACACCAGTACGACGAGAAAACACAAGCTCAACTGAGGCACTCGATTTCACGTCGCTCACAATAACTCGCCCTTTCGCAGAGCACAACTTGGCCAATTTTTGCATCGTAACTTGGGAGCTGAAGGTAAACAATCATAGACAACAACGTGTGTCCGCTGAATGGGCCGCGGAGTAGTTGGAAACTGACTCTGATTATCATAAAAAAATCATCTTCAGCGATGAGGTCCATTTTTAGATGAATGGGTACGTCAATGAACAAAATTCTCGTATTTGGGAAGATATCATATCATAATTTTTCGTGATGCATTGGACGCTCTTGATAGAGCGTCCAATGCATCACGAAAAATTCACTCTTAGGTGTGTATTTTGGGCTAGCGGTGTCATCAGTCCATATTCCTTTGAGAACGACGACTCACAACGGTGAGCGCTATAGGTCGATGATTACCAACTTATTTTGGTCTGAATTGGATAATATGGACAACAACGGCATGTGGTTTCAACGGGACGGAGCTAGGTGTTACACCTATTCCCACATTGGACATTCTGCACAAGCAATTTGAGGGCATGGTCATCTCATGTGGAGGAGATGTGAACTAACCACTGAGATCGTACGATTTGACCACGTTAGATTTTTTCGTGTGAGATTTTTTTAAGTCGTATGTCTATGCGAATAAACCACAACCTTCAAAGCCATCATAACTCATGCCATCGGTCAAATTCAACCTGATTTATCCGCCAGAGTCATGGAAAATTGGACATTTCGGATGCACGCCACCCTGCGAAGCCGCGACGCACATTTACAGGAAGTTATATTCCATACATAATGGTATCGATAGCATAATGATAGAATTCCTTTTCACAACCACTGTCTTCAGATACAACAACCAGTTCTACAAACAAGTTCTGGGAAAGCCAATGGGCAGCCCTGTTTTACCAGTAATCGCTCAATATGTAATGGATGACTTATTGGTTAATATATATTTAGGTAAAATTGTTTTTGAAATTCCGTTCAAAAAATATGCAGATCACTTAAGCCCATGTAATTTTTCCCCGCTGATAGTACTGATGCCTTTTTTTCTACAGCAATGAGGCATCGGTTAGATTCCCTGTAGAAACCGAAGATTCCGATAAAGGCCTTCCTTTCCTGTACACCAAAGTTATCACGTTATCAGAGTAGATGACATCAAAATAATAACGTCTTGGTATATGAAACCAGGAGCATCGGAACGGTTCCTCCATTATATGTCTTACCGTCCAAACATACACAAAATAAATCTGGTATTTGAAATGAATTTAGTAATAAAAACGAAAATGAAAATAGTATATTTGGTTACTAGAGCGGTAAGTTGTCAATTTGACGCGAGAGCGAAATTGTGCGCACGAACGAAGGCACGCACATTCGCTCCAGAGGGTAATTGATAATACCACCCGTGTTACAAACAATATTTTTTATTGCTCATGCGAGGGAATGTATCTTACAGGTTTAGGATTCAGGGGCCATAGAAAAATTGGAATCAAAAATGAAGAATTTGCTTTTCCAATTGTTCCCCGTGGTGTGGATTTGTCATTAGAACTCTCCTCAGTCTCCGGTATCACAATAGAATTTACACTCATTTTTAAACGTTTTCTTTAATTTTTATTATTATTTTGTAATAATAAAAATTTGTGACACCTTCACTTCACTTTTTTAATATTAAGGTCTTGATTGTGTTTATTTTATTTAGAATAGATGAAACCATCCCACGTTATATATAATCATACAAACTTAAAACAAACGGAACACAGCCTGAATATATAAATATATTTAGCCTTTCTGGAGCTCTATAACAATTACTGACAATTAGTCTTTTTAGGACGTCCAAAACAAATTTCATGTGAAATTTGTAAGTTATTCTATAGCTTTCAGTACACCCTCGTGGCAAAAACCATAAGAATAACTTTGTTTTTAAGATCATGTCTTTTCGATACCTTAAGTGGGTAGCCATCTGTAGACGCGTTTCGAGATTTATCTCTCATCAGCACAGCTTTGCTTCCATGAACAACAATTTGTAAACCACCTACTTGAAAACGTATATGGTGATTAGGGTTAGATGTTTATAATTTTGACATTTTGTGAGAGAGACATGAACTTAGCAGGTTATTGATTTAACTGATAATTTAGAATAGGTGAAACCATCCCACGTTATATATTATCATACAATCTTAAAACAAACGGAACGCCTGAATATATAAATATATTCAGCGTTTCCGGAGCTCTATAACAATTATTGAGTATTTTTAGGACTACCAGAATAAATTTCATGTTAAATTTGTAAGTTATTCTATTGGCTGGCTCTCAGTCTACATACAAACAATATTTACCCAGTATACCAAGTTTGAAAAAGTATTTAGAAAATATCCCATTGTACAATCATCAAGAGGATCTTTGCCAAACTCAAAGTTAAGGTTTATAGCATCTCATGTTCTCATATACAGTGTGTTTGAAAAAGATCTCCTTAGCTTTCAGTATAAATTTAATGTTGAAAATAATGAAAAACTATATCAACGAGTACATACAATAAAAGAGATTTTCATTCAGAGCGCAAATAAAATATATACGCTCATAAATGCACATGCCCCCACCAACATCGATAATAAAAAAAACCAGAGACCGTCGAAAAATTTTGGAACAAACCTGAAAAAACCATGAGCAAAATTCATCAAGACGACGTTAAAATCCTAATGGGAGACTTCAATTCCAAACTTGGGAAAAAAAAACTCGTAAAATCATCGGCAAAAGTTCCGCACATCAAAACACCAACACAAACGGCATACGTCTGATTTGCATATGCCAACAATTCAATCTCAAAGTTATGTCTACCCACTTCAGAAAACCCACACAAAAGCCGAAAACATTGCGATCCCCGAACCAACATCTTGGTGAATACCAGATCGATCACGTTCCCATCTCCTACGCCCACTACAGAATCATTCACGACATTCAAATCCGAAGTGGTGCAAACATCGATTCAAACCACTACCTCACCCGAGTTAAGGTAAAATTCTCCCCGAAGCGAATGCACCAAAATAAACCATACATCCAAAAGTTTGACACATCAAAAATTTAAGAGACAAACATCATAGAAGAATGGGAAAAAGATCCTACAAATAACTGGACCGACTTCTGCAACAAAATAATCATAAAAGCCAAGGAATTAATCCAACTTAAGAAAAAGGCAAAACACCCATGGTGGGATTCCAACTGCGATCAAGCCATCATCAATCGCTGACTCGCCTTTAAAAAATACAACAGCAACAAATTGCCGGTAACCCTACAACACTTTCTCGGCATCCGCAAAGAGACAAACATAACCATCAGGAAAATCAAACGCCAATACATAACAGAACAGCTCACATCAATTGAGGATAATTTTAGAAACTACAACAGCAGAAATCTCTATAGAACTTTTGCAAATAAAATTACTCACCACAGAATTTGACCTTCAAGAAAAAAGATGGAAAACTTGCACTCACCAACCAAGAAAACTGCAAAGAACTGTTGAACTACTTTTCCGAGCTCCTTAATTGCCCCAAACCACCCGAACGATTCCCACACACATCTTCAATAAACACGAAACCCGACGCTGATCCACCGACACTAGAAGAAATCTGATACCGTATCACAAAATTGAAGAATGTAAAGACATCAGTAGAAGATGGAATAACTTCAGAACTACTGAAAAATCTTGGACCACGATCATTAAAGGAAATAACAAACATAATTCAGGATATTTGGCGAAGTGAAGAACCCCCAGATGATTGGAAATGCTCACTCATCCACCCACTCCACAAAAAAGCAGACAAATCTGATGTGAATAACTACAGAGGAATCTCCCTCTTTTCCGTTCCCTACAAAATCTTATCCGCTTGCCTCTTACAACGCACACAAGAACAAGTCGAACCCTAAATTGGGGAATATCAAGCAGGTTTCAGACCACACAGATCATGGTGGAGCAAATTTTCAACCTGAAATCTATACTAAAAATTCGAGCTACACGAAATCTCCCAACCATCTGCACATTTATTGACTTCAGGAAAGCTTATGACTCCATCGACAGATAATCCCTGTTTAATATACTTGAAGAAAATAATTTGGACCCGAAAACACAACGGCTCATCCAACAAACACAAACCAACACAACTTCCAAAATCAAATTCAACGGAGAAATCTCAAAACCTTTCCACATCGAGACTGGTGTCCGGCAGGGCGATAGCCTCTCTCCGTTACTCTTCAACATTGTTTTAGATAAAGTTATCAAAGCATGGGAAGAACTGGAAAATCGAAAAATTTGGAGACCCATAAGACTAGGATAACACGATAACATCAACATCACATGCCTACCCTTCGCTGATGATCTCGCGATACTTTCCGAAAATGAACAAACAGCAATCCATCAGATCGAAGTCCTAAAAGAATGTGCTGAGAAAGCTGGACTACAAATTTCCTTTTCGAAAACCGAATTTATGGCCACAAAACACATCAAAACAGAAAATTGAATTTCAAAATACGGCACGATAAACAAGGTTAGTCACTTTAAATACTTAGGCGAAATTATTGAACCTACAGGAACAGAAAGATTAGCACAAAAAGCACGGGAAGTCAAAATGCGGAAAGCATATGGAAAAGTTGCAAGCATCTATAATAAAAAATGCATAAATATTAACACCAAAATCCGACACTACACGACTGTTATAAAACCTGAAATACTCTACGCCAGCGAGACATTAACTTCCAAAATCAAATTCAACGGAGAAATCTCAAAACCTTTCCACATCAAGACTGGTGTCCGGCAGGGCGATAGCCTCTCTCCGTTACTCTTCAACATTGTTTTAGATAAAGTTATCAAAGCATGGGAACAAGAACTGGAAAATCGAAAAATTTGAAGACCCATAAGACTAGGATAACACGATAACATCAACGTCACATGCCTACCCTTCGCTGATGATCTCGCGATACTTTCCGAAAATGAACAAACAGTAATCCATTAGATAGAAGTCCTAAAAGAATGTGCTGAGAAAGCTGGACTACAAATTTCCTTTTCGAAAACCGAATTTATGGCCACAAAACACATCAAAACAGAAAATTGAATTTCAAAATACGGCACGATAAACAAGGTTAGTCACTTTAAATACTTAGGCGAAATTATTGAACCTACAGGAACAGAAAGATTAGCACAAAAAGCACGGGAAGTCAAAATGCGGAAAGCATATGGAAAAGTGGCAAGGAAAAGCATCTATAATAAAAAATGCATAAATATTAACACCAAAATCCGACACTACACGACTGTTATAAAACCTGAAATACTCTACGCCAGCGAGACATTAAACCTTAATTACAAAGAAGACATGGAGAACATCAAGAAGGCTGAAAGAAAAATTATCCGAAAAATACATGGCCTAAAAATAACAGACGAAGGATATCGTCTACAATCACACACTGTCACAGAAAAATACTCCAACATCGAAACCGATTTCCGCAAACGAAGACTGAAATTCTACGGACACGTTATGAGACTAGATGACAACCGACTAACAGGGAGAGTTTTGAAGTACACACAGAAAATGAAAACGACAACAGTCTGGGTAAAACAGGTCCAAATTGATCTAAAAAAACGTACATCTCACCGACAGACATCGAAAATCGAAAAATCTTTAGACACAAGGTCTACAGATGGGAAATTATATCAGTGGAAAAACCCAAAATAACAAGAGCAAAATGGACAGATGAACGTCGAGATAAAGATAGTGAGATGCTGAAACAATTCTGGAAGAACAAGAAAAATAAAAGCAACAGGTCATAATTTGCTTTATGTGATCCCCTGTGGGTCTAAACAATATAAATAAACAATAAAAGAGAGTACTTTTAAGTTTTGTTTTAACATTAATGGACTTCAACGTGGGATCCATTTGTTGCCCTGCACACGTCGAGACGACATTCCACTTCTCTCCACGTATTCACCAATATATCAGATGTCCCAACGGCAGCTACGATTCATTCGCGTAAATGATTGATGTCTCGGATCTTTTCACTGTGCACAATATTTTTTATGAGGCCTCAAAAGAAAATGTGCAATGGGGTTAAGTCCTTGCATCGTGGTGGCCAAGAGATTGGCCCAGTTTTGTTTATCTACCTTCCCGGCAAGCGAGTGTCTAGAGCAGCGTGGTTACGGTAATGAGGTCTGGCGCCATCTTGTTGGAAAAACGCAAGTCATTTTTCCGCCTCTATTGCACCCATTTAGGGAAAGACATAGTCTGTTAACGTGTCGTAGTAATTGTCCCAATTTATTGTTTGTTCTACATAAAAGGAAAGAACTAATCTCTGCTCTGACCCCCAAATTTTGCAGTTTGTGACAATTTACTGTTCCACTAACATGAAATGTAGCCTTATCAGGAAAGAAAACAGTTTTCAACCAATTGTCATCATCAATTCTGTTTAGAAAGTCAACAGCAAACTCTAACCTTTTCATTTTATCTGTAGGTTTTATTTAACAGTTGCAATTTGTAGGCACGCAAATGAAGTCTTTTACGCATCAGACACGACACGAAACTTTTCTTCTCTTAGAGTGCCTATCATGTTGGCTATTCGAACTTTGTTAACAGCAGCGAGGAAAAACTGAGTGGTTGATGAGTTGAACCATGTTCTTAAAATTTTCAACCACGATATTCTCCTTCTGCCAACTCCTCTAGCTCCATATACCTTGCCATGGAGGATCTTCTGCAAAAGGATATATCGGCTCTCGTTACGTATTATATGTCCCAGATATTGTAGCTGTCGAGTCTTAACTGTATTCAGGACTTCTTTTTACTTTCCCATCCTTCTCAGCACCTCCGTATTAGTTATTCTCTCTGTCCAAGGTCTTCGTTGGATTCTTCAGTACAGCCACATTTCAATTGCCTCAAGTTTTCTGGAGGAGGCCTCCGTAAGCGTCCACGATTGGACCCCATAAAAAAAAGGGTCGAAAACACGTAGCATCGCAGTAGTCGAATTTTCGTTGACATCTGTAAGTCGTGGCTGGTAAAGACCTTCTTCATCTTGAAATGCGGATGCTGGCTTTTTCAATACGAGTTCTGATCTCCATAGAATGGTCCTTGTTATCATTTATGTTTGTGGCCAAGTATGTGTATTTGTTTACTCTTTCTAAAGGAGTTCCGTCTACCAATAAAATACCGCGGCTGTTTTGGTCTTTACCGATTATCATGAACTTTGTCTTGTTGGTACTTATTTCCAAACCATATTGTCGACTGTATGATTAACACTGTCCATTGGGAGTTGTAAGGAAGCTAGGTTGTCTGTAAAAATAACATCATCATCTGCATACCTTATGTTATTCAATCGTTCTCCATTTAGCAGGATTCCAGCATCAATATCTTGCGGAGCTTCTCTGAAGATGTATTCCGAGTACAGATTGAAAATTACAGGAGATAGTATGCATCCCTGCCTTACACCACGTAATATTTGTATCTCTTCCGTTGCCTCTGTCTACCCTGACACAAGCCCTCTGATTCCAGTAGAGATTTCTGATAATTTTGAGGTCCTACCCATCCAGGCCAGCTTTTTGCAGAACTTCCATCATTCGCACTTGATCAAACGCCTTATCACAATCCACGAAGCATGCGTACACATCGCAGTTTACATCCCTGCACCGCTGAAACAACACCTGGATCGAAAATAGAGCGTCTCTAGTCCCTACCGCACTTCTAAAGCCGAATTGGGTCTCCGATATCTGTTCCTCACATAGTTTAAATATTCTACTGTAAATTATATTCAGGAAGATCTTTAGTAGATGGCTCATCAAGCTTATTGTACGAAACTCGCTACATTTCCTATCATTAGGCTTTTTGGGGAGGGTAACAAATTCAGATTTCAGCCATTCCGTGGGTTTGACGCCCGTATCATAGATCACATTGAACACTTTTGTAAACCTTCCTAGATTCATCCCCTCGATCAACTTTAATATTTCAGCTGGAATTCCACCGGCACCCAAGGCCTCTTTAGCATTTTTCAAAGCTGCCTGTACTTCTCTTTCTAAGATTGGGGGACCATCTGTTTTATCAATATTGGGTGAAACCGTTCTCACGTCACAAAATAGTTGTTTAATGTCTTCTTCTTCTTTACTATAACTCGGCCTTGGTTATCCTTAAGTACATTAACTGTTCTTGTTTTAACTGTTCCCGCCATTTCCTTTACCTTCTTGTGCAGATTAAAGCTGTCAAAATTGGCCTGACATTTTTCGATTTCCACACATTTTTCTGGTTTCACTTTTTCTTTAGCTGTTCTTATTATCACCCTTATTTCTCTCTGTATCTTCATCTATTTTTACGTTTCATTTTTAAACAATCTCCTTCTTTCTATCAGTTCCAGGATCACGTCTGTCATCCAAGATTTCTTCATCTGTTTGCTAGGCCTTAAGTACTTTTCTTTGACTTTATGTACACTCTATCGAAGCACTTTAACGTATTCCTCCACATCTCCATCGTTTTCCTGCTCTTCAGTCTCTGTCAAAAGTTCACTTTTTAACAACTTGTTTGTGGTTGTGTCTTTTAGTCTTCTGAAATCATATCTCCCTACATGTTTTTTCCCTACTCTCTTTAGCCTAATTTCCATTTTTCCTATTTTTCCTATCACCGGGTTATGATCCAATCGTACATCCGCTCCTGGATAGGTTTTTATATTTCTGATGTTTCTAAATCTCTTATTAATGAGAACGAAGTCAATTTGACTCCTAGTTCTTCCATTATTCGACTTCCACGTGTACAATCTTCTAGGATGGTGTTGAATGAATGTATTGGTTACAATCAGATCATGTTCCATTGCGAATGTACTCAGAGTATCACCACGCTCATTTCTCTCGTCCAGTCTATAGTCTCCAATGTGTTCTCTAGTTCTAATTCAGAATAGTTCTCCTCGTTGTAATTAGTTCCTGTACCCGGCCATCTCATCTCGAGGCTGTGCCAGTGTTTGCACATTCCCTGTACCAAATATAATGGTTCTAACATTCCCTTTCTGTACCATCCTTTCTTATCATTAATCAAAACATTCCCTCCCGGAGAACCGAATGAGGGACTATATCCGGACATTTGAAATTTTGTCTTGACCATAGCCATAACGCTCATGATAATACTAGGGAAAAACTCAAAAATGTGTTGGATTCCCATTTGTCTACCACATCCTTATGCCATTGATCATTTTCTGATTCCTCCGCCTTCGGAGCCGATTTCTCAACTCTAGGACAAAAGAATGCCCTACCACTTACTAGCTCCTCCACGCGAAGCTGTTGGCCAGTAAGTGGAGGATTGCTTATCCCGGAAATCACTCGGTCGTCAGAGCCTCGTTGGTTATCTAGCAGGGTGGCCCGGGTGACCAAGGTCATCACACGAGCAGGTGAGGTTGACATTTGGGCTGGTATTTATTATCCAACCTTCGCCCCTTCCTCCCCCAAACGAAACTTTTAGGCAATCCAAATTGGGGAGTATCTCTGGCCGATGACTTCTCTGGGATCCGAACACAAGAAACACGGATCGGTTTAACAACATATTCAGAAGTATTTGGTCTACCTGACGATTTCCCTTCTAAAATACTACTGGTTTCCTTGAAAGAATGTAGCCAATTACAGATAGTTTTTGAAGTAAAGAATTAAGTGAGCTAAGTCTTGGCGCCGTTCCAAGGTCAAGCAGGCGTACCAGCTGCAGGAGAGCAATACTTGGACAGTTGATGAATCAAACACCAGAAACTAGAATTGTGTGTATCACTTTGAACAGTTTCTATGACACAATAAAACTAGGGAGTTCTTTTTCAAATGCAATGTATACTGGACAGACTAGCAGGAGACTCAAAAGATCGAATGACATCGCACAAGTCAGACACACGTAATCTAAAACAAAACTGCACGCTAGCCAAACATGCGTTACAATTTGAGCACAAATTTGATTATGAAATGTTCCAACTATTAGCACGGGAAATCGACCACCAGAAAAGACTGTTTGTGGAAATGACCGATATTTTTAAAACAGAGAAAGGGACTAAGTCTGATAATGTGGAACTCTACATCATCTATACTTATTTATAGCATTTTAATTAGAATAACATTTTGCAGAGAGACCCTAAACAGAATAGCAGGATCAACGCAATTAAATGAGTTGACAGTGGTTCTTGTTTGATGACCATTGATAAATCTTCGTCCATTCTAGGCATTTTATAATTGGGATGGTTAGCACCAATATCACCTTGTATCCATATGTCAATGACGTGCCTTTGTGGTGTAGAACTGTCAATTAGTCTATGATATATATATATATATATATATATATATATATATATATATATATATATATATATATATATGTGTGTGTCTGTAACACGAATTTTATTTATTTCAATTAACATTGTAGTTTCTTGATTGTGTTTGTAAAAATTCCCAATTTCTGTAAGTAATACCTCCCACTTTATTATGTTGAATTGTAAATTTTTTGGAAACAGTATTTCTGAAGAAAATAAAATTAATTCTCAAAAGCTCAAGAAAAAAAAGTCCAATATCTGAATCCACCTGACTGCAATCCCGTTGTAATAATTAATTCTCGTATATATATACATATATATATATATATATATATATATGTGTGTGTGTGATGTTGAATTGTGGTGCAGGTAATAAAAGGAAGGGTGGTAATTTTCATACGGCCAGGTCGGTTTATTTGAGATGGAAACGACCGGAAGGTGTCAAGATAGAGCCAATTTAGGGTCCAATTGGAACGGAGTAATGTGACTTCTAAAGGATCGGCCAAGTTGGGACGACATTAGCCCGGGAAATGACCGGACATCAGCGCGGGATGGCAACGCCGCCGCCGCCGCTGCGGTGGTGGTCATCTCGCAGGAAACGACCACACTTCAGTGATTAGCTACTTTAATCGCGTACATGCTAATTAAAACAATCAACGTCAACGTAAACTAGGAACTAATCCCACTTTTACAAGGGAATAACGCGGACGAATCAAGAGTCGGATCAAAATTTGCTCGGTGGATTCGCTAGATTATATTTATGGATTATCACAAACGTTTCTGTATTAATTTGGTTTTTTTTTTGTAAGAACAATGGAATTGATTGGTATTCCTCATACATATATGTGATTGTTTTAATTGTTTCTGCGCCTGGGAGAGCACGTATATTCCAAGCACCCTTAATTTTACTGCCATGACATTCGGGTATACAGCAACGGCGAATATAATATTCATATATCTAAACACGTATACAGGAGGGTGTAAAATATATAACCAATTTGAGATCCACAAATAACTGTCCTAAGGGTGCTTTTTATCAAATCGTTTAGAATTTTATTGGCTTGATTTGTTTACTATTTTATTTGTTAAAAGGGCATTTATCCTCAATATTTTACAATATTTATTCTATTTAAAAATTCAAATCATCGTTGATCCTTTTTACATAATATATAACAATTTATTTAAGTTAATTCAAACATATCTCGTTAATGCTGAGCCTCTTATTTTGAAAGTGATGAATTTTCAACAATAAAATAAATAATAACTTTAGATTTACATTTCTGCGTTATCTTTACATTGTGAAGAAACTTATTACTTATAACTATAACTTATAACTATCACTTATCTAGATACATTTAAAATCACTAATATTTTAAATATATTTGACGACAATTTTCTTCAGATAAGGTAAATATGTAAATATAAAGCAGTTTTTTTTTCAATTTTTCAAATATGACTTACACCACTTTCAAAATAAACGGCTCAATTATTCAAACATATTTTCAACTAAATTAATCGTATTATTTATTAATTTTCATATTTACATATTAAAAGTATTAAAGTTTTTAGAAACCTCTTCAAATGTGATTCAAGATTAAATTGGGTATTATCGGCAATGGAAGTAAAATGTTTTATATAGGCAAATCATTATCATAATATTTATTACAAAGAGGGTTTTCATATATATTTTTCTGCTCGGATATCCCTTTTTAAGGATAAAAGTAATCTTTTCCAAGGGGGTTTAGTGTAGTGAAATGTTGGTGGCAATATTTGCATTGGCCCTTACATGGTCTGCGAGCTATTTATCTAGATGTTAGGTTCTTTGAACGGGATGCGATTACCCAGCAGCCATTGGGGCTGATTCACGGGCACCTTGTGACATGGCTCCATCAGACCGAACCATTTCTATGCAAATCCTCTATGGGGCGCTCTCTCTCCACTGTGCATTGCGATGTCGGCCGCTCTGTTTATCCTATGCCCCATTGCAACTGCATTGCCAGTAAATTAACCCTATCTACTCTAACCAGGCTATATCAGCGTTTTTAATAGGCATTCTAGTATAACAGGGATCATTCTTTATTTATTATTACTCTAATAACAATATCGTATCATGTATGTTATGAAACAACTTTAAAAGCTTCCACCACAGAGACGATATTCTAGTTTTAAAATGAAATATTTTTCAACACATATACATTGTCTTTATTGAAGTTTTTTTAAGGTTTCTCAGTTCAATATTATGAGAACGTGTAAAATACAAAGTGCTACAGAAAATTGTGGCAGTGAAATGGAAACACTATTTATATCTTAGTAAAACAAACTAAATCTGTTTTATTGTTGGATTTAAAAAATAAAAGAAAACAAAAAGAGATTCTTCATCACTCTTGGCATATAGAATCAGGATAAGTGAATTAATAATAAATAAATCAGGAAATTTATGATATAGTCAAGTGACTCTCAACCTTTTTTTGTTGCGGTATACTTTTAACTGTTTCAAAATTTGGCGGTAACAATAAAATAAGTTTAAAATAATAGGATGGTTGCGACTGTTAAAGAGCGATCGTCGTTTCCATATTGAAGAAGGGCGATAATAACAATTATCTATAGCCAGGAATGCCATAACTACCGTGGCATCAGACTTCTATCTATAGATAGTTGGGAAGGTATTTGTGAATTCAATCGCGACTACAGAAATATCGAGAGGAAACAAGTCGAGCAAGCAGGATTTAGCCCAAATCGTGGCTGTATTGATCAAATATTTGCACTGCGCCAGTTGATGGAAGAACGTATTCGATGACGGAAAACGGACAATTATCGTCTTTATCGACTTTAAACGGGCTTTCGACTGCATCCACTGGCCCCCTTTATGGTCAGTATTGGAAACAAATCATGTTCCTTTATAGATTAGACAAATTCTGGGAGCGGCGTACAACTGCTCAACTAGCTGCGTACGGATCCGGAACGAATTACCAGAAGGTTTTCTGATCCAAACGGGAGTCCGACAGAGTGACGTCGCTTCTTCACTGCTTTTCAACATGGTTATAGACGCCATTATCAGGAAAGCATTTAGTGGTCGACCAGGCGTTCAATTCGATGACAAAAATTTCATTTCCTATCTGATGTTAAAAGATGATAGTGCTATATTTTCCGATACAGATGCCGATGCAACAGATATTCTCTATGACTTTCCCGGACCGCCGAATCCTATGGACTGAAAATAAACGTGGACAAGACAAAAGTCTTGTCGACCGATGGATCACAGGACACTGTTCATCGTAATGGCACTCAAATCGAACACGTGAAAGAATTCAAATACCTGGGCTCACTGGTGCAAGAGAAAAAAACGGTATCAGCCGCTGACATTCACAGCCGGATTGGTCAGGCATCAGCAGCATTTGCGCCACTCAAATGGTGCATATGGAAGAAGACAAACTTATCCTAATACCAAATATACTAATACCATAATTTGTCTATTCCGGACACTCATTTTACCAATTCTTTTGTATGGAGCAGAAACGTAGCGCGCAGGTTTCTTCAATCGGAACTCAACAAACTCGAGGTGTTCCAAATTAGTTACCTAAGACAGATTATTGGTGTTTTGGTTCTTGATCGCCTACGAAATGAGGAAATTTGAGCCAGATGCGATCAGCAACCATCAATTGTGGAACAAATACAAACACACCGTCATCTATGGTTTGGTCACATTTTCCGAATGAAGGAATATCGGTTTCTATGCAAACTCTGGCGGACGCGGTCGCCCGACTAGGGTGATTCAACGATCAGCGCCGAAGCAGATATGGACAAAACATGTAGAGGACGACCTCAAGAACCGACGACTGTGTGGAAACAAATCGTAAATGAAGCGAAAAATCCAGCGGCACCAACAGCAGCTTATTGTTTACGAGAACGACGTCCTCGACAATCGCCAGCTAGGGATTATAGAAGAAGAATTCATACTTACACTAAATTGACAAAGTTACTATGTTTTAACCATACTTAATATGTAAACATATTATATTACTTGTTATTCAAAGTTATATAAATTTATACGCATCACCAGACTCGAGTTTCGACATATGACGGTTGGCACTTGAAAATGACCGTCGAAACTCGAGCCGCATGAAGTGTAGAAATTTATATAACTGTGAATAACAAATTAATGTAATATTTTTACATATTAGTGTGGCTAAAACATAGTGAATTTTGCAATTCTGTGGAAATCCATTTTTCCAAACCAATTACCTTCCTGTGCTCTGTTATTCCATAGAGTTATTTTTTTGGAATAGCACCAGTTTTTCTGTTTAGTTTATATATTTTATTTCGATCCTTGAACAATAACAATAGCAAAAATATTATTTAAGTAAGCTAGCTCATTTCCATCCAATCATTCATCCTCAAATCCATCATTTATATCTTTATCAAAAAATATTTTCATCCCGTTTTTAAATTCAAGCACCCGAGATGAAACTTTTCCTCCGGACAACCACCTTACATCCGTGTGCAGTATCAAGAATTCGTATTTAGCTTCCCAAACTTGGCATACATTACTAAATAAGCGACATTTTAATGGTCTTGATTTCAATAATATTTCATCATTTTATCAAATAATTAATCATTTTAAGACATTGTTCCAACACTATTGTTCCAACACAATTCCGATGGCAGATATTTTGTTTTAAGTGTTGCCCGATACAAAAAAACAATGGGTTACTAATATATCTGCATTCAGTTTTTTCACATGTGCCACAAATTCTTTTATATGTTCATTCGTAGCTGGAGAACCATATGTACAACTGCCAATACATAAATCCCACTAAACTTTAATTTCTTGTAATTAGACAATATAAAAACTGGATAATTAAATCATTAATGAATGGAACGAATGCAATTAATCGTGGTTCTCCCGATATGTCTGTTGTTTCCTCTATTTAACCGTCTATGTAGATGTCGTAACAGCGTGTTTCAGTAGTACAGTACGTCAATTTCTAAATCTAATAAACAACGTTCATCCCAAAATTAAATTCACCATCGAGGTAGAAACCGACAACAAAATAAATATCTTAGACCTTACTCTGATTCTCCCACCAATGTTTACAATCCCATTCTCATCATTTCATCCGCTACAGAGAATGGTTTCCCAACAAAACACAAATATATCAGAAAACTTCAAATTCAGACAAAACCTTCATCTGATTGACATATTTTGGCAAAAAACGTCCTTCGAAAGCAAAATCTTCAAGAAGCATTTAAACCCTCCATAAAGTTGTCCCACATCAAGTTTAAAATTCATGCAAAAAATCATGTTTAAAAACATGCAATTACCACAACACAAGACTAGATAGATAGATTGTACTATTGGTACTGCGACCTTCGTAGATCTATTGTACCCCACCCTCTTCCTCTAAACGTTGGTATACTTACCCATTTAGAGCGCCTCCTCTAGTCCTGATTCCTTTAGAAATTTCAGAATCTGGGTAAGAGATTCAAGGACTGCAATTCCAGTGCATTCAAGCAGTGGGCCCCACAATACATCTGTCTCTTGCGGAGCAGTGCTCCGCAGTCTTTGAGCAGATGTATGGGGGTTTTCTCTGCTGAAGCCAAGAATCTGCATCTCTCATCTTCCTCTAGGCCTAAAGTCTTGAGATGTTTTCTAAGTCTGCAGTGTCCCGTTAGCAGTCCTGCCTGAATTCTAAGCTTGTTCCTGGTTAGTCACATCGCAAGCTTTTTTTCTTTTCTGGTTAACAGATCCCAGCATTACTTCGGATTGTCTCAACCCTGGAAGTTCTTTCCAGGTTTTCATCCATTGTTCTCTTATTTCTTTATCTCCAAACTTTAGTGGATGGTGTTCAAACTCATACCGCAAAAAGGTTCCGGACCTATAAAGGGATTACTGCATCCCTTGTTTGCTAGGTAATCGGCTTCTTCGTTCCCGTCTATACCAGTGTGTCCTCGTACCCAGTATAGCTTTACATTATTTTCTCTGCCAAGCTTGTTTAGCTTTCACACACAGTCCCATACTAGTTTGGATCTGTTGGTGTAAGAGCTAACGGTCTAGATGGCTACTTGGCTGCCTGACAGGATAGCAATTCGTATTTTGCGATAATTCCTGTCGAAGTTGAATTGTGCACATCTTCCGATTGCGTGTACCTCTGCTTGGAAGATACTTGGGAATGTTCCCATGAATTCAAAGTATTTGGTACGAGGTCCAAACACTCCTGGACCAGTACCTTCCTTTGCTTTCGAAACATCTGTATACCACTTGTTAGCATTTTGCTCTATGTGGTATGCTGAGGATTCGTCGCTACAATCGGCTTTACTACTACACATTGCTGTATACTTTTTCTCGAAATGGTATTTGCATACCATTTCTTCTTTTGGTACTTCCAGCCAGGGGATTTTGGCAGCGAGGCTGTTCCGGTCTCTGCTCTCGATTATTTTACCTCTGCCTATTACTTCCTTGCTGAACCTTGCAATCGTCGATCTGAAGGCCCTCTCCACTACAAGGTGCAACGGAGTCAGATCCAACAGTAGTTCTTTTGGTGCTGTCGGCACGTCGGTGCATTGGTCTGCACGACCCCATCGGCCCCGTGATGCAGACACTCGCCAGTCTTTGAATCTTTTCAAGCTGCTTCCTCATAGAGGACAGCTTGGTTCTACTTCCCCACGCAACTGCCCCGTAAGTGATCGCTAGTCTTACTATCATAGTGTACATCCATCGCAGGATTGCGGGGTTACAACCCCACGTTTTCCCTGCCAGACTTCTGCACACCATTAGATCGCGTTTGGCTTTTCTTACCACTGCTTCAGCGTGTCTATTCCATAGGAGTTTGCTATCTAGTGTTATACCCAGGTACATCATCTCCTGTTTTTTATAATAACAGTAACGTCTAACAGTATGGGCTGTAGGCAGTATACTTTTCTTTTTCTAGTAAATGGTATCTCAATGTTTTTACTCGGGTTGAGTCTCAGTTCCACTGTTTGACACCATCTACTATTTACTTTGAGGCCTCTCTGTACGATTTCACAGAACGTTCAGTTAAACTTCCCTCTCGCTATGATGACTATGTCATCGGCGTAACCTTGACATTTGATGTCTAGGTCGATCAGCCTAGCCGGTAATTCATCAACTACCAGGCTCCACATCAGTGGTGATAGCACATCACCTTGGGCACCGTGGGCACCCTCGAGTTGTGGAGATCTTGATGGTGTCTCTTCCTACTTGTGCCTCCGCCGCTCTGGTTCTCAGCATTTCTCCCATCCACTTTGAGGTAGTGCTGTCGATATTCCTTCTTTCAAGAGCCGCTTTATCAGCCTCGTGCGAGGTGTTGTCAAAGGCTCCTTCTATATCCAAGAAGGCACATATCGCTAATTCCTTTGTCTCTAGTGCTGCTTCTATTTAATTTGTCAGCTGGTACAGGGCGGTTTCTGTGGATTTCCCTGCTCTGTATGCATGCTGACAGTTGTGTAGTATTGTTCTAAGGCAATTGTCAATTACCTTCTCCATTGTATTTAACCTAAAAGATGTTAGACTAATGGGTATAAATGACTTCTGTTGAGAGTTGTCTTTCTTCCCCACCTTCGAATTCCAATTGGAATGAATACCACCTTAGCCCTTCTCCATAGCTCCGGTATGTATCCGAGCGCTAAACTACTTCTAAAGATTTTTAGAAGGTACGGTATTAGTTCTCTCCCTCCTTTTGTAGGAAGGCGGGAATTAGTCCGTCCACACCTGGGGCCTTAAATGGCTGGAAAGTGCCCATCTGATTCGGTTTTCCGTACAGATGGACGCGGCCCTACTCCAGTCAGCCCGACTTGGTCTCCGTGGTTGCACCAAGCCCTCGGTCTCTTTGTATTTTCTACATCCCGGAAAATGGGTTTCTAGTAGGAGAGCTCTCTGCTCTTCGTCCTCCGAGTATCTCCCATCCGGTCTCTTAAGAGTGGCTGTCGTTTCCACTCGGTCCTTCGCTAGTGCTTTGTGCAATCTAGCTGCCACCGGGGTGGATTCTATGTTTTCACAGAAGGTCCTAAAGTTTTTCCTTTTTGCCCTTCTGATCTCTTTGTTGTAGGTGGTAAAGACCTCAGAGTATTCTAGTCAATTTCCGTATTGCTTAGCTTTGTTGAAAAGCCTACGTACTTTTTCTCTTAATGTAGACAAGTTTTTGTTCCACCATTTTTCATCCTTATCATCAAATGCCGTGGTGATTGCTACATATATTTCTCCTACAGCTTGCTCTAGTGCGGTGTAGTGTTTGATACAATCCCGCACTATCACTTTCACTAGGTTCTCTTTTAGTTTAGAACTAAACAAAGGCCACATAGTTCGACTGGGGTTTCGAATGGGGGTGTTTTCCTCACTCGCTACTTCCAGTTCAAACTCTATGATCCTATGGCCTGACACTGAGGGTTCACTTGAAACTCTCCACCTTTTAACCAGTTTACTTACGTTAGTGCAACGTACCATTAAATCCAGTACCTCACTTCTGACCTTACAATTAGTGACAAATGTTGGTGTATTCCCAACGTTATACACATTTAGGTTTTCTTTAATGAATTATTCCAAAAGGTGTTCACCTATCTTATTAGTGTCGTGCTGCCCCACATCTCGATGTGGGCGTTTGCGTCACATCCTAAGATGAGTGGCAGCATTCTCCAAATACAGTGCTCAACCAGCCTTTGTACGGTTCGTATGCTATTACCATTTCCTGGGAGTGTGCTGATGCGATCACTACCTCGCGGTGGAGGCCTTCGGTCTTGATGATGACCTGAAGTAGAACTAGCTCCCGCGGTAGGAACTCTGAAAGACATAAATAATGTATGCCCTTCCGTACCATAATGCAAGTTCTGGGGGAGACCTCTCGATTATCTCACACCAACTTACATTCCCTGTTGCTGAGGCCTCTGATCTTGCCTCCATAAGCCCAGGGTTCTTGCAGCAGCGCTAGCCCTAAGTGTTGTTTGGTGAACATCCTAGCCATCACAGCCGAAGCTGCTTTGGCATAGTGTATGTTCACTTGAGCTATTTTTGTGCGTTTATTGGTCATTTTTGTTTTGACAGGAAGAGGCAAGTCCTCTTCTGTCTCGGCAAGAATGATGTCTTCCTCTACCTCAGTAAATATGGCAGGACTACTTACGTCTACGAGTGTGAGGTCTAGGTCGTCTTCTCGGTAATCCGGGCTGAATTCCTCGTTCTCCTCCATTGTGGCTTCAACAGAGGGAGTGGCCGCGGTTGCTGTCTGATCAACCAAGGAAGTAAGCGGGCGTAACTTCCGAGGGGGAGACCGCTTTAGCTGCCGCTACTACCTCTGCATCTTCTTTGGGATCGTGGAGCTCACGCTCCATCTGATCCACTAGTTCTGTGGCGGTGAGATCCCGCACACTAGGGATCATTATCGTGTTTCTACGCATATGCGTCCCACGAATGGCAAGAGAACTAAAGGTCCGCCAAGTCAGAGCCCCGCTTGACATGGTAAGGCTCGATACTCTCTGAGGTCGCCATGCATCAGAGAGGCTCCGTTAGCGATGGCCTTGGATTAAGGGTTTGGAAGTTCTTGGTTGTTCGCTTTCCGCTGACCGCTCCGACCGGAGTTGGACTGCAATCGGTACAACGTACAAACAAGTACAACGCTTTGTTGCAAAACTAAGCCCTCACACCGCGACAAGGTGACTTCCAGAGTAAGGGACACAAGACTAACTCTTAAGAGACACAAGACTAACTCCTGTGTTGTGCTAATTGCATGTTTTCAAACATACATGATTCTCGTGAAAAGGAGATTTTTTATATATTTTCTCTTCAAGGGAAGGATATTCTAAATTTTCGGTAATGTGTAAGTTAAGAAACTATGACAAACATTTTTGTTGAGCCTTGAAGTGTTTAATATTTTTTATTTACCATCACTATTGTAAATGCCCATTATAGTACAGTTCGTGGATTCTGTAGATACATCAAAACACACACGTATGTAACAGTCCGCGATTAATAATAAGTTATGTTTGATAACACACACGTGCGTTTGTTTTACGATTCGTTGATTGGTTGAGAGCTGCTACTACGTGCTCATACGTTCAGCGCCCCCCGTGCCTCAATTCAAACTAACGGAAATTGCTTATATCTATGCGCACTCTTATTCCAATTTAACCCAAATAAGTACTATATAATAAGGTATGTAACCATTAAGAATGTATTTATTTTCATTTCTTTCAAGTTAAATAATATAGAGCAACAGTTATATATGAAAATACCACTGTTTGTTTATTATAATGTTAAATAATGATAATTAAATAAACATAACGTAATAAGAAATACATTTATTACATCAAACATATTTTTTTTATTAAACAGAAACAAACTAGTGTTTGTTTTTGTCGTAGATAAAGTATAGTACATAACTCGAGTTGTAAGGTCGTGCGTAACTGTTCCGTTCGTAAATAATATGGTTCTTACAACTATCGTTACGACTATACTATTTGTTGTGCTTCTAGTAAAATAAACTGTGGGAACAGAAGTTTGAAGTATTTTATTTTTGAATGCATACGTACATACACTAGGAAAATATAATGTTCGGATGTTACCAATATCTTCTGTACATACAGGATGTGTCCGAACTCGATTCACTTTCTTTCAGGGCCGATTCTATGATCCAAAATAAGAATAGAATATAGGTAATACATATAGGGTCAAAAACGCTTTATCAACGCTTTACAAAAAAGTTTTACCGGTAACACAAGCAATGGGGTGGAATTTATTGATAAAATATACAAATTAGGAAAATTGTTCAATATTTCGTGCTCTACCATGTATTGCGTGAGGATTTTCTTCAACCTAAAAGTGCATGTTATGGCTATCGAATATTCCTTCCCTTGTTAACGCAGCCTCATCGGTTCATTCTGTTGTTTGCTGTTCAAGAACCACCTACAAAAGAGGAAAGGAAGGAGCAAAGTCATTACAATTCAGTGCCTGGCTTTTGTGAATTCTAAAAAGGTGTAAGAGCTGTCTGTGAAGAACTTACCACACTGTTGAAGCACTGCTCCAAGTTCGTGTGCTGCAGTTGGAACATTAGTTCTCGGATTATTGCCAACAGCATCCAAGACATTTTCCTCTAATGGCACAGTACGAACCGTTTTATCACGTCCTGTTTCTGCCATAGAACTCTTCTTCTAGGGAATGCAAAAATTTTACGTCACGAATTCATAAAGTACTTAGAAATTATAATTGATATTAATCTAAATTTCATGGAACATATCAAACAGCCATGCACAAGACTCAAGCAGTGTAGCTTTAGAATAAACATTGCATCTAGGAAAGATAGGCAAGACAGACTAGGGGATTAGACAAATTTTCTTGTCTGACATCTATAGAGGGGCAATAGAACCTGCGTTGCTACACGGAGTATCAATATGGGACAACTCTTGCAAAATCAAGGAAAACTTGAAGCTATTAAGTATACAACGCAAAACCATGTTGAGAACCGCAAAAGCTTACCGTACCGTTTCTACATAGGCAGCCTGTGTAATTTTCGGACTTATTCCTATAGATTTAAGAATTAAGGAATTCCTTATCCTTAATTGCAGTCTAGGGAAGAAGCAATATTTTAACAAGTAACAGGATTACAATAATCTCCGGAGCTAATGGAAAAAAGAAAAAATTTACTAGAACGTTGTCATCCTTTGGAGCTATGTGACTTTAATTACTATCTAACCAGGCCAAACACGCTACCGATTCGAACCTACACAGATGGCTCCAAGTCCAGAGACGGAATAGGGTCCGTCGTGGTTTCCACAAGGACGGTGACGAAATATATGCAAAAAGTTCGCCTAGAGAGCTACTGCTCTACTTTTCAAGCCCAACTTGTCGCCATTACAAAAAACCCTAGAATACATCGCCGACAATCAGGACATACAACACTGCTACTTCATATGCGATAGCCGTTCAGTTTTATACACCTTAAAATATCTATCCAGACCAGCAAAACTATTAATAGCGACGGGGGAGGCGGCAAAGACACATCAGTCAGAGTAAAATATGTTGGCACTGGGCGAAAGCGCACGCAGGAGTAATAGGAAATGAAAACTTGAGCAGAAAGCGTCAGGAAGTAAAGTAGCGGATGAAGTAATACCGATGCCGATTTCTAAAACTGGCATTCTTAGGAGGCAATTAAGAATATGATCTCAGCGTACCTATTCAACGAATGGCAGTTAAGATGGGAGGCCTCTAAAACCAGTCCTTATACTAAGAAATTCATACCAGACAATGGACAAAAATGGCTTTCACACCAAACACCACACAATAGAAATAATTACACGGCATGGTAATTTCCTGGCCTACCGACACAGATTCGGCAAGAGAGAATCACCTTCATACACATGTGGAGAAATAGTCTCAGCAGCGCACGTTCTATTCAATTGCCCATAACTATACGTTGGAGAACCCAGGCCGAAAGAAATATCAAGGAGCCGGAGGCAGCTGACCGAAAATTGAACAACAAATAAACTTAGTGAATAAAGAACGCAAATGGTTGCACATATTTGACAACAATTCGAAACAATTGTACTGATCACGACCGAATAACTTAATTACGAAAATTAATCGCAGAAAAGGGTAGACAGTACACGAGAGCATAGTGTCTTACAGACGGAATGCTGGAGACGTAGATCCTCACTTATGCGTTAAAATAAATAAACTGTCATATAACTCACTTTAAAAAAAAAATTCACTTTCGCGAAGGCCGCGATGAATTGATGAATGAATTTAAATGCATATCTTCTAGTTCTTCGAAAGAATATATTTTTGAATCAGTTTTGGGTAAATTTATGAGCACTAAACACAATTTTCAATAAACTAAGAGTCGAGATATGATTTTTGAAAAGCAATTGTTTTCCCGTTTTTTTTTGTCGAGTATCTCGCAAGTTAAGCATTTTTGACCCCATATGTTTTAAGAGTTTTATGCTTATTTTGGATCATAGAATCAGCCCTTAAAGTTTGTCGGCGAACACACCCGGTCATAAGGTTAGTATGAAAAGATTATTATTTTTTAATTATTTCCAGAATATAGTATTTCAGTTTCAGTTTTTGCACAAAATTTTTATACATTGCATTTTTATACACTACACCAGAATTCCGTAACGAAAAAGTGATTCAACTAGAGATTTATAAATTAATATGAGTAGATTTTTCGTTAAAAGTCTGTCGTAGCTGGTAAAATTTAAATATTAGTTTCCTCACCTTTTTTATCAGGTAATTAACAGGATTGTTTCATCTTAGAAATTTGTCAATATTATGCAAATAATTACCATCTAACACACAATAATTATGCCTAAATATTTGACCTCGTTTATTTCTTTAATTTCATTTTTCCTACCTGGGACTTTAATATTGGAAAAATTAGCTCGATTTGTTTTGTTATAGAGAAGGCTAGATAAGGGTCTTACTAATGTTAAGTGAAACAAGATACATGCTCATCCATTTATTAATTGTTTCCATGGTCGACTGCTCATAATTTTTCGTTTCCGATCATGTATTTCCACTGACAAATACAACTGAATCATCAGCGTAAAAATGACCTTTAACTATAATCTTGAAATAGATAGATAAAGACACGAAGCAAATGATATTTATATCTTGTTCCGCGTAACGTTAATAAAAGAACGGTTATTGTAAATAATGCTTTGCTTTGTATATAAATAGAATTGAGAAAATTCAGAACACGTAGAAATCTTGTCCATCACAGCTGACCCAAGATACCTGGATAAACAGGAGGCCGGCCCACGCATCCCACAATAATAGCCGCAGTCCCGTAAAGTTTCATTTAATACAAGATATAAAGACCATAGGCACTGGACGTGTGCGAGAGATGTCACTTTTTGCCCACGTGCCTTCCGTTTACACGCAACACTTTTATACGTCATAATACGATTCACTTATATACAACCCTCGCAATTACAACGAAAAATAAAATCAGTGTTTCTATCGATTACATTAGACGCGGATGGAAGAAGAAAAAAAATAAACAGTTTTCGGAATTGTGTTTCCTATGCAGAGCCGGTATTGGAAGTAATGTAATTCCCCCGGTATTGGCACAAAGAGGCGAAGTTGTGAGTGATCGGCGAACGCTCCGAGTAAAACAACCCATTTGAATGCATAGTTGTCCGTCAGTCAGGACGACATTACCGCAAGAACCCTCCGACAAGCGGGACAATAAATTGTCATAAAACCGTCAGATCTTCTGATTTGACAGCTGGGGGGTAATTAAAGAGTGAATTTATGTGGAGACCGCCGCCCGCATCCAGATATACCTCCAGAGGGATCATTCCTTTCGAAGTGATTCTATTACAAAACGTGATCTATTCCTATAAGGGGGATATTCTAAGATTATGGCCGACGCACACACAAAAACTAATCAGCAAATACGAATCTTAATTGTTTTAATCCTCATTATGAATGAAATTTATTAAGGAAAACCTTTTCACATGCAAGCATAACATTTTAAATCAATATTTACTTAACTCAAACTATAATATCATTTCAAAATGTTACATAAGGAAAGTCTACTTCTATCTAATTTAGTTATTAAAAATTGAGGGGACCTCACTAGTTGTAGTTATATTTAAATAAACATAATAATACGAAAAATAGCTTGAATATAATTAATATTCAGCCTGTTCGTTAATCTACAAAATTAAGTCTTACTAGGACTTAGACAAATGTCATATTGAAACAACTACTTCGCTGGCTAATACCACCCAGGACATTGAATTGCACAATGGACACTTGTATGATACTACTAGTACTACTAGTTAAGTACTTAAATACTTAACTTGTCCAATTTTGTCTAGTCTTGACAAGTTTAGTCTAGTCTTGTTTAGTCTTATTTGGTTTAGTTAAGATATACATTAAAGCATTAGCTATCAGAAAATAAAAATCTTAATTGGTCGAACCTTGTTATTTATGAAATATATTTAGGAGGGACAATAATTTTGGTTCTTAGACAGCGTTCATGATAATACGTAAAAGAATCAGCGCAAAATGGCCCCCGGTGATTTATTTGTATAGTTTATTGTCGTTCATTCCGCTCAATGACTTTTATAGACTTTTTTTTCCGTCCAGAAACATTACAACTAGAAGCCAGTATATGGATGTTTTGTATTACAAAAGGAAATGCTTTCGAATTGAAATAAAACAATAAAATGTGTCGCTTTCCTTATGTATTTATAAGCTTTGTTTCAGAAAGTAACTATATATATATATATATATATATATATATATATATATATATGTATATATATATGTATATATATATATATATATATATATATATATATATATATATACATATATATTATAATATTAAAGAAAAATATAATTTTCTTTAATATTACTCCGCTTAAAAACAGCATCATAGTAGTCTGAGACAACGGGCAACGGATAACCTAGACAACGGATACTATTTGTTTTTTTTTATGTTATAATTTTGTAAAACTAGTTACGTGAATTGGAAATCGACATTACAATTAAAAACATTAATTGTCGTTTCTTTTCTTATAGGTAAGATTTTGTTATTAGAATTTATAATATTGTTTTAAAAAAATTTATAATATTGTTCATAAATAAACACTTTTAATATAGAGCAACTCAAGAGTGTTTTAAATTGATGGTGTCGACCCAATCAGTAGAAAATACCATTATAAAACGACAGTTTTTGTCAGAAAATGGAAAAGTTGAAATTTACGTTAGAAGAAAAGGCAGCAACAGACGAAAAGTCAAACCATATTCATATAACCTCAATTGTCACACAAGATGACAAAATTTTCCTGATTCCTGAGGAGTTTCAAGCAGCATTCATTCACAACTTATCTACTTATCAACTTATCTACGCCTCTAAAGCTTATGCTACAGTAAAAAATAAATTGAAAAAAAGACATCAAACTAGAAGTGTATGGATAAAAATGACAGAAGATATACTAAAAACATATGTGGATGAGGATGGAAACATGATTTTTCAAGACCAATTTTTAGAGGAAAATACACAAGAAAAACTGACTATTGCCAATGAACTTAATTTAGAAGATCCAATAGTGAAAGTTTTAGAAAAAATAATTGAAAATAAGCACAAAAAGAAAAACAAAGTATAAAAAATTTAGCAGATAGGTTTGTACTTGAAAAATTTGAAGGAAAAAATATAAGCGCATATTATTGGATGGAAATATTTTAAAAAGAATGCGATAGATTTAATATATTAAGAGATGAAGAAAAAATTGAAATCTTTAAATTATTTCTGGAAAAATCAGGTACAGACTGATGTTAATCCATGATGATCAAGTTTGGTTTACAGTCAGAATGGTTAGAACGGAAACCATTATTTTTACAAACTTATGCCAATAAGGGTTGGACTGTAAACAAATATGCTTTATTTTTTTAAGTATCAATCAGGATCTTTGTTAGAATATGCTATAAATAAAGAAAAACTCTTACTTGAAGTAAGAAAGATAATTGTGCCCATTATTACGAAAGTGGTCTAAGTCAAAATTTAAAAAGAAAATAGTTTATCAGTTATTTCGCACAGCATTATTTTAAACTAAATTTTTTCAATGTAATTTTTACGATATCGTCAATAATGAACCATTAGGTAGTGGTTGTAATTTCAAAAATATATGGAATTCATTTAGTGTTAATAATGTGGTGTGAAATAACTGATGAACTCATTTTTTTTTTAATTTTGACTTAGACCACTTTCATAATTATGGGCACAATTGATCAGGACCTTAATCGATATAATTGCTGCCGGTTTACGAGATTTTATAACAGATAGGTTAAACAAAGAAGGAATTATAGAAACAAAAAACTTATTTAATGAACTTGGCAAATTAGAACATTTAGTTAAAATATATATATATATATATATATATATATATATATATATATATATATATATATATATATATTAAAAAAATGACACAAAGCCGATGAAAGAAAAATGTAACATTTGTGAAAAATTAAAGAAAGGTGTGCGCTATCACTTGGAAGAGATATGCTGGTACAGAACAAGGAATAATAATGAAAGAGAAAAGGATAAGAAACAAATAAAGTTCATTAACAATGCAGAATTGGAGTATGAACTACAGTGTGAGGACCAAAAAAACTAATAGTGTCGCAATTAATTAAAGTAAAATTAGTATTGAATGATAATGTTAAAGTATTTGGCATCTATGATTCAGGCTCTAATGTGTCATTGATAAATTCAAGGTTAGTGAACAAAAACAATGAGAAATCAAATCATTCAAATAATACTAATTTGAAAACAATGGCATTAAAAGGCAATTGACAGGATAACACTGGATGTAACCATTTTTAATGTCAATAAAAAATGGATGTCTTTGTAATAGACAAAGAAAATTTCGATCACGATTTTTTAATTGGTCTTGGATGCATTAAGCTGTTTTACTCAAAACTTTAAACTCAAAACGAAAATCTAGAAATTGTTCAGAAAGTTCCTATACAAAGAAGTCAAATAGTTTCCAAGAAAAAAAAACAGATAATGACATTTCTAAGGATATAAAATCTGATAAATCAATAAGTCTTAATGAAAATTTCAAAGGAAAAAAATTTGTATAAATCAATGGGCTACGAAAAACAGGAAGTAATTAATAACTTAATATTGAACAATAAATCTGTATTTGCAAAGGATAAATCTGCCATCGGATCAGTAACGGGTTATGAAGCTCGCATTGATCTATTGGTAGAAAAATATTGTAGTAAAAGGCCATATCGTTGCAAAATTGAAGATAAAAAGGAGATTGAAAAACAGATTGCAAAATTATTGGAAAAGAAGACAATAGAAGAATCTTATAGTCCGTCTGCAGCCCCAATTACATAGGCTTATAAAAAAGATGAAAACAAAAAATCAAGATTGTGCATAGATTTTCGAAATTTAAATAAAATTGTTATCCCTCAATCGCAGCCATTTCCACTTATTGAAGATCTTATGGTAAATACAAGAGATTGCAAGTTTTTCTCAACATTGAACTTAAACTCAGCATTTTGGTCGATGCCTCTACGAATTACAGACAGATATAACACTGCATTCGTCACTCAATAAGGTCACTTCCAATGGACTTGTTTGCCATGCGGTTTAAAAACTGCACCACTTACATTTCAGAGAATAATGTTGTGTAAAATGAAAATAATGTTAATTGACTTGGCTAGCATATTGAATTGGATCGACTATTGTAGGATCCATAAGCTGGGCTGTGCTCGATCAAGAAGGTCCAAAGACATTATCAAGATTGGACTGAAATGGATCTGCTGGTGCAAGATCATCTTGAAAAAGTTGTGTCAAACCAGTTGCTGGTCCAGGATATTCTTCAAAATTTTCCTCCTCGCGCTCTCCATCCGTCTCAATAATATTCTCGGTGACTTCGCTCGGCAAAAATAAGTGATCTGCAAAAACATCTGCGTTTAACTGATAAATACCAGTTCTTTAAAACACACGTTTTTTTCGTTTTTAAAAGCCTCATATTTCCGACCGAACAAGCACTTCCGTACATCATCATCATCACGTAGCGCTACAACCCTGGGTGGGTCTTGGCTGACTGTACAACTTTTTTCCAATTTGTTCGGTCTTCCATCAACCTAGGGTCAAATGGAATGTTCATTTTCCGGAGATCTGCTTGGATGTTATCTCTCCATCGCATTCTGGGACGTCCGAGCGGTCTCTTGCCTGTGGGAATCTCCTCCCATACCAGTTTTACAAGTCTTTCGTTATGCAGTCTGTGCACGTGGCCTGCCCATCTTAGTCGCTGTGATTTAATTTCTTGGACAATATCGGTGTCGTTGTAGAGTGCTTTTAATTCGATATTGGTTCTGATCTTATACTGGTTTGTGGTGATGTCATGGTGAGGTCCGAAAAGTATTTTTCGTTGAAAGCGTCTGAGCTTTTCTTCGTTTGCTTTGGTCATGGTCCACGTTTCGCATCCGTAGGTTATTACAGGTCTGACGATGGATTTATAGATTTTGATCTTTGAACTTCTTGTGAGATTTTTTGATTTTATGAGCTTATTCAGTGCAAATAGACAGCGGTTTGCAGATTGGATTCTGTCTTTTATTTATTCGGTAACATCGTTGTCCGCTGTGATTACGGCCCCCAGATACTTAAAACGTTGTACTCTTTCGAAATTAAAGGTGTTGATCGTCATATTTTGTCCTATTCTGTCTCTTCGTGTCGTTCTATTTATACACATATATTTCGTTTTCTCTTCATTAATCTTCAGCCCTACTTCACTTGTTGCTCCTTCCACCTTGTTGAAAATGTCTTTCGTGGATAGAATGGAGTCTCCAACGAGATCTATGTCATCTGCATATGCGAGTAACACTTTGGGACCTTGACCCGATAGCAATTCTGTTTTTATTTCGGCCGACCTCATGGCTTTCTCTAATACAAGGTTGAATAGTAGTGGAGATAACGCATCACCCTGTTTAAGTCCACTGTTGATTTCAAAGCTGCCAGACAGTTTATTATTTACACGTACTTTAGATATTCCACCCTCCATACAGACTTTGGTCATGCGAATGAGTTTCTTTGGTATTGAGAACTCCGCCATGGCATTCCATACTTGGCTTCTTTCTACGCTATCATATGCCTGTCGAAAGTCTATGAAAAGATTGTGTATGGGTTTGTTATACTCCCATCCCTTTTCTAGAAGTTGTCTCAGCGTGAATAGTTGATCTATTGTTGATCTGTTTGCCCTAAACCCGGCTTGATACCCTAGGACATTTTCAGCATAAGGGATTAGTCTACTAAGAATGATGTTTGAGAGGGTTTTATATGCCGTGTTTAGGAGTGAGATTCCTTTATAATTCGCACATTTTGTTTTGTCCCCTTTTTTGTGGATGGGCACTATTATGTTTTCCTTCCATCGTGCTGGTATCCTTTCTTCTAACCATATGTGCGTTATTAGCTGGTGGATTTGGCGATGTAGTGCGTCTCCCCCATATTTCAGAAGTTCTGCTGGTATCTCGTCCGTATCCGGCGCTTTGTGATTTTTCAGCTTATTTAAGGCCTTTTGGGTTTCTTCAAAGGAAGGATTTTTGACGGGCATGTCCGCTGTGATATAGATCTCTTCTTTGTGCTGTTCTTCCGGTATGATGTTTAGAAGGTCTCTAAAATACTTTTTCCATTCTTCAGTTATTTCTTTACCTTCGATTATCATACGGCCTTGGTTGTCTCTCAGTGTGTGGATGGAATTGGCTCTATGCCCTCTTTTCTCAGAGGAAATTGCTTTGTAGAATTCTCTGGAGCCTGGTTTGGGCCGGTCTCTCTCCATAGTTTCATATTTTTGTTGTTCGTAGTTTCTTTTCTTTGTGCGTATTATTTTTCTTGTTTCTTTTCGACAGTCGTCAAATTCCTTTTTACTTTGGTCTGTTTGCAGTTGTATCCAAGTCTTTCTTACTGTTTTTCTTTTTTCCAGTTGTTTCCGACATTCCTCGTCATACCATGTTTTTGCCCTCTTCTGCTTACTCCTTTCAAAGATCTTGTCAGCTGTCTTGGTTATTATTTCAGCAGTCGCTTCCCATAGCTGTTCGATATCATTGTCTTCTCTTTCAGAGTTCAAGTTGTTCTCTATAGTTTTGTTGTTTCTCTGCATTGTGTATTTCGTCCATGTTCCATTGTGGGTTTATTGTTGTTTTATTGTATTTGTGGCTAGATATTCTGGACTTGACTTTTGCTCTGACTAAGTAATGATCTGTGTCTCCGTCTATTCCTCTCAGGCTTCCGTACGCTCTTCCAAAAATACCGGCGACTTGGTAAAGCCCTACAGTTTTACCAGGCTGCGTTTTTAGCCAAGTGCTCATTTCTCGGTTGTAATATGCATCTAGTGGTCCAAAAAATAAGACGTCAAGTGGGTGCAATGTGGTGGCAGACACAGTAATAGGACTCCATTGGTCTTAGCGAATTCCAGTGCCTCTAGTTTTTTGTGGCTACTGTGGCCATCGAGGAACAAAATAGCTTTGCTTTCAGGGTTGCAGCCAGTGGAACTGACGAATTGTTTCATCCATTTGACAAATAAGTTACCAACCATATAACCACTTTCATAACATAGCTGCAAGGTTCCAGGAGGTGCTCCATTAAACTATTCAGGTTCTTTCTTGCGATAATCTTTACAGGTGGAATGAAGTATTGTCCCAGACAGCGACAGATACATGCTGGCCTCGTTCGGCACTTGCTCCGACTTGATTTTCCCCCTTCTGTGCAAATATATTCTCCTGCCTCTTTTGCAAATTCATATGCTAATTTTCTGACATCAGTGGTGTTAAACCCAAAGAATCTGTTCAAAATGGAGTATATGCTCCACTAACTGCGAATGGTCCAAGATTTACAAGAACATTCATGAAGTGACGACGAAGTGTGGTATGGGGCACGTTGAATGTTTTCGAGGACTTAAGCTACCCCATTTTATTTTCTTTTTCACTTTCAATGGCTTTCGTCATATCTTCCTTTGAGCACGAATGGCGTGCACTTTCTTTGATTATTTTCGGGCTTCCTGAAAGTCAATAAAACAGGATTTTAAAGTATTCTTACACGTCTAGAACTACAGGGTAAGTTGACATATAATGTCAACTTAAGCCGACGGTTGCTATGTCATCTTACCCTACGAGGTAAACAGTGTTTGCCGCATTTTGTGACTAAAAGCCTTGCGATTACTTAAATTATTCTTTGATATTCATAGCCCAAATTAATCGCAGTTCATAACAGAGTAATCAATTCAACGAAAAACGTACCTGATACAAACTTATGGGCAGAAATACTTTCAACACAAAAATATTTTTGGCTGACGAAATCAAAACTTTGCACACCACATCCAAATAACGCAAGCGGGCGGTCATTAAAGTTTTGAGTGGTGGCGCTGAATGTGAGCCGACATGTAGACTCCATCTACCCACTTGTGGCGCGTATAGTTTAACAGATGTAAGTACTGTATCATCTTACCTGAGTATGTCATCTTAAGCACAATTCCCCTAACATAATACGGAAACATAAACTTGGAGACTTCACAGTACATTTCATTGACAACATCCTAATATTCTCTAAATCTTTCTCAGATCATGTTAGACATCTAAAACAGCTGTTTCAGGCAATAACAAATGAAGGTTTAAGATTAAAATTTTCTAAATGCACATTTGCAGCTGACTCGGTTAAATATTTGGGTCACATAATCAAAAATAATTCAGTTAGACTTCTGAAAGATAACTTGCTTCCAATTAGAAACTTTCCAACTCCAAAAACGCAAAAAAATGTGAGACAATTTTTGGGAAAGATAAACTGCCAAATATGTGCCAAAAATAGCATTGAAATTGGATCCATTGCATAATCTTTTGAGAAAAGGACAAGTCTGTAACTGGACAAAGGCGTGCCGAGCACACTGTCACTGGATACGCACGAAAGTATCTACTAATTGGCACAGATGTTACAATTTTACCAAAAGAACTAAAACTCAAAAAGACCAAATATGATTTGATTAAAGATAGGGATAAGGCTCTGAAAACACCATAATTTCACATAATTACTACAAGATAATTTACGATAAAAACCGAAAACACTTTGACTTTAAAGTTGGTGATGTGGACAATGGAAACAAACTAAATAGGAAGAAGCTCGACGAAGTAAGAATCGGACCCTACAAAATTGCAGAAAAAATGTCAAACAATTTATAAGATAAACACTGGCCGACAAAAAGCAGAGTCAAATTTTTTCCGTATCAAAAATTAACCCCATCTCATGCGTTTATGAACCCAGAAGAGGATACATTATAGATATTTTTTCCATGAGGCAGGGATATGTAAAGAAAAATATAATTTTCAGTAGTAATATCCCTAGCATATTGATAATAGACGAGATAATTTTGGGACAATCGAAAGCTGGTTCCTTGGTAACAGCCCTCAGCCTTCGGCTTCGGGCTGTTACTAAACGAGCTTGAGAAATTTGTCATAAAATTATGAGGCATTTATCAATGTTCGAGGGACATTCGGCGAAAATTCTTTTAACAAAAAATTTATAACTCAACACAACGAAACATAACCCAAAATTCCATAAATAATCCCCAAATATATTTGTGAATGTAAGTTATATTTCTGGGATTTTTTTATTATTAGCGCATTTATACTTTGAACATTCGCATTGCCAAAACGTAACATTTTGAAATTTATTTGGAATGAAGTTGTCAAACTCAATCGTGTTGTCATAGTGATTGATAATTGCACTGAATGCAATTATCAGTGTAATGTTGACATGATTGGGTGAAATTGTTTCATATGAGACAAAATGATAAAATTTGATTGGTTGTTAGAATAGTCAAAAATTTTTCTATAATATTACTCTGCTTAAAAACAGCATCATAGTAGTCCGAGACAACGGACAACGGGTAACCTAGACAACGGATATTATTTGTTTTTTTATTTATGTTATAATTTTGTAAAACTAGTTACGTGAATTGGGAATCGACATTAACTGACTTTGACTTTGACATTAATTGTCGTTTCTTTTTTTACAGGTAAGATTTTGTTGTTAGAATTTATAATATTGTTCATAAATAACTACTTTTCTTATAGAGCAACTCTCAATATATATATATATATATATATATATATATATATATATATATATATATATATATATATATATATATATATATATATATATATATATATATATATATATTTATATATATATATATATTTATATATATATATATATATATATATATATATATAAATATGTAGATGAGCATATCTTTGAGCCGCTTTTATACTAGTTGTGTCAGAATTTCTATAAATATACCTCTTATCGTTAAATCATATTTTGACAAATCATCTATGTTTTATAACCAATTATGATGTAACCCATTGATAAAGTATTAGTATCAGTAATTTTACATTAGAACAACTGACGTTAGAAGAACCAAAGAGAAATGTATGATTTCTTAATTACACGCGCTTCTGAATTGCTTAAAAATTAATTCGATAATTAAATTTTTGATAAAGTATTGACTTTATCAAAAATTAAACTTTATAAAAATTAATTCGATAATTAAATTTTTGATAAAGTATTGACTTTATCAAAAATTTAATTATCGAATTAATTTTTAAGCAATTCAGAAGCGCGTGTAATTAAGAAATCATACATTTCTCTTTGGTTCTTCTAACGTCAGTTGTTCTAATGTAAAATTACTGATACTAATACTTTATCAATGGGTTACATCATAATTGGTTATAAAACATAGATGATTTGTCAAAATATGATTTAACGATAAGAGGTATATTTATAGAAATTCTGACACAACTAGTATAAAAGCGGCTCAAAGATATGCTCATCTACATATTTACAAACTAAAGCCCAGTCTCACTGAAAACAACATCGTAGATTACTGTCAAAGCAAAAATATCAAGTCAGTTCATTGTCTTAAAATGGGATCAATATATCCGGAACAATATTCGTCATTTAAAATCTCGGCGCCTTTCGAATATTTGGTTCAATTAAGAAATCAAGAAGCATGGCCGAAATATGCGTGCATCGCTCATTTTTTCTTAAACGTGAGGCAAGAGTTCAACATTAATAAAAAGCCATAATTCAAAGATTCCATCAACCTACCTATGATTCACCTAGCTATGATTATAGGTTCACCTAGCTATGATTATAAGATTTGTAATGAAACTAATAACACAATTATTTTGTATCTAAACATACAAAGTTTAAATAAAAAGATTCTTCATCTTTAATTACTGACTTTAAAATATTATCCAGAAATAATGTCTCACAGAAAAATAAACACACCATGACGAGTTCTGTCTAATACACTTATATGGACCGTTTATTTTCAAAGTGGTGTAAGTCCATTTTCCCTTGTTTCTAGAAAATTAAAGGTTAACATATCCGTTAATTAAAAAATTTAGGCAAATTATATGAAGTCTAGCAATGTTTCTACTGTTTTATCAATATGTAATTTGGTTATATAAATTTGTTTTAGGCGTATTTTACTAAACTGATGTATAGTTACGGGCTGCAAATAGACTTACACCACTTTCAAAATTAGACAATTGTAAAAATCGTTTAATTTAAATTTTGAAAAATCAAATATCACTTAAAATATAATTCAAAGTAATCCAATTTTATTTACAAATAATGACATGACATAAAATAGAAGTAGTATTTTCAATTTTAGACGCTAATTACATTGTTAAAATTACAAGATATTGATAGTATTTACTTATGCGCTGCATGTGGCAGTGTTTCGAAATATGCATGATGCACCGGAGGTATATAAGGTAATAACTGCTTGATGTCTTTATATTTTTCATAAGTAATAAGCCTGACATCTTGGTTCAAAAGGGCCAGGGCGATTTTTTCAAATTTTAGCGGTCTTCTAGGACGTGTAGGTAATAAATTTATAGTTTTAAATTCTTTGTCCTTCATCGATGTTTTATATAAAATAGTGTATGGTTCACTTTTGAGAAACATCATCAAACATATTTGCAACCAATTTGCCTGTTCTCCATTAGTGTTTTTTCTTATCTGTATTTTTAATAGCGTTTTTATTGAAACGAAATTGTAAAATGAATTTATCATGTCTACATTGTATTGTTACATGGTGGCATTATTTGGTGTGTACATAACATTTTTTTTTCGCAATGCCATTACTATGATGACAAAATCTGCATCGTTCGGAAGGTATGAATGGCCCGAGAGTATAAATTTGTGATCAATTTTGTCAATGTTATTTTCCAACGACTGGAGAACCTTCAACCACTCATGGCATCAGTGCCATTTGTAAATTTAGATTTTGCCCAGTACACATGTCACTGTAGGCAATAACATGGCAATAGGTCGTTACATTTTCTAAATGTCTCAAAAACCAGCAGTAACTCTTGACACATATAAAACAAATGTAAAATAACAGGCTACTAATCGGCAAGCATCGATATATCTGCCAATTGGAAATACACCACTTTCATAATCGATGATTACTCAATTTCATTTACTGACCAATTTTAAATTGTACAAACCATGGTAATTTTTTAAGAAATTAAATACTAACTAGTTATACATGACAAATTTACATTAAATTAAGTATGAATTAAGTCATATCTCATTTTTTTCAAAAATGGACTTACACCACTTTCAAAATAAAAGTCTCTTTTAACTCCGTGGAGGAACATAGAGTCTCGACAAACATCCGCTATCGAGTCCGGTTTTTCGCCTGCGTCTTTACCTCCAGCCATGTTTTCTTCTGAGACGCAATCTCATACAGGGCTGTTATTTTCCATGTTTGCGCTGGTCTCCCTCTATTCCTCTTCCCATGGGAGTTCCAGTCGAGAGCGATTTTGGCTATGTTGTTGTGGTCTTGGCGAATTGTATGTTCGATCCACCCCCATTTTCTGGCAGTTATATCTAGGTTGATCTTCTTTTGATGTGTTACTCGCAACAGTTCTTGGTTGCAGATCTTGTCAGGTCAGTAGACACCTATGATTCTGCGCAGGAATTTGTTAACTGGCACCTGCAGTTTGCCTTCAAGATATTTGGACATTTTCCAGGTTTTGCGTCCATAGAGAAGAATAGATTTGAGTCGATTCGATGACGAGTCGAAGGATCACTAACACAACGTGTCCGATGTATTGAAGCTTTCGTTCTTTGACGGTTGTCATCAGCTCTTTACCTATACCTATTCTCTTCAGTAATTCCTCGTTGGTTATCCTGTTTAAACAGGATACAGGCGATACAAGTATATCTCAAAGGCGACATGTATATCTCTCGGAGCCATAGAGTAGCACTGGGAAGATATAGTAACGCAATATACGTATGCGGGGTTGTAGGTTCAGGTTTCTCCTATTAAAGAGGGTCTTAATGAAGATGAATGCCCTTCTGGCCTGCTCTATCCTTGATCTGATTTCCATTTTAGGTCACTGTTCTCGTTGACGAGGGCTCCAAGATATCTAACGGACGGCACTTGTTGCACGACCTGGTTGTTAATTTGAAGGAGCGTCCTTCTTGATGTCTTGGACAACACAACCACCTTGGTTTTGGCAACGTTCGTGTGTAGACCATACTGTATACTATGTTCAACGATAAGGTCTATCATATTCTGGAGATGTGGGAGGCTGCCGGCGAGCACGACTGTATCGAGAATATTTACTCTAGTACTAAACTAAAAGATCTATTTCTGTTTCAAAAAGTTTGTGAAATACAAACAAGAAAAAAAAAACACCAACAGCTATTATTAGATACAAATCGCAATTTCTATGGCGATATGATAAATAAAATGATAAAGTTATGTTAGGAAATGATAAAGTTCATTAAACAAACAAAAACCGACAGGGAAACTAATCAACAAGCTTTCTAAAAATATCCAAGAAACACCAAAGATTGAATTAACCCTGTCACCCCAAATGGTACACATATGTCCCACTAATATACTCTTTATTTGAAACTTCTTCTTCTTCTTTCTTATACTTCGAAAAGACCTTGAGGTCTGTTTATTGGCAAGGCTTTATTAGGTTGGAAGAGATTGGAATTGGAATAAAGGAGACTAGAAGCAGACCAACAAATTAAAAAGTAACCAAAGAGTGTGAACCCAAAGTTGCCGAGTGATAATACCCCGAGAGGGTGCAAACCACGGTAGCGCTAGAGACAAGATGAGAAAAAAGGGTCAGGTGGTTTTAGTTGGTATACTATCTCTGGAAGGGAAGGAGTCCCACACTACCCAGCTAGAGGGTGCCTATAAAAAGTTTCCCCTTCCTCCTAAAAAAAAGCTTAATGGGGTTAGTTATCCTGTGAGGCGGAGCTCCAACTATCCTTCCATCTCTTAGGTGGTCTCCCTGGCGAGCGTTGGGCACCTGGTTTTTCATCTCTGGCGATGTATGCTAGTCTCTCTTGGTTCATTCTGTCTATGTGGTCACGCCAATATCTTCTCCTTTCCCTCCCCCATCTCACTATGACCTCCACCCCGCATGCCGCTCTTAGGCCGTTGTCTCTCACCCTACCTCTAAGTGTCTTCCCTGCGATGGTTCTTAATGTTTTCATCTCCGCTGTTCTGAGGATGCTTTTTGTCTTATTCCTCATTGCAATACCATAGGTTAGAACTGGTCTAACACAGGATTTATATATCCGCACTTTACTGATGATATCTCTCAGGCATCCTGAGATTGTTGCGGCTTTGTTGACCTGTGATTTTATGTCGTTTATCGGGTTGTTGCTGCTTGATGTGTCCGCTCCTAGGTAACGGAAGCTCATTACTTGTTCTATTGATTTATTATTTATTATTTATTACGACTTTACACCTTACTGGTTCTTTGGAGAAGGTCATACATTTTGTTTTATCAATGGAGATTGACATGTTGTATTTTTTACTAGTCTGATAGAACTTATGCGTTTGCCTCTGCAAATCGTTTTCTGTTTCTGCCAGGATTACCGCATTAACCGCATAGCACACCATGCTGATTGGTTTGTTATTCAGTCTGTATCCCCCGTTAATTGTTGTTACACTGTCTATAATCTCGTCCATGACATGGTTAAAAAGGAATGGCCTGAGACTACCACCCTGCCTTATTCCTGTTAGTGTCGGTATGTCTTTTATTGTTTGCTGGTCCACTTTTATTCTTGTAGTGTTGTCTGTGTTCAGATTTCTGATTATATTTATGATTGATGTTGGGATTTGTTTCTCTCTTAATATGTCCAATATGTCTGGCAGCTGTACTTTGTCGAATGCCTTAGTTAGGTCGATAAGACACACATAAGCAGGGTAGCCGAATTCGATCGCCTTCTCCTTTAGCTGTCTCACAATGAACAAGGCATCAGTTGCCGATCCTTCTTGTTCATCTTTTGTTGTTTACGATGGTGCGTTCTAGAATGCTTTTGACAATGCTGGTGAGCAGTTTCATGGTGGTGCAAAGCAGGGTTATGCCTCTGTAGTTCTCCGGATTGTTTTTTTGTCCCTTTTGAAACATTTGTATGGTGATACTTTTGTTCCACTCTGTTGGTATGCTGGATGTGGTTAAAATTTTGTTAAACAATTCCGTTAATTTTCTTGCTAGCTCTTTACCTCCATATTTTATGAGTTCGTTGGAGATCTCGTCCACTCCCGGAGCTTTTCTGTTTTTTAAGTTTTTAATCGTCATCCTAACTTCCACCTCTGTAACCATTAATTTATTCGTGATTTCTTCCTCTGCTTTCTGTGATTGAGGTTCTGCCGTATTGTCCGTGTTGTCATATAAGTTTCCAAAATATGTTTCCCATTCGTTCAGTAGAACCTTTTTGGTGTGGATGTATTTGTTTATGGGCTTCTTTCTGTTTTAAGCATCTTCTAAACTCTACTCTGGGCTGCATAAAGATCGTGTTTCATGTCTGTGGAGAACTTCTTCCAGTATTCCGTTTTGATTCTTCTGATTGTCGCGTTGACTCTATTTCTTGTTTCTTTATAGTTATTGCAGTTTTCCTCTATTTGTGTACTTTTATATTGTAGGTAGCTTTCCTTTTTTTTTCTCGGCCAGCGTTTTACCTCCTGTGTAAACCAGGGCTTGGTTTTGTTTTGCGAGTTTAAGTTTATGGTTCTTTTCCCTATTGACTCAAAGTTAGCCACCTCCTGTATGCATCTCTTAATTATATTCCAGCTGTCCTCCGCTTTTTTGTCTGTTATGTTCCCCGATGTAAGTTTTCCACTTAGTCTGCTTTCATATTGGTATTTGGTGCAGTCGTTATCCAATGATTCTAGGTTGTATTTTTCGGTATCAATATCGGTCTTTGGTTTATTCTTCGATGCCTTTCTATGACAACTTTCTATGCACTAGGTTGTGATCTGTGCCGGTGTTAGCAGAGGTTAGTTAGTACTCTTATGTCTTGTATTTCATTCGGTGTGATATATCTATTTGTTATTATGTAATCGATTATTGATTTCTAGCCTCTGGTGTTGCAGAAAGTGTATTTATGTTGGCCTTTGTGAGGAAAATAGGTGTTGTTTATCCGCAGTTCGTTTTTTGCGCAGAAGTTGTTCAGTTGGTCTCCGTTTTAATTTAATATGTGCTCGTTAAATCTTTGCTTAACTCCAGGTATTTCTTCTGAGCTGATTCCCGCGTTGAAGTCTCCGAATGAATTACTTTTCCATTGTTGTATATTTAATCAATCAACAAGCTTCTCATAGAAACTGTCTGATTCCTCTCTTGGTTTGGACATGTCTGGGGCGTAGATACTCACAAGATGTACTTATTCGTTCGCTTACGTAGTCAACGTTTTCTATTATGTCAGTGTACCTTTCGTGTAAAAGGATACGACTCCAGAGTGACTACTTTCTTGAAACTGTATGTATGTATGTTGAAAATTGTGAATTTATTTATAATTGTATTCGAATGGAAAATTTACCTGGCATTAGTATCACATATGTAAACATATCAGAACAGAGAACTAGATAAGATTATACAATTCAAAACCAGACGAAACCGAACATATAATACTGAACAAAAAACCTGTACAACGCAATAATAGACTGGACAAGTCTGGAGAAGACTAGTCAATATTTAACCAGACTGTACAATATTACATTAGATTCTACAAAACTTGGCCAAATTTTGGACCAAAAATTGGAAAAGAGTAAACAAGACCGGATAATGTCTAGACTTTAAAAGTTTCCACGAATTATACAAGAACTATAAATAATACTAGACAATACTATAATAGACAATACTAGTTGGACAATTACTGATCAATACCGATTAAGCCTGTTTAAGAAAATAATAGATTGGACAGGTCTGGAGAAGACTAGTTAATATTCAAGCAGACTTGTCAATATGGGACTAGACTCAACAAAACTGGACCAAAGTTTGGGTAAGATTGGATATGACTGTATTACTGTCAAGAATTGAAAAATCTCTAAAAAATCAGTCAAGAAGAATAGTTAAGATATGGTTTACCACTCATCTCTTGGGATATTTCAATCCATGGACGTCTTATTTTGATATATTGTGCTTATTAGCAAGAAATTAACAAACCATGAGGCATATTACATTTCCTCAATTTTCAGAAACGAAAGGGTTAAAAGCCAATAATTAAATTGAAATAATTAAAGAAGAAAGAACATACAAGTCGTTTAGGAAAAAAAAGTTTCCTTGTGAAAATGTCTATTATAGCACAGAAGAATTCATCGATTCATTACAAAATAATTATGGTTATGGTCGTGTTCAAAACAATGGATCCTATAAAGTGATTAATAAAAAGTGTGTGTTGTTTCGTATGTTACAATAGTTTTCTGTTAATTTAATTTACTTTTTTGTCAAAGATCAATAAATGTTTTAATTTGATTTGATTTGTGGATTCGGTTGAATAAGTTAAAAGGATGTTTTTCTAACAGTTAAAAGAATATTTCTGATATACATGGGACATATTATGAGAGGATAGAGGTATCAGCTAATTCAGGTTCTTGTGTAGGGGAAAATTAATGGAAAAGGGGCCGAAGAGCAGGTGGGAGTGGTTTAACTGTATTAATACCTAATTATTTAGAACTGTTCTCTCAATGAAAAAATGCCATGATGATTCCCAACCTCTGGATCGCAGACGACACCTAAGGGGCCCTTAAATTGTCAATATAATTGCTACAATATTATTCATTAAATATTTTTAAAGAAAAAACATTGAAGATGCCCTTCATTCGATCAATATCAGTTCTTAAATATTTGGTCAGTTACAATCTTGTATTTTATCTTGTTTATTGTTTGGTAAAGATTGTCGCACAATAGGGAATATGCATGTTTTTTTAAATATTTTTAATTCACTATTTACACCGTTATGAAATAGTAAAAAATACAATTACTGCTTAAAAATGCTCTAATTAAGTTTAAAAAAAATATTTAAAATAGAGACATATTTTGAGCTCAAATTTTGAGAGTTCGAGCGAATCCCATGTTAAATATTTTTTATAAGTTTAAGCTTTGAAACTTTTTATACATGCAGATCAATACTTTATTTATGTTCTCTCAAAAATTGAAAATGATCCACCGTTTAGTTTATCCGAAAAAAAAGATGTGTTTTCAATTCTTTTACACAGGCCTTTATGGCTGACAAGCTTCCGTCACGTCTTTATTTATTTTTCTCGATATGAATTTCGAAACTTTGAGGATTAAAAAGCTATATACAATAACCTTAGATAATTATAAAACACGATAGCATTAAAGCAATGTGACGTTACCGACGTAATTATTTAAATAATTATAAAGTAATTATAAAGTAAAGTAAAATAAAAAAATATATAAAGTAAACTTAAATTTTTTATTTTGAATCTTGTTTATCGACAGTAATTCACATGACGGATGGTTTGGAAACGTCGGGAGAACAGCTGAGAGAAAAGGAAAAGATGGAAACATAGTTATATAGAGAAAAAATACACTCGACTGCTTTCAATTACTGTTCTTTTCTCTCTCTGTACTATAAACTTTCAAGACACAATATAGCGCTGTTGCCAGATCTTTTTGTTACAGTGTATATGTCAAAAATACACAGAAAACTTAAAAAAACATAAAAACATGGCAACAAATAGATGAACAAATTATTAGCGTAGAAATCAAAAAGAATGGCCGCTCTTTTGTTATTCTTGGTGTATATGCCCCGAGTGAAGATGAAAACCCTTAAATAAAATACGAATTTTACGAAAAGATGACTGATATTGTGACGGAAATTGGAGACAACAAAGAACTATACATATTAGGTGACTTAAATGGCAGGGTAGGAAGGGAAGAAGATGACGATGTACTTGGAAAGTATGGAGAAGCAACCACAAACGAAAATGGAATGCGTCTTAGAGATTTCTGTCAAAGCATTTCAGTTCGACAATGAATGGATATTTTCCGCATCGGGATATACATAAATTCACATGGAGACAACCTACTAGAAAACTCTGCTCAATCATAGACTATATAATACAGTACCAAAGGTCCCAATTGAAGACAAATGACATGAGGATATACCGTAGATCGGAATGCGGATCTGATCATTATTTAATAGTGGCAAAAGTGATATTTATCACAAGAAGAAAGAGTTAAAACCCTGCAACAGGATTCCACTAAATTCCGGTATAAACTGTAATTAGCCACCAAATTACAAAATGTGCAAAGAGAGCTCACAACAACTGAGGAAATATATCAGCAAGTCAAAGGATATATTCACGAGGCTGCCATTGAAGCATTGGGATACGAAGAAGAAAGGCAAACAAATGCTGAGTGATGGTCAGAAGACGTAAGAATAGTAGTAGAGGAAAAGAAAAGTGCATATCAGAAACGGATCTCAACAGGAAGCGAAGAAGACCATCAAATATATTCACAACTAAACCGAAGAGTAAAGAAGGATGCTGCAAGGAAAAAGAACGAAATTTGGGAAAGTAGATGTGAGAAAATCGACAGGTATATAGGAGGAACAAAAGTAGCAGCAGCTTGGAAGACAATTAATTCAATACGATCAGAAACAAAGGAAAGCGCGATACTAAATTTAATACCGATAAAGGAATGGGAAAAACACTATAAGGCGTTGTTAACAGAAAACAGATACGAATTTCAAGAAATTGAATGGCAGCAACAGACAGAGTTTACGGATGTAGATGCAATAACCACGAAAAAAATGAAAGATGCCTTGAAAGAGTCTAAAAATTGCAAGGCAGCAGGACCCGGAAACACACCCATGGAGCTTATAAAATATGGACCAGATCTTCTGCATGAGATATTAATCACCATTTTTAACAAATGTTTGTTGCAAGGTGAAAATATCCTAGATGATTGGAATATAGGTTACATAAGCTCAATTTTCAAGAAGGGTGAGAAAAGAAAATGCTCAAGCTATAGAGGCATATCCGTAATAAGATCGATGGGGAGGTTGTACGGTCGAATAATAAAAAAAAGGTTAGAAAGTCAGTATCAAGATAGTGAAGATCAAAATAGGTTTTGGGCAGGAAGATCGTGTACAGACAATACTTTTGTTATTCAACAAATTCTCACGAAACGGTTAGCTCGGAACCTAGAAACTTATCTACTTTTTGTAGATTTGGAAAAGGCATACGATACGGTACCCTTGAAGAAACTAGTCCAAACACTGACGAAAATAGACCAAAATGGGATATATGTGCGGGCTATACAAAATATTTCTAAAAATGTCAGTCAAATCAAACAAGGTTCTTTCTTATCGGAATTTTTCACGATAACCAAAGGTCTTAAACAGGGTTGCTATCCCCAACACTATTCAAGATATAAATACAAACAGCTTTGGAAAACTGGAAAGTGCAAGTGTTGGGAATGCGAATTGATGTAAATAACGATAGATTCCTAACAACCTTATTCTTTGCAGATGACTAAGTGGTAATAGCAAATGAGGAAGAAGATCTAGACTATATGTTCAGAAAGAATATATGAAAGGTGGAGTTTAAACATGAACTTGACAGAGGCAGAATACCTCTTAATAGGAAATGAGTCAGAAGAACAGGACCTCGAAATAAGAAGCCTAAAGAGGACCAAAGAATATAAATATTTGGGTTCCATAATAACAGAAAGAGGGAATTCTAAGAGAGATATAGAAAACAAAACTCATTAAGGCAGAAGAGTGGTCCTCATACTGAATCGTTTATTATGGTCAAAGAGTATAAATTTAAAAATAAGGAAGACAATATATAACGCAACGAAATTGTGGGACCTATCATGACTTATGGGGCAGAAACCTGGCAACTGACCCAGAAAGATAAAAGGAAAATTGATAAAACAGAAACGGATTATCTGCGGAGAGCATGCGGAATATCCATATTAGAGGGGTTAGAGACGAAGAAGTACGAAGAAGAACTGCCAGTGTGTACTCCACTATAGACAGGGTTGAGACTAGACAGCTACTATGGTACGGACATGTGAAAAGAATGGGGGAAGAAAGATTACCAAAAAAATTATTAGATTACATACCCTATCATAGAAGAAGAAGAGAAAGACCAGAAATGACATGGGAAGATAACATCCGGAAGATAATGGAAGACAGAGCAATTGAGAAGAAAGAGATCCCTGGCGGTCGAAATGTGGGAAGCGCCAGAGACCGTAGGAACCCCACCTAAAAAAATGTAAAAAATAAAGAATAAGTTAGAATAGGTGAAACCATTCTACTTCATAGATAATCATACATACTTAAAACAAACGGAACCCAGCCTAAATATATACCTAAATACATTTAGCCTTTCCGGAGCTCTATAACAATTATTGAGTCTTTTTAGGACTACCAAACCAAATCTCATGTGAAATTTGTAAGTTACTTTATAGATTTCAGTCCACCTTCGTGGCACTCAACAAAAACCATAAAAATAACATTGGTTTTAAGATCATTTCTTTTTGATACCTTAAATGGATAGCCATCTGTGGACGCGTTACGAGATTTATATATCAGTTGTAGAGCTCCGAAAAGGCCGAAAGGCTCCGAATATATTTATATATTCAGGCTGTGTTCCGTTTGTTTTAAGTTTGAAAAATAACGAAGTCATTTAATGACTCTATTTTATTAAATAAGTACTAATTACCAATTTTTTAATTTGTTATGTTATTATAAATAAAAATAATTAATTTTAATCCTAAACTATTAGGATAATTGAAAATATAGAAAATTCAAACACTATTTTGACTCATTAGTTGCTCTCGAACCTCCTTAAACGCCGCCATTTTCGCGTTTTTGACGTTTCTTTTCTAACCAAAAGACTACAATGACATACAAAATGTAAACAATACGAAGTTGTTTACATGGTATGTTATGTCACTCTCGTTTTAACCAATGGTGTTGCGTTTTACAAACCTGAATTTCCTTTCGCTTATTTTGCAATTTTATTTATTCATTTTAATAACTACAACATTCCAGCCAATACAATGTACTTATTTTAGAATAAATGTAATATGACAGGCGTGTTTTCCAAATAATAATTGTCTTGTAAGTTATATAAATAAATCTAGGACAATCAATATTGACATTGCTTCAATACATTGAAGGAACTTCAATAAAAATCAAATTTATTCGACATGTCTCAATTTAATTGACGTCAATCTTATTGATATAATATGCCCTTTAGATGATCAATAAATTGCCAGAAATGCGATATTAAGCAATTATATAGACCGGTTGATGATCCTTTAATAAAGAAGTCAATACTAATTAAGTAGTTTAGTATTTCTAAATATTGATTATCAGTGCAGCTTCCAAATTTCTAAATATTATTTGAAATTAAACAAAATTGCTCTTCCTTACAAAAATTTGTTGATTTATCAAGTTTATTTCTAGTTAAATTGTGAATTGAAAAATTGGGATACACATTTGTAATAAACGTATAATATTTGAATATTGTAAAATGTTTGGATAAATGTAGGTAGTAATCGTTTGTTGATTTAAATGCAGAGATATAATTGATGTGAACGTATAAGCCTCTTAGAAGATAAAATATAGGAATCCGCCGCGTGATATGGCGTAAGTGTGTCTGTATCCGTTCGGTAAATAGCAAATCATCGGAAAGCATACAGATATTACACGGCTAAACCAATAAGTTATTATAACCCCTTTTCGTTTATAACTGTTCCATATCTCTCAACTTATAAACCGTCCTAAATCTCGCTGAGCAAATCTGTAAGCGTAGAACACATGAGCACGTTTATAGTTAAGATCGCAGATCCCGAAACCATCCAAGCATGCAATAAACTTCCAGCTTAAGTGAACCGCATGACTGCAAGGTAAATGTTAGAGTTTTGGGTACGGGGGGGCGGTGGAGGGGATGCCTCTGGATGTAAAGGGATGCCACATTTTCATTATTTATGACGTCATAGTGAGCAGAGGTCGTCGCTGTTCGCCAGCCAAGTTTTAGTTAGTGCTAATAATTGCTCTGTGTTAAGTCTTGGTATAATTCATATAGCTCGGATACTCTTGCGATTGTATTAGGGAGATATCTTAAGTAAACTCATACCCAAGAATCTACTAATGTCACACTGATTTACGATTCTTGAATCCAAGTATTTGCATTGCGCTCCTCTAATCTGCTATGTATTGATTGTTAAATACCGCCTATAATATTCACCCGATTATATACACCCCATAAAACAATTTACGATCGCTTAACAACTGCCGTCTTAGAAAAAGACCTACATTCGATGCATTAAACCATCGCTTCGCCTATCATAAATCGTTCTCTCTGCACACTGCCAGGCGCCTACACCATTTTAAAAACGCACCCTTACATCATTACCGCAGACATTACACATTTCCACTCACAAAATCGATCTAAACAGAGATATTTAATATCAAATGAATTATAGGAAATCTTATTACTTAATTACTTAATTGTACTAGAGGTATTGGTGCAGTTTTCTCGGCATTCGTTTACCCTTGAACTAGAAATACAAGCCTAGGGCAAGTAGACAAACTAGACTAGACCGCCAAACCGGCAAGAGAAGACAGATAAGAATAGACAGTGAAAACATTCTAAAATTATAATGATTTCTAAATCTAAAGAAAAATAGTGCTAGTAATCTACTATACACTTGTTAGATTTAACTTTAATTAACTATGAATAGGATGGTTGCGACAGTTACTACGTGGTAATCCATACTAACATTGAATTGAAAAATTCACTTTGTTTTTACCACACTTATATAAGTGTGGTAAAAAGAAAATAAAATTCCACGCGAGTGTAGCCGCGGGTTATAGCTAGTTACATTACATTTATTCCAAAATAACTACATTATTTTAATTGTATATACTGGAATGTTCTACATCTTGTGTGACACCAATGGTATTATAACGTTGGCGTGTAAGCAATTGAAGGGAATTTGACCACTAATCGGGTCATGCAATCAATCAGCCTCATGAGCTCATTAGCTTAATTGATGTGCACCTTAATAATTGCACTCTGGATTAGATGCGTTGTTATTGCTATAGTTTACAGGATTCCGCTGCTATAACTCATCTTATACTAACTAACTCTTATTAGATCCATATTGTATACAGTAATAATATAACCCCGCGTTTCTAAAATTACATATCTGCAGGGCTATTTACATTAAATACGATTTATTCTACATGAAATACCGGTTTAACAAGACTACATATCCATAAACAGGCTAGTTTAAATAGTTGTGTCTGTCTAGTCTTGTCTGTCTAGTCTTGTCTGTCTAGTCTTTTCTGTCTAGTCTTGTCTGTCTAGTCTTGTCTGTCTAGTCTTGTCTGTCTAGTCTTGTCTGTCTAGTCTTGTCTGTCTAGTCTTGTCTGACTAGTCTTGTCTGTCTAGTCTTCTCTCTCTAGTCTTGTCTCTCTAGTTTTTGTGTGTCTAGTCTTGTCTGTCTACTCTTGTCTGTCTAGTATTGTCGGTCTAGTCTTGACTATCTAGTCCTGTCTGTCTAGTCTTGTCTGTCTACTCTAGTCTGTTTAGTCTTGTCTCTCTGGCTTTGTCTATAAAGTCTTGCTGTCTAGTCTTGTGTTATTATTATTAGTCTTGTCTGACTAGTCTTGTCTTGTCTGTCTAGTCTTGTCTGTCTAGTCTTGTCTGTCTAGTCTTGTCTGTCTAGTCTTGTCTGTCTAGTCTTGTCTGTCTGGTCTTGTTTGTCTAGTCTTGTCTGTCTAGTCTTGTATGTCTAGTCTTGCCTGTCTAGTCTTGTCTGTCTAGTCTTGTCTGTCTAGTCTTGTCTGTCTAGTCTTGTCTGTCTAGTCTTGTCTGTCTAGTCTTGTCTGTCTAGTCTTGTCTGTCTAGTCTTGTCTGTCTAGTCTTGTCTGTCTAGTCTTGTCTGTCTAGTCTTGTCTGTCTAGTCTTGTCTGTCTAGTCTTGTCTGTCTAGTCTTGTCTGTCTAGTCTTGTCTGTCTAGTCTTGTCTGTCTAGTCTTGTCTGTCTAGTCTTGTCTGTCTAGTCTTGTCTGTCTAGTCTTGTCTGTCTAGTCTTGTCTGTCTAGTCTTGTCTGTCTAGTCTTGTCTGTCTAGTCTTGTCTGTCTAGTCTTGTCTGTCTAGTCTTGTCTGTCTAGTCTTGTCTGTCTAGTCTTGTCTGTCTAGTCTTGTCTGTCTAGTCTTGTCTGTCTAGTCTTGTCTGTCTAGTCTTGTCTGTCTAGTCTTGTCTGTCTAGTCTTGTCTGTCTAGTCTTGTCTGTCTAGTCTTGTCTGTCTAGTCTTGTCTGTCTAGTCTTGTCTGTCTAGTCTTGTCTGTCTAGTCTTGTCTGTCTAGTCTTGTCTGTCTAGTCTTGTCTGTCTAGTCTTGTCTGTCTAGTCTTGTCTGTCTAGTCTTGTCTGTCTAGTCTTGTCTGTCTAGTCTTGTCTGTCTAGTCTTGTCTGTCTAGTCTTGTCTGTCTAGTCTTGTCTGTCTAGTCTTGTCTGTCTAGTCTTGTCTGTCTAGTCTTGTCTGTCTAGTCTTGTCTGTCTAGTCTTGTCTGTCTAGTCTTGTCTGTCTAGTCTTGTCTGTCTAGTCTTGTCTGTCTAGTCTTGTCTGTCTAGTCTTGTCTGTCTAGTCTTGTCTGTCTAGTCTTGTCTGTCTAGTCTTGTCTGTCTAGTCTTGTCTGTCTAGTCTTGTCTGTCTAGTCTTGTCTGTCTAGTCTTGTCTGTCTAGTCTTGTCTGTCTAGTCTTGTCTGTCTAGTCTTGTCTGTCTAGTCTTGTCTGTCTAGTCTTGTCTGTCTAGTCTTGTCTGTCTAGTCTTGTCTGTCTAGTCTTGTCTGTCTAGTCTTGTCTGTCTAGTCTTGTCTGTCTAGTCTTGTCTGTCTAGTCTTGTCTGTCTAGTCTTGTCTGTCTAGTCTTGTCTGTCTAGTCTTGTCTGTCTAGTCTTGTCTGTCTAGTCTTGTCTGTCTAGTCTTGTCTGTCTAGTCTTGTCTGTCTAGTCTTGTCTGTCTAGTCTTGTCTGTCTAGTCTTGTCTGTCTAGTCTTGTCTGTCTAGTCTTGTCTGTCTAGTCTTGTCTGTCTAGTCTTGTCTGTCTAGTCTTGTCTGTCTAGTCTTGTCTGTCTAGTCTTGTCTGTCTAGTCTTGTCTGTCTAGTCTTGTCTGTCTAGTCTTGTCTGTCTAGTCTTGTCTGTCTAGTCTTGTCTGTCTAGTCTTGTCTGTCTAGTCTTGTCTGTCTAGTCTTGTCTGTCTAGTCTTGTCTGTCTAGTCTTGTCTGTCTAGTCTTGTCTGTCTAGTCTTGTCTGTCTAGTCTTGTCTGTCTAGTCTTGTCTGTCTAGTCTTGTCTGTCTAGTCTTGTCTGTCTAGTCTTGTCTGTCTAGTCTTGTCTGTCTAGTCTTGTCTGTCTAGTCTTGTCTGTCTAGTCTTGTCTGTCTAGTCTTGTCTGTCTAGTCTTGTCTGTCTAGTCTTGTCTGTCTAGTCTTGTCTGTCTAGTCTTGTCTGTCTAGTCTTGTCTGTCTAGTCTTGTCTGTCTAGTCTTGTCTGTCTAGTCTTGTCTGTCTAGTCTTGTCTGTCTAGTCTTGTCTGTCTAGTCTTGTCTGTCTAGTCTTGTCTGTCTAGTCTTGTCTGTCTAGTCTTGTCTGTCTAGTCTTGTCTGTCTAGTCTTGTCTGTCTAGTCTTGTCTGTCTAGTCTTGTCTGTCTAGTCTTGTCTGTCTAGTCTTGTCTGTCTAGTCTTGTCTGTCTAGTCTTGTCTGTCTAGTCTTGTCTGTCTAGTCTTGTCTGTCTAGTCTTGTCTGTCTAGTCTTGTCTGTCTAGTCTTGTCTGTCTAGTCTTGTCTGTCTAGTCTTGTCTGTCTAGTCTTGTCTGTCTAGTCTTGTCTGTCTAGTCTTGTCTGTCTAGTCTTGTCTGTCTAGTCTTGTCTGTCTAGTCTTGTCTGTCTAGTCTTGTCTGTCTAGTCTTGTCTGTCTAGTCTTGTCTGTCTAGTCTTGTCTGTCTAGTCTTGTCTGTCTAGTCTTGTCTGTCTAGTCTTGTCTGTCTAGTCTTGTCTGTCTAGTCTTGTCTGTCTAGTCTTGTCTGTCTAGTCTTGTCTGTCTAGTCTTGTATGTCTAGTCTTGTCAGTCTAGTCTTGTCTGTCTAGTCTTGTCTGTCTAGTCTTGTCTGTCTAGTCTTGTCTGTCTAGTCTTGTCTGTCTAGTCTTGTCTGTCTAGTCTTGTCTGACTAGTCTTGTCTGTCTAGTCTTCTCTCTCTAGTCTTGTCTCTCTAGTTTTTGTGTGTCTAGTCTTGTCTGTCTACTCTTGTCTGTCTAGTATTGTCGGTCTAGTCTTGACTATCTAGTCCTGTCTGTCTAGTCTTGTCTGTCTACTCTAGTCTGTCTAGTCTTGTCTCTCTGGCTTTGTCTATAAAGTCTTGCTGTCTAGTCTTATCTTGTCTGTCTAGTCTTGTCGACTAGTCTTGTCTTGTCTGTCTAGTCTTGTCTGTCTAGTCTTGTCTGTCTAGTCTTGTCTGTCTAGTCTTGTCTGTCTAGTCTTGTCTGTCTAGTCTTGTCTGTCTAGTCTTGTCTGTCCAGTCTTGCGTGTCTAGTCTTGTCTGTCTAGTCTTGTCTGTCTAGTCTTGCCTCTCTAGTCTTGTCTCTCTAGTCTTGTCTCTCTAGTTTTTGTGTGTCTAGTCTTGTCTGTCTACTCTTGTCTGTCTAGTCTTGTCGGTCTAGTATTGACTATCTAGTCCTGTCTGTCTAATCTTGTATGTCTACTCTAGTCTGTCTAGTCTTGTCTCTCTAGCTTTGTATATAAAGTCTTGCTGTCTAGTCCTGTCTTGTCTGTCTACTCTTGTCTGTCTAGTCTTGTCGGTCTAGTCTTGACTATCTAGTCCTGTCTGTCTAGTCTTGTCTGTCTACTCTAGTCTGTCTAGTCTTGTCTCTCTAGCTTTGTTTGTAAAGCCTTGCTATCTAGTCTTGTCTGTCTAGACTTGTCTGTCTAAACAAACTCAAATAAGTTTTTTTAACATTAAGATGTACAACAAATATATGTAGATACTTCACAATAATGGTTTAACGGAAACTTCAAATTCTGCATAAGTGTAAAAACACATTACTAAAAGAAAGTCTCTTTATATTTTTTTAAACCGTCCGTCTGTGGGAAGTTTCCCCCGTAAGACTTAATGGAAGCTTATTATAAATAAAAATTCCATGAACATCTAAAGCCTTACTACAAATAAATAATCTTTGTTTTGGTGTGGATAATTTGAGATATCCTCTGGTAAAATAATTATGCTTGTCCATATTTTTGCGCATAGTTATTTCGTTTTTATGAATGTAGCATGTTAATGCCAAAATTTATAAACTGAAGACGGTTAATAAAGTGTTGTTTTCACGAAGCATATGTAGGTAGACCTAGCAGGACACGGATTCTTTTTTGTGTTTTAAATATTTTTGATAGCTCTGTTATCCATACTGTTATTCCATAAGCAATTATAGATAGACTCTCAGCATTGTAAAAATTTAGTAGTTCCGGAATATTTGAGGTAGCGTAAACAATAGGTTTTTTTATTTAGTGATTTACATAAATTTTCTTGTATACATACTTCAAGAAATTTTGTGGCAATAACTGTATTTAATGCGAGATTGTTACAGCTAATGGTTATATTGTCTGCATATTCAGCTCTGTGCATTTGAAACACCATAAATTCTGTTTTTCGAAATTGAAAAACAGATTATTGACAGTAAACCAGTCGGTCACGGTTTTAATAACTTTATTGGCTTGTAGTTGCGTATCTACTAAATTCGATTTAGAGAATAGAAAACTTACATCACATGCATGTAGAGTGGAAAAAATATAGGCAGTCAGGCATTGCCGACTGAAGTGAAAACTTTCGAAAAAAACAGCTTTAAAACCGGTTTTGGGGATTTATATCAGTATGTTAATTAATCAAATTTGGTACATAGTTAGTATTATTTTATGTAATTCTGGAACATAAACCTCACTTCTGAAGGAGAATGACTGTTAATGTCATCATCAAAATATGAATTTGAATCCGGAATGTTTGGTTAAAAACGAGCTGTTGCATTGTAAAATCAACATTTCCGCACTCTAATGTAAATAACTATTTGTTTGGAATATTCTTTACGACGATTAATTTTTCCTCCTTCTCAGCTGTGATTGTTCGATGTTTATAAATTTCTGAGGTAACTATTGCAAGAGTTTTTTTCTTATTCTTATCTCTATATCGCTGACTATTAATTTTATTGTGGAGTTTCCTTCCTTTGGAGAGCACGCGAGTACATTTGGTTGCCTAAAACTGTGATGGGTCTGATTTGTGATGTACCATGAATTCTTCGATACAATGCAATAATCTGAACATTCCAATAGTCCGGCACTAGTATATCTACTAGTACGTCCGTCAAAAGTACTTACTCTTTTATTGCACACTGATTATAGGGGCTGATATTTCCTTAGAGGCGCTGCGTTCTGTCAACACTGCCAAAAACTTTTCATTAATCCGGCACTAATACATCTACTACTACATCCGGTAAAAGTACTTACTCTTGTACTGCACACTAATTCTACGGGTTGATATTTCCTTAGAAACGCTACGTTCTGTCAACATTGCCAAAAACTTTGACTATTAAGTTTGACGTTCAGAGCCATTTTTAAACATATGCGTATAGATGTGTTCTTTTGAACACATCTTTGAGTAATAGAATTTTTTTGAGTGATAGAATTATTGATGACGATGACGCAAATGTATCAGTTTACCCCCTACCCAAATGTCAATCAGCGCGGCTATAGAAGTTTTCACTTCAAAAACTTTATTGGATAAATTCAACTAAATCATGCCATGTATTATATGAAGAGCGTTGGTGCTAGTACACTTCCTTGTGGCACAACTGTATTCACAGCTGTTTCTGATGACGGGCTTTTCTTGGTATTGTAATGTATTTGGAAATATTGGTTACGATCGTTTAAGAATGATTGCACCCAGCTCCCCGCTTTTCTCCTTATTTCATACCTATATATTTTGTCAATAAATATACTATGATCTACTCAAGTCAAGTTCATTTATTAGTTTCTTCTTCTTCTTCTGGTTTCGAATAGGCCTACTTTGAACCACGCTTGATCAACTGTTGGGCTTTGATCTTTGCCCAGTTATGTCGCATTTTCTGCCGGTGTAACTCCTTTCTCTCTTTTTTCCAGGCGGTACCTTTCCTTCGGGGTTTTTCCTGAAATCCACGTACTTTCTTCAGGGTGCTTCTCAAAGACTGTCTGTTTTGGAGATCTGTTCTTTAATATCCCTCTCGGTTTCTGTAAAGGCCAGGCAATATACAAGCAATCCATCGTTCTTACGTCCCAGGTAGATACCACTCTGAGAACCCAAATTAATTAGTTCCTTACGCCATTCTGTCATAACCCTTTCAAGGACACAGTTGAAGAGAAGTGGGGAAAGTCCATCTTCTTGTCTCACTCCAGTTTTTATTTCGAAGCTTTCTGAAATCTCGACTCTAAATTTAACCTTGAAATGGGTGTTGGTCAATGCTTCTAGGATGAGTCTGCGGGTTTTGTTGTCTAGCCCTAGTTCTTGGAGTACTTTGTTAAGCGTTTCTCTATAAATGGAATTGCAGTCCTTCCTAAAATCAACAAAGGTGACGACCACCTTGAGGTTTCTCATCTTGGAGTATACAAGTACACTTTTAAGATTAAGGATCTGTTCCACACAGGAACGGGTCTTTCTGAAGCCCCCCTGGTATTCTACCAGTTGACTTACCAGCTGATTTTCTGTCCATGTTTGTAACGCCTTCGAGAGAATCTTGTATGTTACCGGTACGAGAGAAATTCCACGGTAGTTGTTTAGATCAGTAAAATCTCCCTTTTTGCTAAGCGGATGGATCAGAGCAGATTTCCAATCGGGTGGTAATTTCTCTGTTTCCCAGATGTCCTGGATGATCTCGGTTAGCTTGCGCACGGCATTGTTTCCAGCATCTTTCCACAGTTGAAGTTGAATGATCTGGCCAACTTCTTCCAATGAAGGGGGCAGCGAGTCCGGGTTTGGTGTGGTTTGTTTATATTCGAAGTCTCCGCTGGGTGGGTCACAGTTGAGTAGATATTTAAAGCACTGATCCAAAAGATGGCAGTTGTCCTTGTCCAAGCCAGTTTGCCATGTGAGTCTCTGAAGTGAAGGCTTGGCGGAGCGTATTTTCTGTCTGGTCTTGTCTGTCTGGTCTTGTCAGTCTGGTCTTGTATTTTTTTTCGGAGGAGGGGGAATGCATTATCTGCTTGAAGTTTCCAAAGAAATCTCTGGAGATATTCTTAGCAAAGCTCTCTTCGATTTGGGTTAGTTGGTTTTGTGTGAAGGTTCGTTTGGTTCCTAGAATTATCTTGGCTGTAACCTTTCTTTGTTCCAAAAATTTATGCCAATTTTCCTTGGTCTTTTTAGAATTCCACTTCACCCAGGCTGTCTGTCTTTGGGCTATTGCATTGTCACAGTCTTCAGTCCACCACGTATGCTTCCTTCTTCTAACAAGAGGGGCGAGTTCATTGGCCGCCTTGACAAGAGTCTGCTTCAGTTGGTCCCAGCTCTTTAAATCTGTATTGTTCAGTCTCAGAACTTACTTACTTTTCACTGTTCTTGAATCTTGAATCTAGTGTTTCTAGGCTGGAGTCTTATTTTGATCTTTGAGAGGTAGTGGTCTTCCAGATTGGCGCTTCTTAGTAGCTTCACGTTTTGTATTTCGTTTTGAGATTTTCGCGAAATGGCCACACGATCTATCTGGAATTCACCCATGGTTGGTATTAGGTGAAATCCAAGTCTTCTGCTTCATTGGCAAGTATTTGAAGGCTGTAGACTTCATGAGCAATCCAAAACTCCTACACAGATCCACCAATCGTTCTCCGTTGCGGTTGGTTCGCTTATGCGCCGGATAATTGCCGACTTGAGCACTGAAGTCAACAAGCAGTATAATCAGTTCCCAGAATTTACCAGTTCTGTCTGGATTGAGTCTGTTGTCCTGGATGATTGGGGCATGTACATTGACTATACTGTAGCCTTTCTTTGCGCATTTGAGAGAGAGGATGGATACACGACTGTTCAGGGAGGTAAAGTCGGTGACTGAAACCAGTATCGTGTGACTGATTACAAATCCTGTACCTAAGTGGGGTACGTTCTTCATTGCCCCTGAACCACTTTTCCTTTGAGGATTCTGTAGCCTTGGGACTCGAAGGCATGTTTGACCGAAAATTTGGTTTCGTGTACTGCTGTCAGTATTATGTTGTGTCGTGTTGGTGAATCAGTCAAATGTATCAGTTTACCTGTTTCAGTTTTTTAGCAGTGAGTTGGCATTAAATGTTGCGAAGAAGCTTTGCCGTCTTGGTCTGAGTTTACGTCCGGTGATTTCAGGATGCTCTGACTCATCCTTAAAGCATGTTGGTGCGGACTCCTCAGAATCCGAAGCTCCGCTAACTTCACCATGGGTGACGGTGGATTGGTTACCACCTGAGGTAGTGCATTTAGCGAAATTTCCTTTCATGCTCAGTTGAAGAATATTCTTCGTGGGACAGTGGCGAGCCACTGTCCAAGATACTACCCAAGTTGTTAGCTTGGGAGGCTTATTATTTGGGGTTGTCACCCCTAGACAGGTCGCCTTCACTACGGCTAAGGAGTCCTGTCCACCCCACTCTTCCCAGATGCTAGGCTCCGTGCCATTGTTTACCAAAGATATTCAAGGGGTACATATTATTATATTTCTAGGTCCAGATCTGTTTTAGATTTTTGTTCTGTTTATTCATAATTTATAGTATGTTTCTTTTATAAAATGTCAAATTAATTATTTCAAAATAGAAATCACCAATTCACTTTGTTCTTTCGCAGTTTTTTTACACCAACACCAATCCAATGTTAACTATTTGTTTTTCACTATAAACTTGATTTTATTATTATTATATATTATTCTATATTAGTTTCTGCATTGATTATTTTGTTGCTTTTTGTTTATTATCGGCTTTAGCAATTATATTTTTAAGAAACCGCTTTTTTTTATCAATTTTATATATATATATATATATATATATATATATATATATATATATATATATATATATATATATATATATATATATATATTTATATTATATATATATATATAGTTTCTTCTTATTCTTTGTATAGTGCACGCGTAATTCTGGAGTTTTTTATATAAAGATCTCAAGAAGTCAAGTTACGGCTTGAGATCTTTGCTTCGGGCATGATCCAGTTTTTGTTGAACATATTTACCTGTGTAAGGGAGAAGCTTTTATTGTAATAAAATTGCAGGGTGTTTATAAGTAATATGGCTTTCTCATTACAGTTATCATTGCTGAGGATGTCTTCCAAGATTCTTCTATTAACAATTTTTCAAATTGTATTTTATTTTCTTGCGTAAATTTTCTTGCAGTTATGTATTTAGTTTTGTCTTGGCTGCTGTCATTACCTAGCATAATTAATTTATGGCCAGAAGAAGAGCAGTCACTGCAGTCAGTAATTCTGGTTGACGGAGTAACGAGTCCCTCTAAGCCACAAGACAACAGTTTTGTCAGATGTGCTGCCACTGTTGAATTCTCGCTAGAATTAAAATTAAAATCGCGAATAATTATAGATAACTATTTATGAAATAGGTTATCCATAACATTTTCTAGTATTTCTACGGGTTTTCGAGTATTTCTACGTATTTCTACAAATGTTTCTACGGAGCTTGTGGTAGAACGGAATACATTCAATATTGCAATTTACATTCACTCTTTCTCCACATGATCGTACAAAATTCAATATGCTTCTCTGTTGATCTGCCATCGATTTCTAGTTTTTGACAAGCAATTGAGACCAGTGGCGATTTGGTTTTGGGCACTCTTGCCCAGGTAGCTACCCCACCTCCAATGGAAAGTGTTTTAGAAAAATAATCAATTAGCTTATAATTGGTAATACTTATGAGAGGCAGCTTATCGCCTATTTACCACATTTCTGTTAGGCAAATAAATAGAGCCTTTGTTTCCTCCAAATAAAGTTCCAATTGTAAAATATTGCTCTGGAGAGATTGAATATTGAGGTAGAGTAAGATATTATTCTCTCTACATCTTCGTGGAGTTGTTTCAACTAATTGGCAACTAATTTGAAATAAATCACGTTTCATAATATCTAGTTAATCTCCTTTCGGAATAGAAACTTCAAACGAAGAATATCCGCCCGGGTGTTTCGAGATGAGCTTCTTACATAAGACTGACCTGAAACTATTTTTCGTGATGCTAATTGATAATATCCCCTTTTGGAAGCGCCGGGTCTAGTTTAAAAACATGAAGATGGGCATATCTAATTGCCGCTTTAATATTGGACTCCTTCAAATTTACATCAAAGATCTGGATCATAAAACTGGATCTTCTATTTTCTTATTTTTATTGTTCCGCTAGCACTAAGCGAACTGTAATTTTGTTTTTAAGAGAATTCATTTTGCTGGCTTTGTAGTCAGATTTTTATCTTCATCTTCGCCTGTGAGACTGTTTGCGATTGTGTTTTCTTGATACAGAAAAATAGATTATCGACGAGCCCAGCTGGTATTTCAACAGTGTATTCTTGCTTTCAGCTTCTTCTATTTTGTTTAAATTAATAGAATCAATTAGAGATTCATTCTTCATTATTCTGACTCCATGGCAGAGATTGTTAATAAGGTCTTTAAGTGGTTCTATTTCTTTTCTAATCAGATCCGCTAATATAATGTCATTATCTCTGAAAATCGGGCTGGCGAAAAATATATGTCATTACAAGTTTTACTCAATGTGGCTTTAGATCTTAAATCACGTTGAATGTTTCAATAGATATAGACGCTTAAATTTACAATTTATTTTGAGTCAATTGCTTTAGGAACTCTCTCCTGACGTCTGTACTCGTTGAACACTGACACTCACTGTCACACACACTGTCTTGTCTGTCTAGTTTTGTATGTCTATTCTTATCTGTGCAGTTTTGTCGGTCTAGTCTGTATAGTCCTGTCTGTCTGGTCAAGTCTGTATGGTCTTGTCTGTCTGGTCGTGTCTGTCTGGCCTTGTCTGTCTGGTCATGTCTGTCTGGTCTTGTCTGTCTGGTCTTATTTGTCTGGTCTTGTCGGTATGGTCTTGTCTGTCTGGTCTTGTCAGTCTGGTCTCTTCTTTTTTTTCTGAGGAGGGGGAATGCATTGTTGCGCACGCGGTCTTCATACCCGTGTAGTATGGGGCTCTCTGATCGAGTCCTTCGTGACCAGCATACCCCCTAAACCCCCCCACTGTCACTGCACTACACTCCAACTGGAACTGCGTGAGCCTTTACATCAGGTGGGTGGTGGTGTTTGTTCTAATTGATTCTTTTTCCTTTCCTTTTCTCGTGTCGATTTCGTCTTTCGTCTACGGTCGTATTAGTTATGTAGTCGTGTGATTAACTATTTGTCGGTGTTTTCGTCACATATCTATTAGTCCATGTTAGCTTCCTTGTATGTCGTGCGATATTAAGACCGCCTTCCATTCTCTCTCCATTTGTTCTTTTCCCATGATGATTACTGTTATGTAAGCTTGTACTGCATCCCAGTTATGCATACTTTCTAACATAACTTCCATGATGTTCTTCCTTTTGTACCGCCTAGTGTCTCCGCGAGTCGTGTTCTTTCAATCCCAAATTCTGTACACATGAAGATAATGTGTTGTGCGTCGTCTGGGATATGACTGCAGTAAAAAGACTCCGCAATGTCTCTTTTTTTAAACCGTTCGAGGTATGCGTTGAAGCACCCATGGCCAGGGAGCCCCTGTGTAAGATGGTAACTCATATGTCCGTGTGACTTTTCGTACCAGGCTGTTACGTTAGGGTCAAGGCTGTGTGTTTATCGTCCACTAGTGTCGCTATCCCATCTTGTCTGCTATCGGTCCATGAGTCTCTTACGCGCTCTGTTCTTGGCGGCCGCCCTCTCATGTTTTACTTCGTTTTTCGCTCTGTGTTCTTGCAGCTCTTCGTAGACTTCTTGTTTCTCGCGAATCAGTAAGTCTATTGGAGGCGTGCTTGCAAGTGCCAGCGCCGCGGCCTCCGAACCCGTTCTGTAGGCAGAAATCACTTTTAGGGCAGTTCTTCTCTGTACTCCTGTAAGTTGTTTTCCCGCTCCTACCTTTTTCGTTACGTCGGCCCATATTTCCGCCGCGTAGAGAATTTTTGAGTATACCACATTGTTGAGAAGTTTCCGTTTCAATTCCTTCGGCTCTCCAATGTTCGGCATCAACCTTACCAGAGCTGTCACTACAGACGCTGCCTTTTTCGCTGTTTTGGTTATATGGTCTGTGTACCGCAGATCGCTATCGAGTTGGACGCCAAGGTACCTCAATGATTTCGATAAAGGGATATTTTGCCCTTCCATAACGTGTTTCGGTGGTGCGAATAGTCTCTTGTCCGTGATAAGTCTCGCTTCTGTTTTATAAACTGCCAGCGTTAGACCTTGCTCTTTTAACCAATTATTTGCCTGCCAGATGGTTTCGTTAGTTGTTAGTTCTAAAGTGCTTATTGCCTTTGCAGTCACCACCAGTGCGACCTCATGTGCGAACCCAACTATTCTTGCTGTAATAGACAAGTCTGGGTTTAGCAAGCCATCGTACATAACGTTCCACAAGAATGGTGCCAGGACCGATCCTTGTGATGCACCATCCGTAACGTCATGCTCAACCTAACGTTCGTATGTGTGGTATATCAACCGTCGGTCGCTCAAGTAGCTGCTTATCATCTTTCTGAAGTATTCTGGTGTCTGTATTGATGCTAATGCCTTAATGATTACATTCTACCTGGCTCAATGTCACTAATGCACAATAATCTTTCGATTGACGTTCCAGTTTTGACCTTTTCTGCTGCCTTTATTACTTCAGCACGCTTATGCTATTATAAGCTATTGCACGCTACGGATGATCGACCTTTTCGAAAACCATACTGCCATTAGGACAGTCCTCTGTTGTTTTCGATGCATGTCTCGAGTCTCCTAAGAAATAGCCTTTCAAGAAATTTCCCCAAGTTATTCAAGAGGCATATCGGTGGGTATGATGATGGTTCTTCCAATGGTTTGTCCCCTTTTCTCAGTAGGACGAGTTTTTGTCTTCCGTTGCGTTGCGAAAATTCCCTTTCGAAGGCACGCATTGTAAGTTTCTACTAGCAACAACTCTGGCCACATTTCCACCACTTCTGCAATGATCTCATTTGGGCTATTGACTGGACCAGGTGCTTTCCCTGACAGTAATCGTTTCCTAGCCTCAAAGATCTCCTCTACGCTTAAAGGTGTCACGAGAGTCTCAGTGGCTTGCCATATTTCTGCAGGTCTTCATTCCTGAACTGGAAATAGCGTGATAACTATTTTTTCATCCGTTGTGGGCACGATATCCCAGGTATCAGCTGTCTACCCATTAGATTTTTCGTAGCAATTCGATATGAGAAGCCCCATGGATCCTCATGCGCAATTCCTATCTCGCTTTTCTGAAATTCGCGACCAGGTCCACTTCTTGTCCAGCCAACCTGTCTGTTGCGTTTTGGCGCCGCCTTCTGTGGCGTTGGGCAGACCTGCGTGCCGTAACGTACTTCTTCCTTAGGCTATTGATTTCAGCGTTTCACCAGTAAACTGACTTTTTTCCATTTAATTCAAATTTGCGCTTTGGCATCTAAGCATCGCACGCTGTTGTAATGGTTTCGACCGCATATTCTACAAGTCGATCTACGTCGCCTATCTCTGAAAGGCTTTGCAACTCTTCGTGCATCTTAGCTACTTCTAGTGTCGCTCTTAGCTGAGTGCTATCGAGTTCCTTCATCAGCCGTCTCCGTTTTCATGTTCGATAGTAGTGTTGCTTTGTTGTCTTTCTGGGTTCGTATTCAGGCTAAATTCCAGATATTGCTGGTCGCTAAGGGTGGTGTCCTCTAGTACTCTCCACCTTATGCGCGATACCTTCCGATGCTATTGTAACGTCGATAATCGATCCGGTGTTTCTTCTTCGGAATGTAAAAGAGTTTCCCTAGTTAAGGATCACTAGGTCCAGCCCCGCTATCTTATCAGATAGAACTTCGCCTGTTCTATCCATGGATATTGAGCCCCATTCTAGTTATTTGCAGTTAAAATCACTTGCCACAAGAACTTCACTGCTCGCCGATCACAGATTTTCTGCCAGCTCGTCTATCTGTCTCAGGAAATCTTTCTGGTCAAGATTTGGTGAGATATAGCACTCTTAAACCTTCAATATCGATCCATACAAAGTTAGATGTCTGCTTACTGACTTCCCTGATTCGTAGGTTCCGATTCAGCACGGCGATTGCTGTTCTACCTGTCTCATCCTGGAACCATGGGCCTGTATCTAGGCATCAATACTGCTCGCTGATTATTAGCACATCCGTACATTTTTCCGCAGCAGTCTGTAGCATGAGATCCTGTGCTTCACGGCCTCTTCCTAGGTTTATCTGAAGGAACTTCGCCATTACTTCGTTTTCTTTAGTGCCTCCTGGAACTACTGACATCTTATACCTCCAATGATGCGTTTCGCGTCTTTTTTTTCATTACAGACTGCACAGAAGGCATCCTCTTTGCAATCTAGCAAAGTGGTCTTGCTTTCCATATAGACGGCACGATTTGGATGTGTCTGTCCCTTTGCAGTGTAGTGCTACGTAGCCAAATCCTTAGCAGCGGAGCATCGAATAACCTCTGGCTTCTGTCTAACTCTGCACATGATCCATCCTACCTTAATTTTGCCAGTCTTCAGCAGTGTTTTAGCAATTTCCTTCGATGTTGTCACTACTGCTGTTTGTGTGCCACTGCAACCTTTTCTGAGAAATCGCACTTTCATTGAATGTGGGAAGGTTTGCTCTACTACGTCAATTAGCTTTTTCCGTAACCTCGTCTAGGTCCCGGATCTCGATTATGCAGTTCCGTGTCATGGTCCGCACAATGGCCTGGTTTTCTAATAGCTTGGGGACTGCAGTTCTCAAGCTTCCAACACTCCCTTTTTTTATTCTTACCAGTAGTTCGTTGTTTTGAGTCCGTCTTATCCCCGAAATTTTTCTGGATCTATGTTTTTTTTAATCCTTCGTAGTATGTCTGCGTATGAGACACCTTCCGCTGGTTTAACTGCCAATGCTTCTGGCTGTCTAGCGCGGATTTGGTTTCCGTACGGCATTTTCGTGCTAGTGTGTAGTCTTATCCGTCTAGTCTTGTGTGTCTAGTCTTGTTTGTCTAGTTATCTCTGTTTGGACTTGTCTGTCTAGTCTTGTGTGTCTAGTCTTGTTTGTTTAGTCTTGTCTGACTAGTTTTGTCTGTCTAGTCTTGTCCGTTTAGTCTTATTTGTCTAGCATTGTCTGTCTAGTCTTATCTGTTTAGTCTTGTCTGTCTCGTCTTGTCTGTCTAGTCTTGTCTTTTTAGTCTTGTCTGTCTAGTCTTGTCTGTCCAGTCTTGTCTGTCTAGTCTTGTCTGTCTAATCTTGTAAGTCTAGTTTTGTCTGTCTAGTCTTGTCAGTCTAGCCTTGTTTAGTTTTGTATGTCTAACCTGGTGTGTACAGTCTTGTTTGCGTAGTTATTTCTGCCAAGTCTACCTAACTACCTCTTTTGTTCTTGTTAACATAAATATGAAAGTATTAAAGTATTAAGCTTATAGTGGTAGAATGAGGCAAAAATCTTAATAATATCGGATTGTTATTGTATAAGAAACAAATTTATGAGTAAGTAAATTCGTATATTTAATGGAAAAATTTTGGTGTAACAAATAATGTTAAGTCGTTATTTACAACGTTTAGGTAGATCGCAGTGGAGCGCGGCCTATAACAGTTAAGAAGAGTTTTTCACACACCGTCAGTAATTTTTATTAAGGTCGTATCTCCTGCTTTACCCTCTTCTGTTGGGACTCATTCTCAGTCAACCAATTAAACAGGCGTATTTTAAAGAAACGCAATTTCTATAAATTGTTATTATGCTCCTAAAGGTATTGGAAACTTAACGTCAGTAATGCTTTTCATAAATTCGCCGGCAAGGGGAAACGGGAAACGAAACGGGCACATTATCTTCCTATTCCCACTCTTAAATTACGCTGGGTTTGTATATACAAGAACTTATTACTAATTACTTTTTTTGAGCTTCCTTTACAACCTGTCTCGTAAAATGTAATTATAATTTCATTCTCGATTCAAATTTTTTCCCTGTATACTATCTACATTGATACGTCAAACAAATACAATACTATTTCTGCTTTATTTATATTAAAAACAGTGACATAGGAAGATCTGTAAATTGTACATTCGTCATTACACCAGTCTAAAAATTTAGCCATTACATGATACTTAAATGAAAATAAAATATTAAGTAGCAACTCTCTCTCTCTCTCTCTCTCTTCATGGCTCACAGCCAAAGATTGGGTCTTGGCCTCCTCCCGCAGCCTACACTTGTGCCTGGTGTCTTGATCTTAGACACAAGTGTAGGGTGCCCTTACAGTGTTGTACATGGTTGGCGAGCCACTATTCGGGAAGGCTTCGAGGCAGATTTTTACTGTGATGACTTTGCCAGAGCCATCTACAGGAGAACGGTGGCTTAATTTTACCATGTCCAGGATTTGAACCCGGGACTTGCGACTCCGAAGTCTGACACCTTGACTACTAGGCCACCGCCGCCAAGTAGCAACTAACTACCATATAACTAAATTTGGTGACATTAAACAAGAGAGTAAAAACTGGACAGATAAAACTGGATTATTCGTACAACTTAAGGAACGCAAGCAAATCTAGACTAATAAATTTAGATTCTTAAAACTAAGTAGACATAGTTTTCAAATAATCTTGTATAGTTTTGTAAAGTCTTGGATAGTCTCTTCTAGGATCAGTCTAGTTTTGTCTAATTGTGTTTTACTCTTGTCTAATCTTGTCCTTCACTAATGGATATTGTTATTAAGCCTTTTCTCGTTGTAACAAGTCTAATCCTGTACAGGTAATGGGTTTGTCTAGTTTGTTTAGTTAAGAATGGATTATATTGATTGGTAGCACTTTGGCAGCAATTGGAAAGATTCCCCCTCATAAGATTAAATTATCTTAATAAAATTTGTTTATATATTGAAATATATATTATAAACAGTTTATATTTATTAATAAAGATTATGTAGTACAGAAATGAATATATTTAATAAATAGTGACAGTAATTACATGTATAGGGCAAGGTGGAATATTATCTCAGTCCGAAATGAACGCACGATAGATATTATCAGGCCGGAAAGTAATAGAGGCGTAGATGTTATTATATAAACGTTGGCAAAGTGTATTATATTAGGCGGATGGGCGGACGGCGGCGGAGGCAACGGGAAGATCTGACCCGTGTGCGTTGGTCACGTCATTCATATCTGGATAATGCCGTGTCCGTGGGTTATTGGATGTGTTAATACCGGTGTCGGACAGACCATAAACACAAGACGGTCAGTGCAGATGTCGCCGGACAGTCGTTACATCCTGATTACGCCGCTCAGGGCTCGTAAAACCGCGCCGGTTCCGGGACCCGTATGACCACTGTTTCCATGGAAGTACACACGTACATACACACATTCAAAACCGAACTCCCTAATACTTAACCCAGATTTCCGCTAACTATACTAATTCTGCTATAAATGAATTTCTACCAACTCTAAACTTATCCCATCTAATTTTAAACGTGTTGGAAGAATTGCTATTTAATTTTATCAACTATTTATTAAAACTCATTTTCTTCATAAATAGAGAATGTAGTGCAAAAAAATGTAGGTCACTTAGGCTAAATATATTAAAAATTAATAAATGAATACATTTGTGGGCTAAATTAAATATTCAGTATTGAATAGGAAATCATATTTTTGCTTTATGATTTATTATGAAAATGCAACAAATTTACGGTTAAAATATAGTTGGATTTTTTGTTATGAGGAAATGAGAAAAAGAAAAACAAACTTAACTTAAATTAAAAATAATAATCATTAATAACGTTAATACTCGTCACTATTAACGTTATTAATGATTATTATTTTTAATTTAAGTTAATACTTTATACTTTATATTAAGAATCAAATTTTAGTCAATGTTATTCCATTTCTGCAATAGCAACTCTTTTAGCTCCTGGGCAGTTCTTGGAGCTTCGAATATGTTGTCCCATCTCATCCCATACATGTTCGATGGGATTCATGTCTGACCAAAAGTGGCATTTCTCGTACTAAAAAACGTGCGCCCGATAAAACTTTTAACGCATGAGTAATAAAAAATGTTTTTCTTTATAAAAATATTTATTCTTATATGCACAAATAAAACCACTGTTTCCTAAAATTATATGTTGTTTTCAAACTCCTAATAAGGCAGAAACATACATGGTGTTTTTAAAAGGGTGTCGATGAGTTATCAAGTTTTAATTTCTAAATAAAAATAAACCTCTTCATGCTAATGCTCGACTTCTTTAAAAACCCACTGTAAATACAAATCACAAAGAGAATTTAATTTTACCTACGTTAAAAATTAAAAAACGAGTACTGTCGATCCGAAAATTTTACACAAAATGGGGGGTCTCCCATGAAAAAAGTTTGCGCACCACTGGTCTAGAACAGTGATTCTCAACCGTTTTTCTCTTGCGGTACACTTTCAACAACATCAAAATTTGGCAGAACACTGACAATAAAATAAGTTTAAGTCATTTATTATGAAAGGTATAAAATTAAGGTTTAACGAGCGGATTGATAAATTCAATTTAAATTCGCGAGATAAACTTTAACTTTATCCGCGAGTGAAATACAAACTTTTATTCAATTTTGGTTTTTGTTTAAAAAAGAAACAATTCAAAGAAAATTTGGTCATGATAATGGTGTTCTCATGGCAACGATAAAATTGTTGATTCGTGCGTCAAAATTTTGCTTAGAGTATTTGTTGTGTTTAATTAATTTGTGTTTCATTAATCGTAAATGGATACATCCGAAGAATTATTGTTAGGTGGTGACGCGGAAAGATTACTCCGGCAAAAATCATGAGATTTCTACAAAAGAAATTAGGTATAATAAGTTGTGTGATTGGCGATCAAACATCAGCGAACATTTAGGTTTATGTTTACGGAGCACGCAAACGTTTTTTTAGAAAACTCGGATTATAGCGCATGTAAGGAAGGCGTCCAAGTCTCAAGGTAAATTATTGGAATTATTTTTTCTTATTCTGGATCGAGAGGTTGCGCTACCGCGTGTTATATGATCTGGATGTATCTGTTCTAATATTACCCTATCTAACCTATGACCTAACCTAGGTTAAAACATTGTCTTTTTTACGTTAGTTCTAATTTCTGCCACGGCTTAAGGCCGGTCCAGTAACCTTTTGTCTGCGCAGTTCAATACGTTGCAGATAAAACGTTTCGTGTAGATAGGAAAACTGCGCAGTTTTGAAAACTGCGCGGAGACGGCACAGTTGCAGCGATAACTCAGCATAAATAGGATAAATATGACAAGCGCCTACTTGTCTGCACAGTTCATGGATATTTATGCTCTTTATTTATGCTATATTATGCTATATTTATTTATGCTATTTATGCTCAGCTATCGCTGCTGCGACTGTGTCATGTGATGACCAGACTAGTACCTCCTCCATGACGATTTCACTAAAACTGTGCAAAATAAACAGAAATATCTGCACCGTGTAGACGCTCTACAATTTGCAACGTTTTCAGTCCATCTTAAAACTGCGCAGACAAAAGGTTGTGCAAAACGGAGCGTCTGGACCGGCCTTTACATGCATCGAACTACGTTTTAGCCGAAAACTCTGTTAGTAAATAGTTTCGTTTGGGTTTAATCCAGATCCGCAGTAAAACTATTATAATTTTTAACCAAATAATTTTTATTATTTGCACTTAGACACATTAGGCACACACCAAGAATTTGGCGGTATATAAAAGTGCCGCGGCACAGTCGTTGAGAATCACTGGTCTAGAACCTCGGTAATGTATCTGTGAGCTGTCAGAAAACCATTCTGTATGAAGACCAACTCAGTGCATGTTCGTGAAAAAAATCTTGCCCAAACCATAACCGAGCCACTGCCAAATATAGGGTCCGCCAATAAGCGCGCTCGATCTTTAAAATAAAATAAAGCAACATAAAGCAACAAAAAGCGACATTAGCAACAATAAAGCAACATTAAAGCAAAATAAAGCTTTATTTTGCTTTAATGTTGCTTTATTGTTGCTAATGTCGCTTTTTGTTGCTTTATGTTGCTTTATTTTATTTTAAAGATCGAGCGCGCTTATTGGCGGACCCTATAGAAGTCGCCTATCAATGCAAACGGGAGCATATTTTTCTCCCGGTCTTCTACATACTCGTCGACGTCCGTCTGGTGAAGTGGAAGAGACTCATCTAAAAATAGGACGTTGTCCAGTCATCATTATCCGATGCCTTCATTGATGCCCATGCCATTATACCAGATTTTTTGGCAAAAGCCAATCTTGCAATTCGATGCCGTCACTGTAATGGTGAACCTGTAGCCATCCTTTTACAAGATAATCCGGCAGCATGAAACCTTCTTCTAACGGTCCATTAACTAACATTGGCATCTCTAACTTCTTGAACTTGATTTCGTAGCATTCTGCGGTTATGATAAGATGTTCTATTTGTGGACACCAATTTGTGGAATTATATAAAATTATTTCAGGCAAATAATCTTAAATTGAACAGGTTGACAAATTCATGTTATCTTAATGACAAAAATTACATTCTACCGTTCAACACAACAAATTTGGAAATTTATCAATTTTCAAAATCTGCAATTTACACTTCGTCTTTATCTAAAAACTAGTTATAGCCCGCGGCTTCGCTCGCGAGGATTTTTATATCAGTCAAATTTTTGCACGTTAGTTGTGTTTAGCAAATATTGATTATCTTGTGCGTAATATAAGGTCCGTCGTTCGTACCGGGGGTGTATGGGGTCACGCTGTAGAGGTAGCACCCTTTATCAATAGCGGTCACATCAAATGTTACTGACAGGAGATGGCTAACGATAACTGGTCCTCACAGGGTACCCAGCTCTTATGGCTCCAAGCTGCCACACCCCGGTAAACTGTATTGACTTACAGGCCAAACTAAGTGATGGTAGCCAGATATGGCGAACACGCAGCGTCTGAACCCAGAGAGACGGCTGCAAAAGGCGTCTGCATACTGAGGATCGGCGGAAATCTAAAACTCGTCAACACGCAGGGCAAGCGCGACGTTTAAACAGCCAAAACCTTTCAAAGTACCATATAAAATGTCGAAATACAAAACAAAAATACCACAGGCGGGTAGAACACAAAATTCGGAATCCCACTCCGACAGAAAATCGTCGAGGATTCTGGGGGATCCAATAAATCGACCATCTTTACACAACATATAAGAACAGCAAATGACAAAGAAGCATGGAAAAAATTGAGAGAGACCTATATCCAACAATGGAAGTATGAAGGTAAGAAGAATATAAGAATATAATATAAGAAGAAGAGCAAGAAGTTCGGACCGTAAGTAAGATGTGAAAATTGTTACGATGGCCAGATAAAATCAAGTTAAAATAAATAACCACTTATAGCATATCTTATTTTCTACAAGATTCGTATAGATTTTATTCAAACTTCCACACTTATTACTAGACATGGGATTATATGCATTTGCATGTTTGCATATGAAAATGCATAAAACGCTATTTTTATTACTCATGCGTTAAAAGTACTATCTTGCCGCATGTTTTTTAGTGCGACAACTGCCATTTTTGGCTGTATTACCACATAACTTGGGTAACGCACGCAAATAGTCAATATCGCCAAGTTACATTAAAAAAACAATAAAATAAATAAAATAAACACAATCAAGACCTCAATATTAAAAAAAGCTCCGTTAAATGTTTTTTGTTGGTAATTATGGTTTGGGTGGTCATTACAAAATTAAAATTAAAGAAAACGTTTTAAAATGAGTGTAAATTCTATGGTGATACCGGAGACGATTATGATTCTTATGACGTATCAACACCACCGGAGACAATTGAAGAAGCAAATTCCTCATTTTTATTTTTTTGATGGCACCTGGATCCCAAACTTGTAAGATACGTCCCCTCGCATGAGTAAAAAAAAATTATCTGTAACACGGGCGGTATTGTCAATTGCCCTCTCGAGTGAATGTGCTCAACTCACTTCGTTCGTGCGCCCAATTTCGCTCTCGTGACCAATTGACAACTTACCGCCCTAGTTGCAAAATATACTATTTTCTAGGATTATTGCATAATTTAGTACGTGTTCATTTATAGTGCTAATTTCAGTAGTTAAATGAATTTTGTATTGCGCGGGAACGGTGGCAGGCCGCGGCCAGTGAAATGTCAAGCGGGCACCTCACACTCGGCAACGCGATCTACTGGCTTGCACTAGGTGAAATCGTTTGCGGGATGCGGCAATTTTCGGATTGCTTGTCATTAATTCGCTCGCTGTGTTTGTATACCTACGAAAATCTTTTTAATGTTGAAATAATGCCGCCAGTACAAAAAAACAGACTTTAATGGAATCTTGGAAAAAAAATTACCCAGGCCAATTTACGACTGATGGTACTGTGAATTTCTCCAAGGTTTGTGACAAGCGAATACGTTCTTAAAAAAAAATACCAGATCTATCAACATGTGAGTACTGCTTCCGTGGGCCTACCGAGGGGCTGGCTAGGGTGGGCAATGCCCACCCTAGAATCTTCTTTGTCCACCCTAGAAAAATCGACAGTATTGAAGAACTTACTGTTTAATCGATTTTTTATTTAAGATCCAATACCAATCCTCTTAAAATTAATTTATCCAAAATCTATATTATCAAAATCGTCTCTTGTTTGTCGTCTCTGTCACAGTTTGCAAGTAGGTATGCTAGACTTACCACCAGTGTTCGCAACCTAATTATCGTACTTTTCCAAATAATTACTTTTTCATGTTCGGTGATTTCCGGTGGTAGAAGGGCTTGCCACTGTCGGGTGGGACAGTGTTACCAGGTAGCGCTGGCATGTTTTGCATATACAGGAGAAAATGCACGCGTTTGGAGGCTCTTTCCGTGCTCCCCATTACCAAAAAATTAAAAAGAAAACGATGTTTCTCAGAAGAAAATATTAAATTCATGATATTGTGAACAGATATTGCACTGAACACTACATTTTATTAAATTTCTTTATTTAGTGTTTACTCACATAGTCCTATATATAATGTATTATGTATTATAAACAGCGCGAAATTGCCACAAGAAAAGACACGTGTTTCCCCAGAGTGCCGGATTGCTCAACGAGTCGTATTAACCAACCGCCGGATTATCAAGATTATACCGTATTTGGCAAGACATATTTATATGAAATAAATATAGAATAAACAGCTACGTTTGTAATCTTTTCTTTTTAAAATGTGGGCATTCTTTCAACATATTGGAGTGACAAAATATAATATTTTTTTAAAATTGATATACAGAAATTTTTAAAACAGTATTTGTAAAAAATCATTTTGTTTAATAAAAAAAATAGTTTTTTCTTAATTTAATAATAGATATTATTTAAATTGCTATCGAACATCATACGATGTACAAAATTATCGTGGGGTTGGAAACGCTGAGGTTTGCCACGCGAGAAAAGTGCGGCTATACAAAACGAGCCAATGCACTTTATTGCACCTATATTGTAAATTTGTAAAAAACGGTTACAACAATTTGAAGAAATTTGGTAAGGGGTTAATAAAACACCCAGAGTATTCGCTTCATGTTGAAACTGCAGAAAAATATGTATCCTACAAACAATATCTACAAACTGGAGATGTTCATCAACCAGTTTTAAGGCAACAGGAGCAAATTATTATTAAAAATAGAGAATACTTATTGAAACTAATTGATAAAAAACAGATCCTTGTCCGTCAAGGTTTACCTTTAAGAGAACATCAAGAGGGCACATCATCTAAAAATAGAGGTATTTTTTGGAAATAGCTCAACTTTTCTCGAAATATGACAAAAACTTTTCCACACACAAAAAATTTTTAATTATTGCAGCCCAGATATTCAGAATGAAATTGTTGAAATAATGGCATACCTAGCTAGAGAGGTTATTGTAAAAGAAGTGAAAGCAGGTGGTTTTTTTCCATGAGTGTCGATGAAAGTACTAAGGTACTATAAAGAAGAAAAGTTGTCTATAATCATTCGATACGTAAACCAATAAACAGTGAAAGAAAGATTTATCGATTTCATCGATTGCTCAATGTCTAGGGACGCTCAAGGATTTGCAACGCTTATTTTGGAAGCACTGAACAAAAACAAACTTTGCTATGTTCCAATTCCTTCACAATCTTATAACGGTGTCAGTGTTATGTCAAGGAAAAATAGGGGCCTACAAGCCATTATAAAGAAATCCACCCTCACGCAATATAAAACTTCATCGCCAAACTTCAACTCCAAACTTTTTTGAAATCCATTTTTTCATTTAATCCAAATTCCAATTCCTTTTTTATTTATAATATTAATACAGATTTTGCTATTAGAATGTCAATTTTACTATGGAGTTAAGACACCACGTGGTAAAAAATAAGAGTGAAGGAACTGCATTACTATTTATTACTAGACGTCATTTATGATCTATCGTTAAATGACTGGTTGGTTCAGCTGGACGACTGCCCCTCCCCCCTAGACAAAATCCCTAGCTACGCCCATGACTGCTTCCCATATATCTCCAAGACAGAAACCTTCAAAAAGTCGTCTACAACTGCTGATTAAAATTTCACCTTCTAATTCTAATGCTACAAAGAAAATAGAATTCAACAAAGATTTATGCGAGTTATTTGTCGCGTACAATATTCCTTTTCATCAATTGAATAACGATATATGCCAAAGATTCCTTAAAAAGTATTGTAATAATCAGATAATTCCTGAAGAATCCACTATTCAAAAAAACTACCTGTCAACAATCTACGAAGAAGTGCTAAGTGAAATACGCACTGATCTTTCGAACAATTTAATATGGATCTCAGCCAATGAAACGACAGATTCGTGTGGACGTTACATAGCGAATTTTATTGTTGGAAAATTATCCAAAGAGCCCTCTACTCCCCATTTGGTTGCCTGCAAGGTCATTAAAAACAAAAACAAATTATTCAACTATCGCCCGGTTCATAAATGATTCCATCAAATCACTATTTTTCAATTATTCTATGGACAAGAGAATATTTGTTTTTATTTCTGACGGTGCACCTTATATGGTGAAAGCTGGTCAAGTTCTGAAAGTGTTTTACCCAAACTTGCTTCACATTGGAGTTAAGTTCACAAAAGAGTTCGGGAATGTCAATAAATTGATCTTCTCTATAAAGAAGGTATTTTTAAAAGGACCATCGCACGTACAAAAATATAAAGAGCCACTGCCAAACCTAGCACTACCTCCAGAACCAATACGCGGTAGGGAATATGGTTGAAAGTTATATTGTTTTATGCTAAGAATTTTGAGACCATAAAAGAAGTAGTTGGTCTATTTGACAGTTCAGAAGACTTTGCAATTAATTCAAGCCAGCTGGAATTTGAGGATCCTTTAATCAAACCAAATATTGCTCTAGTTGTAACAAATTTCAGCAATATTCCACACGCCATTGAGAGACTTGAATCTAAAAACCTTCCTTGGTGGAAGTCCTTGGAAATATTGGGCAAAATGATTGAACAGAACAACGACCTTCCGAGTTCACTATCGGAAAAGGTTTGCCACGGACCTTTTTAATCCAGGTGTTGAAGGAATAAACAAAATAAACGCATTTATCAAAGGCATCAGCCAAACTCTGCCTGAACAGGTTTTTTTCAGAAATGCAAGTTCACGTAGAGAGGTCATTTTCAGCCTACAAATGAATATTAAGTGACAAACGTCACAAGTTGTCTCTAGAAAATCTAGAACAATATTTAATTGTATATTGTCACAAGAAGTACAACTGTATATTGTAAAAAATAAGTAAATTCCAATAATAAATTTTATTTTAATATAATTTTATTTTATTTTAATTGTGCATATTTCGTCCATTTTTTGTGCATATTTTCATGCGTATTTTGGCATGATAGTGCATATAGTACGATGTATACTTATTTCTTATGAATCAAGTTAATAATATTAATAAGTTTGAATACAGTAGAGTGGTTGGTATCAAAGTTATTGCTTGTTGCAGACTAACTTTATAAATTTCGACGTCGCTTTTAAATAGTCTACCTATTCTCATTGCCAGAGAAAATATATTAAATTATAAGGTCACTGGGGTAAATCTGCACTAGGCACATTTTCCTTGGTTAGTATTCAAAGATCAACATAGGTGGCCGCCATGTATTCTGTGATTCCTCCATTTAACTCGACAAAGTTTATGGTGTTTCTAGTTGCAGAGCAAAGATTGAGTTAAGCATTGTAAAATGATAATTTAAGCAATAGTTTACAAATCTATGTGTTTATTTTCGATAGGCCCAAAGTAAGGTAAGTTTCCTTTATAGTAATAAAGTATATCAGTTCTTTTATATTTTTTGACAAAATAATAGTCTAACCGAAGTTAGGAAATATTTGAGCACTGAGCAAATTCGGACTATCCATCGGGGCAAAACCGCACTATAGTGCGAATTTACCCAATGTTACATTTTAATTCTTACTCACTCAACTGTTTCTTTAAATCCCCTTCTTAGCAGGCATTTAATTTTGACTTTTTTAAACTGATAATACTTTTGCAACCATGGTCCGAAATTATGTAAAGAAAATAACACCGCACTATGCAAAGGAAATGTTGGCTGAGGCATTGGCAGAAATTAAAGCTGGCCGAATCACTGTTTATTCAGTTAGTGACCGAATCCTGCGTGACATCAAATTTCTCGGAAATTGTTAAAAAGAAGAAAAGAGTTGAATAAGGCGCGGTTTAAATTTTTCTTTTTCTTCTAAATAAGATAATGATTTACGTAGCATTTGTAAATGCGATTTTCGCTGTTACACTAACAAAAAAGCGTGGATCCAGTGCATTAATTGCATGAACTGGGTTTGTGCAAACTACAACAAAGGTTCGAAAAAAAAAACAATATGAATGTGAGAGATTGCGTGAATTATATTTATATTATATATTTATAATATATTATGAAAATAAATTAAACTTGTCTAGATAGACTAGATAATAGCATATATTACCTCAAAATGTTGCATTTCTTCACCAAAGTTTCGTGGATGCGCCTCTGCCTCAGCTCCTGCTCGACCCGGAGCGCCGTCCCCTCCTCCATCTTGCTCTTCCGCTCATTGAGCCGCTCGCGCTCCTCTTTCACCTGGCTCAGGATCTCCTTGCGGTACTTCTCCGCCAGCTCCCGCTTCCGCCGCTTCTTCTCCTCCTTCTGGAAGATACCATACTGCAACTCCGCCACCTACAACAATAGAGATTCATTGCAAAAGTTTGGTGAAGTTAGGTTAGGCAACACGTCGACAGTAAATATTCATTGCTGGCTGGAAAAGAATTTGAAAAATCAGTACGCAGTCATAAAAAAGTTTGCGAATGTTTAGAAAATGAGGTTTTAATTTAAAATCTGAATTAGATGCAGATATTGATAAATTAGTCTAATAAATAAATCATTTCGAACAAAACTGAGCCAGGGGGAAAAAATTTAAACTTCTGGCAAACAAACCCGAGCGCGAATTTTTCTTTCGCCCCCACCGAATCGCACAAGAATCTCTACCGTTTTGCCCCTCCCGCTAAATCAAATCCTCTGAGTTTCTTCGTCGTCCAACACGTTAAGTCGATCACGCAAATAATCTTCAAGAAAATGAGAGGAAGAGGTAACGGCGGAGGCAAGAACAACAAGTCCAAGCGGACTGGACTTACATTCCCAGTCAGCACGTCCATAGGAACCTCCGCGGGAAGAAGAGCAAGCATTCGCTACGCGTTGGACCCGGTGCTGCGATCTACGCCGCGGCCGTTCTCGATTACTTGGTGGCCGAAGTTCTCGAGTAGGGCTTCACACGAGAACGATATTTTTCTCGTCTCGTCTCGTCTCGTCACAGCGAGACGAGTACGAAAAGAGACCGCATGTGGTCTCACTCTCGCGAGAGCGAGAACGTATGTGGGCTCGTTCTCCGGACACTCGAGAGTCTTGCTTCTGATCCCGGTCAAACTTCTTCTTCAATCTTTGATTGGGCTCGGGCAGGTTACATTTCATTATATAACAATTAAAAGAGTAGATAATTTCGTAATATGAAATAGATGTCGTAGAAAATTTCAAATTATGTTCGTTTTTATTAATTTTAAATCGTCAACAAAATAGAAGGTTTATATAAACAGACATTTATGGTATGTTATCGCTACATTTTCATGTGCATGGAACAAAGCAAAATTATAAGATATTAATAGTAACCAAATAGAAAATGTATGTAAAGAGAGAGTGATTAGTTTACAATAAAATGAATAGGAAACAATAAGTTCTAGCAAGAACTATATTTGGCGAGATTAGACGAGACGAGACAAACGGTAACGAGAGCGAGACGAGACTAACGGTTACGAGAGCGAGAGCTAGACGAGACTAACGGTTCCTAGAGCGAGAGCGAGACTGAGACGAGAGTATTTTTTTACACAACAAACGAGAGCGAGACGAGATTTTTGAAACTCTCGCCCTATCTCTTCTCGTGTGAAGCCATATTCTCGAGTTGTCTGGCGACGCGGCCACCGCCAACAAGAAGCAGAGGATCACGCCTAGACACATCGTGCTGGCTGTCAGGCAGGACGAGGAGCTGAGCACGCTATTCGAAGGCGTCATCATCGCCGAGGGCGGCGTTCTGCCCCACGACCTCAGAAGAAACGAGTCGAAGGAAGATCAAGAAAAAACGTTGTGTTTTTGTTATGTTGAGAATTTCTTCTCTGTATTTATTTTGTTGGTGTATTCAAATGTCTTTCTATGTGATAGAAAAAAAAAGTTGAATTCTTATAATAAATTTAGAATAAAATATATATTAATAAATAAAATGTATATTGTTTGTATTTTGTTGTATTATGTATATTTTTTTTTTTCGTTAAAATATTTTGTATGTTAAAATATTATACTTTTCTATGAGATAAAAAAAAGTCGATTAAAATTTTTGTGATGGAAAAAAATTATCGTGTTTTTTTTTGGTTGAAATGTTTCATATTTTGTGTTCTCTTGTTGCAATTCAAGTTTTCGATAGGAAAACTTCTAATACACCTTTTTACGGTTAGTTAAGCGCATGCGCGTCCGCCAAGTTTGAAAGGCGAGAATATGAAAGTTTCGGACATTTTGTTATTTTCACTGGTTATACGTCAAAAAGAGCTCAAAAAACATGAAGCGGAAATTGACACATGCGCACAAAACACTTTCAACTATGAAAAGGTCTTTTTGGAATAAATTATATTTTTGTAACAGAATTTCTCTATTTCTTATCTCAACAGACAATTGAACCGTACCACCGTGAACTTGTCACCGAACCTTAAATGTCCGCGTTGATTTCAATATATTTGGAGTAAAACTTTTTCAAGCGCAACTTTACAAGCTTTTTGCTTGGAGTTCGCGATGGCTCAGCGAAGTTCCTGGGTTATACCTCCTTCTGCACTCCTCACGTACTTCCTAATTTAATTTAAATTAAAAAAAAATGAAATATTAAAAATATTAAATGCTCGCCGATTATTCTTTACCATGCATCTCAGGATTTTACGCTTTTCAGCTGCTTGCTCATTCCACAAGAAACACCGCATCACAGGTACTGTAAAGAACTGCTTCGCATGAGCTCCGCAGTCCATTTTCGGGGCCTGTCCTTTCAGCCAGCTCTTTCATAACATCTCCCAATCATTCTAGTAGACTCTTGTCCACTCTCCATCCATTCGTTCCAATTGCAATCTGTCCCTCAGAAACAGCCTCTCGTACATCGAAGAGAATATCCTGGTGACCACTCAGATTCTCTTGCTCTCTGACACGCCACTCGTTCACCCTGCCTGCAATCCGTGAGGTGTTAAAAGTAATGCGAAAATATATCGCCCCGCACGAAGGTTGGCACATTCCCATGGTTGCGAACCACCAGGTCCTCCTCTGCCAGCCACTCTCATGGGATCCCCACCAAGCGGACTTGGCGTTGAAATCCCCCCCGACAACAATCTCTTTGGACCAGCTTTTCATACTGGTCCTAAGCTCATCCATAAAAGCTACAAACTGTTCTAACGTTATGTTAGGCGAGATCTAGCACCCATACAGGACCCAGTTTTCCCATTCAACCCACACATATCCATTTCCAGATCCACACTTAACCATAAGATTTTCCGATTGGAAAATCCTCGCAGCAACATTCTTACACTGATCTATGTGCCAGCCTCCGTTACCAATAAACCGAAGATTTGGTTCGGAGGCGATGGCCACATCCAAACTAATACACCAGCTCCATTGCAGCCGCACTCCTATTTGAGTTCGTCTGCAATACTAGCATATTCTGAGTCTTTGGACGTCCGTTTGATACCTTCGCTGCACAGTTTCGTATACACAGGGCATACTCTAGATGTATAGACGATTTTAAAAATTATATTTTTTTTATATTATTTTATAACTAATAATAATATCGCTTTTGCCCCACTATATAGGGGAATAAGATTCAATAATTTTTAAACAGGTAGGTGCAGTTTTGTCCCAGTTCCGGGACAAGACCGCCCTAGCAGCACTGTTTTTAATTTATTACGAAAATCATAAGTTTCAGAAGATATTTTTAATCCAAATTAATGCAACCTAATGAATAAACTATGGGTTAAATAAAAACACTAAGATTATTAGATTTTAGTGGAATAGATAGAGAATCAGTTTAAAATAAACTTTACAATTTCTGGGTCGGTTTTACCCCACTCCACTTTTATGCCTTTGAAAATTGTTTGAAAATTTTGAAAATGTAGTGGTTGAAAAATTTTTTCAAGGCCTTAAAAAAATCAACAATTTTGACATGTAATGCATATTGACATATACTATTCGGTTTACAAGAAAGTAATCTCGGCTTTGTAGTATGAAAAAAAAAACAATTTAATCAATTTTCGATTTGTTTCAAGGAATTTTGCAATCTTTATTGCAGCTTGATACCGCGCTCATAAAACTACTGGTCCTTATCAAAAAAAAAAAACTGAACCAAGTACGATTTAAGGTCATCCTGCATTTTTTACTATTCAAAGAGTTCTGCAAACTTCAAAATAAATTACACGAGTATATTATCCATATATACCCACGAGTTACCAATAATATGCGAGTCCTAGCATTAAGATGGTCTTCATCTTCAGCCGATATGTTCGATAATGTTATTTATCTAGTTCTTGTTTATTGACACGAAAGTGGACTGGGAGCTAGTTAATAACATAGAAATATCTGTTTACTAATTCAATATCCTGCGTGGAATTAGCAAACGAAGTAGTTGTTCCAACACGAGATTTATTTTGTAGTCTTATAAAGATTTAATAATAATATAGAGCTACGGAAAGGTTGAAAATATTTATATATTCACGCTTTGTTTCGACTTTATTAAGTTTATATGATTATCTATAATGTAGTGTGGTTTCACCAGTAGTAAACTATCATTTAAATCAATAAAATAGTAAGTCAAATTAACACTTAACCTCGTAATCCAGGAGGCATTCAAGTAAGTGTATTCCATGTTATAATTCAAAATAGCAAAGCTACACTGATAAGAGGTAAATCTCGAAACGCGTCATCAGATGGATATTCACATCAGTTAAATAGAAAGATCAAGACCAAGGTTATTTTTCTAGTTCTTGCTTAGTGCACCAAAAACATGACTGGGGGCTAGTAAATAGTAAACATACAAATATCTGTTGTATAATTCTATATCCTGCGTGGTATTAGCAAAGAAAGTAGTTGTTTCAACATGAGATTTGTTTTTTAGTCTTAAAAAGACTGAATAATATTATAGAGCTACAAAAAGGTTATATATACATATTTATATATATATATATATATATATATATATATATATATATATATATATATATATATATATATATATATATATATATTATGGATATATTATGGATGGACCCGAACAATTATAGAGGCATTTCACTTCTAACAGTAACGTACAAAATTCTTTCGAAAGCTCTTTTGAATAGACTTGAACCTCAAGTAGACCCACAGATAGGAGAATATCAGGCAGGTTTCCGTAAGGGGCGCTCATGCACGGAACAAATTTGGAATCTGAAGACAATCTCGCAAATACGATCTTCTAGAAACACCATGGTTACCTTTGTTGATTTTAAAAAAGCCTACGACTCCGTCGACAGACCAACTCTCTTCAGCATTCTGGAGGAATTCAAAGTTGATAGGAAAACCAGGGCATTAATTCAACAAATTTTCATTAATACTACATCAAGGGTTAAGTTTGAGGGAAAAAGAGATTGAGGGAATACACATTGGTAAGAGAAGAGATTATAGAGCTAATATCAAATGTAAGGTAATGTAAGGGGCGTAATGTAATGTAATGTAAGGTAATGTAAGGTAATGTAAAAGTAATGTAAGGGGCGCTCATGCACGGAACAAATTTGGAATCTGAAGACAATCTCGCAAATACGATCTTCTAGAAACACCGTGGTTACCTTTGTTGATTTCAAAAAAGCCTACGACTCCGTCGACAGACCAACTCTCTTCAGCATTCTGGAGGAATTCAAAGTTGATAGGAAAACCAGGGCATTAATTCAACAAATTTTCATTAATACTACATCAAGGGTTAAGTTTGGTGGAGCAATTTCTCAACCTTTTGAAATACATACGGGTGTTCGACAGGGAGATGGACTTTCACCCATCCTTTTTAATATGGCCCTGGAAAAAATAATCAGAACTTGGGAAAAAGAGATTGAGGGAATACACATTGGTAAGAGAAGAGATTATAGAGCTAATATCAAATGTTTGGCGTTTGCTGATGATCTTGCAATATTATCGAATACCAGAGAAGCAGCAGAGCATGCACTTGAAAAATTACACGAAATTTCACAAAAGGCTGGTCTCCTGATATTTTATGAAAAAACACAGTATATAGAACGATCCCCGCCCGACAATCTACCCATCAAGACACGATATGGTTCTGTATCCAGAGTTTCCCGTTTAAATTCTTAGGAGAAATCATCCAACCGTCCGGCCTAAATATAATAGCAAATCAAGAACGAGTAAAAAAATTACAGAGAGCCTACCGACTTACTTGGAATCATTATAACAAAAAATCAATATCTCTTAATGCAAAACTACAACACTACAAAACAGTCGTTCTTCCTGAAGCACTTTATGCCGCAGAAACAACATTAATTCATGGTCACTCAAAAATCAAAGAAATAGAGAAACAAGAACGTAAAATTCTCCGAAAATTTTTTGGGCCGGTGAATAAGGAGGGAATATGGATTAATAGATCATAGTCTGAAATGTATAAAACCGTAGAACCTATCACTGACACTTTCAGAAAGAGACGAGCTAAATTTTTTGGTCACATTTACAGAATGGACCAGAACAGAATTACGAAACAAATTTTCAAAATTACCTTCAACAGTAAAAATAGGTCCAAATGGATACAGGAAACTGAAGAAGACCTCAAGCAGCTAAACATCACGATACAGGACATGAATGATCGGGTTAAATTTAGAAACACCATAATGCACCATACATTTGATAAAGAACTGCTCCCAAAGATACCACGAAAAAAGTGGACGGACGAACGGAAGAAAGAACATAGTGCACGAATGAAGAGGATTTGGGAAGAACGTCGCCGCATGACTGAGATGTCATGATTTTTGCTCAAGTTTACATGCTCTCTTTAAAGGGAATTTACGATAGTAATAGTAATAATAATATTATATTCAGGCTATATTTCGACTTTAGTATTTGTTTGGGCCGTGTCTCACGAAAATCAAAATTTTCCAGTTTTAAAACAGGGCTGGTGGTCTAATCACTTACCTGTTAGGGCTGCTCGTGTCTCTGCCACGTGTGATCGTCCTTCCGGCGCCTTTTTTAAGGGGGGAAATAGGGATAGTAAGTGGAGCGATTCCCTTAAAATTGTTGTCTTCCAGACGTTGGATGCAGCTTCAGCCCTTTGGGTTCGTGATTACACCCCTGGTTTTAATTTGACTTAAAACGAGAAACTTAAAGATGCACGTGTGCACGTGTCGGTCGAGCTTCGTTCGCGCTTCGATTCTTGTCTCGCTTCACGCACTCGAAGCATACTGCCGCAAAATATATATAAATTCGCGACGAAATTAATTGATAAATCGCGCGATTTCGGCCCAGGTCGATACACCTTTTCGCTTCTGTTGATCGGTGCCAAAATCGATTCAAATGTTAAATTAAAAATACAGGGTTATTAAAATTGGCAGAATGTTTTAGCTTCACAAAAATTTATGGCTTTCTCTGAAATAAATTAAAATTTAAAAAACTGACATGTTTTTGAAATTTTAGTTAATAAGTTAATAATAAATATTTTAATCCAGTGAAAAGCTACAGAAGCTCGAGGGCTTCTGACACCAACAAGACGAAAAATATGTTAAGGGTGCCCGAAATGAAAACACTGAGAACAATAGTGGGGAAAACAAGAAGAGACAGAGTAAGAAACACATATATCAGAGAACAATGCGAAATACAAGACATTGATGGGGAAAGATGGGGAAGACAACGTAAGAGGCTGTGGTACAACCATGTAAGACGGATGGGCGAGAACTCCCGAAAATAGTCCTATAAAACAACCCGCTCGGCTCAGGACCTCTCGAGAGACCACCTAAAAGACGGAGAGGTAGTTGGCAAGCTACTTCTCAGGAAAAGATACAGTGGCGGCTCCAGAATTAACCAAAAAACCTTTTCCTATAGACTAATAGTTCTTAACATTTTAAGGCGTTCGTACCTTTTTAGATGTAGCTTAAAAACAGATTCCATATCTGGAATAAAAATAACTTATAAAATTAATGTAGGTGTAGTGTGTAATACCTGGTAATACGTAGTTTATATTCGGTTGAGAATCCCGTACAGAAAGCTCTGTCTTGGGAGGAAGTCCCCTGGTTAAGTTTACCAATACTCTGGACGAAGGCGGACTTGTCTGACTAGTCTTGTCAATCAGGTATAAACTATAGCAAAATGAATATTTGTTAAAAATAATGAGAGAACTCCCCTGGTTAAGTGAAATACTGCTCTGGACGAAGGCGGACTTGTCTGATTAGCCTTGTCAATCAGGTTTAAAATATATCAATAAGAAAACAGTGCAATGTCGATAATGTGAACGCAAAAATCCAGGAGGCTATTCACATTATCGAGATTGTTCACAGCACTGGGGGTGTTCAGAATATGTTATAAACTGTTGTTTCAATTAAAAAAAAAAAAACTTTAATAAATTTTAACACTAAAAAAAATCGAGAAGCAAAATTACTAATTTATTTTTATAAAAAAAGAAGTTAATTTCATTTGTGGCCTTTTCTGTAATATTTTCGCTATCACAGATTTTTCGAGGATGTTAATTAATGCCATTAGGACACTAATAAGGTAATGAGTATTGCATTTTCTTTAGACCACTTTATTACAGTGTCTAACGTTTTTATAGCTGCAACATGTGCTATGTTGATGACTGGTGGTTCGTTTTCTTGATCCTCACTGCTATCTGATTCTTGCTATTTTATTAGACTTCTTTTATTTACATCTTCATTCCACTCTTCCACATTTGTAGATTTGCACTTAGTTTGGTTATTATAAATTTCACAACTAAAAGTCAGGTACTTGAATAAATATGTATTTGTGTGGTTCATTTTTTATAAATTACGGTTTTATAAAAACTGAATTTATGGGTGCTATTTCTTCTAGCAGTGCCTCCCTTTTGACAATCTCAATTTCGTTAGCCATTCCGTTCCTCCATCTTTGTTGCAAAAGGTTCAGCGGTACATCGCCGCTTGGATCATCATCTGCATTGTCAGATCCGTTATTGTAAGCTATGTCAGTTCTAGGCATTATAATATTTCAGCATTTTTTAATGCTTTCTGGTGTTAATTTACCCCAACCAGATGAGAAATAAAGAACTGCATCTCTGAATGTAAAGTTTTTTCAGCGCTGTTCCTTGATTGTTACCTGAATTGCAGCGATTCAACTTAGCAAGTTATTCCTATAGTTTAATTTTGTGAGCCTTAAGATGTTCTGATCCATCCGTTGTAATGAAAGGGTTACATCGGATGGAAAGAACTTTCTGTCCAGAAAACAGAAAATCCTGCCATTTGGAGTTTTGAGCTCTTCAGCTGATGGATGTCAGGGCGCATTGTCTAAAAGTAGAGCTGCTTTCTGTGGCAGATTCATGCCTCGTAAAAATAATAAACCTAAAATCACCTAAAATTTAAAATCATTCATACAAAAAATATATAGCTACATTATGTACATAACAAGACTTGCTATGAATGGTTTACCTCCAGACAAAGTTTTTAAAGAACCATTCTTCCGGGCGTATTCTTCTTAATTGTTCTTGTAATTTCTGAAACAACTTGGAGTTTTTGATTTTCAAATTATTAGTGTTATAACTTATTGGAACACTTAGTGTTATATAATTCATTATTGGAAACGTAGGTTTTATCTGACAATAACTGCCAGTATAAGCCGGTTTCTTGGGCGTTATAAACCTGGTTAGAATTCATATCATGTTCTTCATACATTTGAATAAATTCATCTTTGAAGTGGTCAACCAATTTAGGATTAGATGATAACTTCTCGCCCCTAATTTTCAAGAATCGTATGCCATGTTTACAATTCCATTAATGCTCTTTGTTTAAGCATTTCTCCTGATACAGGTAAATGGTTTGTTTTAAGAAACCAGTTGTATAATTGTTGTTCTAATTCTTGATTTTCCGAACTGTTTAGAGTAAATGTCTTAGATGGCTTCAGCGTATTGCTGACTACATTAATAATTACTTGTTGTTTTTTTTATGAGAACAAACAGTAGTTTTAGACATACCTTTATCATGTTCTTCTAGCACTCTAGCCTTTTCACTCAAAGACAAGCACTTCCTTTGAATTTTAGGCATTGCAATACTTGCAGACCACCGTCTCTAACTGTTATAAATAGACCGACTCGGAAAACAATATGCAGGAACATAAGATCTGCGCAATTACATGTTTATGAATTTTTGTTTCATATAATTCGTTCATATTATCGGGGGTTGCCGCTGTTCACATTATACGGCGTCCAATGTTACTACATTTCAAGTATACATTGGTGAGATGTTCATATTAACGAGTGTTCACATTATCGAGATTGCATTTGATAAAAATAGTGAAAGAACAATGAAATATTTCCAAAGATTCTTAACAGATACGGCTAATAATCAAAACAGATAAAACTGTGATATGAGGGTATTGGATGAAAAGATTGATATGCTTAATTTGGTAAATAAAACAAGAGTACTTAGTCTTATCTGTTTCGTCTTGTTGTTATAAAACTGGATTATCTATAGAATTCACAAAAACACGAAACAATATTTTTTAATTATCCCATTAAATAATATAAAAAAGTAATATAATCACCCCTTAGATACTGCGAATTCCAATTATTTCTGTATTACAAACACCATTAACCCTTCCCAATATTTTTTATCGCTGCATCTCTCATTTCCCGTGCATCTTAAATGCATCCTTGTATTTTCTTTGCTCCATCCATGCCGTCCTTGTTTGCCATCCAATTTGCATATGCATCCAACTCGCTCCACTCATTCCGTTCTTTGCTAAGTGGCAACATAGATCGCTGTTATTGGGACCCTGGGTGAGATAAAGAGCGGCGAGGTGCCGTTACTACCGTTCATCCTTCATCCTTCATCGGGCTAAGCCCGGAGATAGGTAGATTTCTGCCAGATATGGAAATCATATAGGGTAGTTTCTAGGTACGTATTTATGATATTAAAGTAACTGGGAAAAGCGCACTACGGCTCCAACTTCTAATAATATAAATATATATTTCTATGGAAATTTGCTGTTATTAGTGTTTGCTTGGTAATACTATCCAGATAACTTTTAATAACACGAGCTTCTATTATTATAAGTTTCGCATATATTTAATTTTATTCTACTTTTAACTTCTAATTATTATCCTACAATAACCGATATTCAGTGTTTTGACATGAACCTAACAGATGAAAGGGCAATTACCTATTATATATAATTGTGGATTCAAAATATTTCTCTTACCAAGAACTTCAAACATCGATTAAACCAATAAGCTAAACCTCATTTCTTGACAAGACTTGATAAACAAAAGTAAATCAACAATAATATACATAACAAATAAGATAATAATATACAGACAGATAAGACAGACAAAACTATATAAACAAGGCTAGTTAGACAAGACTCGACAGAAACAGATTTTATTCCTTCATCAATAAATTTTAAATGGAAAATCAACCAGTCTTTTGAGCAGTATTTATACACAAAATCTACACTAAACCAGTAATTCCCTAAGTATGTAGCAAATAAAGATTGGACTGTTAGGGAATAAACAATAAGTTTAACAGCGCCATTGTCATATGATTATTGTTATTATTATTATTGAGGCAATCTTCCCCTCTGTGTTCGCGTATCCGCGAGTGCAAGTGTGGACCCCTTTATTCGAGTAACAAAGCTCTTGTGCAATTATAACGCCTAACTCGCGACACTTGCCGTAAAATATGGCTCAGATAACTTCAATCACGCGCTCTTTCTCTACCACGAACCCGTTATTGTAATCCCCCCTCATACATATAAATATACGTGTATATTTGATTTATAATAATATTCGTCCTACACCGAATTATACTCTTCGTTATGTATAAATTACACCCGGACCGTTGCTTCACTATAATTTAAAACATCAATTATTTCACATGTTATTTATCGTTTCCTTCTGTTAATACGTTTTTCGTATCGTTAAAAGCATATCTTTTTCTGCCAGACACCACCGAATTTATAATGTATTTAATAATTCGAAATAACATTTATTTTAAAACGTATTTTGTGTTCCGAAAACTAGGACATTTGAAATTATAAGAATTATAACAGCTTATTGCCTCAATTATAATAATTACTAGACACACAAAACTTGATATACAAGGCTAGACACACAAGACAGACAAGAATAGACAGATAAGAGAAAAGACTAGACAGACACTAGACCAAAGACTAGACAGACAAGTCTAGACATATAAGATTAGACAGACAAGACTAGACAGTCACGACAGGTAAGACTAGAGAGACAAGTAAAGGATCTCGGAGACAGTAAGAGTTGCCTAAGCTCATACTGTAGCAAGACTCTGAGTAATGTCCACTGTTTTTCGACAAGAGAGTCGAAGGTTCTAGAGATATAACTCAGCTCTACCAACAAATCCTACTTTCGCGTCCTCGAAGATAATGCATCTCGTAACCACTGGGTGCACAGCGTACAATGGATGTGCGTTATGTAGCAGACGATAGAGGGTGAAAGACGAGTGCCTGGCGCCTCAAAGCGAGACTCTATCGGCTAGGGGAATAAATCCCAACAGAAAATGCTGGTCCTCCAGGTTGGGGGTTGACCTAAGCATGCACATGGAATATGATAACGGAAAACTGTTTACGGTGCAAGGGAGGGATACCCCAGTGCCGGTCGGTGTCGTGGGTGAGCGAGTAGGCCCAACTGCTCTGGACAATTGGTGGCCCCCCAGGCCCATGTTCAAGGAAAAGCGACTGGAGAGAAGAAAAATGAAGTAGGGGCACAAAACGATCCCTTCAAAAGAAAGGATATCATAAATAGAACGCTACCGCATCATCAGAGAAGTCTAAGCGAAGGCGAAGTTACTCTAGCTTCTTCAAGAAAACCTGGTCGTGAGGAGGATAAAGGAGGGGACCTATTATTAGAAACCCTGCAATATGCAAAAAATCACAAAAAAGCGAAAGCTAAAAGAAAGCCCAGCAAACATGGTCCAAACTACTCCAAACCATGCTGACATTCAGCCAACCCATAGAACAGACGAAAGGAAAAGTAATTTGGACTCTAGTTGAAACCCTAACACAAAAAGTAAAAGAACTCGAACAGCTAGTGAAAGATAAAGTCTGCACAACGCAGCTATTTAAAAAAAAGAGATTATAATTAACATACCGGAAAAAGAAGAGGTAGTTTCCAATAGAGTACAAAAGGTAGTAGCAGATGCCAGCAAGCAGAGTCAAGTAGAAACTGCAATCCTGAGAGATGAAGGGTGCCAGACAACTGAAGTAGAGACTGAAACAAAGGGCACGCAAACCCTGAATGTAGATAAAATAGAAGAAACAATAAAAAAACTAAGATGTTTAATTAAAGAAGCTGAAAGTCCTAAAGAAATTAGCTACCTAACAGCGGAAGACTGGCCAGGAAAACGTTCCTAAACATAGAAATAAAAGAAGGAAATCCTCTATCAATGGGAGAAAAAATGACCTGAAGCTGATGTAAATTGCCTTTAGAAACTCGGACAAGATATTACACATATATACACCAAAAAAGATGACTGGCAGAGGAGAACAAAGTATTAACACGTCCAGCTTCCCCACGAAACTACGCAAGACCTTTGAAATCAAGCCAATACCCACCGACGGCAATAAGAATATCCATGCAAGCATAGTAACAGAAATGAAACGAGACATAAACGCTGAAAATTTAAGCATATATATATAGAAAAAATAAGAAAAAACGAGAAAAGGCAATACGAGAAAACGATACGAGAGAAAAAGGGGCTATTGAAACATTTAAGGAGCAGGCAAATGCAAGTCTCAATGACACGGCCACGACTAGAGAAGTAAGCGGACAAAGAGGAACAATAATTATTAGGAATATTGACGAAACAACAACAAAGGGAGAAATAGAAGAATCCATTAAAGAAGCACTAAGGAGAAAGCCAGAAGAAAGTGAAATTAAAGTACATACTCTGAAAACAGGGAGAGAACGGAGCACGCTTGTAGCAACAGTCAGTATGGAAAAGGCTGCTGCACAGAAAATACTGGATAAACGAAGAATTAAGATAGGCTGGAGCAGGTGTTGGGTACAAGAGTTCTGTAAGAGACATGGGCATGCTTCTAAAATGTGCAAAACCGAAAAATATGACTTGACAGGAGCCTCCCTCAGGTGCAACCAAGAAGGACATACAGCCAAAGAAGGCTGAATTCACCAAGATGCTATGAATGTAATACCGAAGGACGTCAGACAGGAACCATGGCGTGTGAACTATACCTAGGAAGGGACTTGAAAGAGGGTATGAACAGAGGACAGAGGACCGAGGACAGAATAGAGACGAAACAAAACCCGACAAAGAAAGAAACTGTTTGCCAAAATGCTTAAAATCCTACAATGTAACATTGAAACAGAAGAGGAACAGCACAAGAACTTCTCCGAAAAACTGTCCTGGACCACAATATTGACATAGTGATTGTCCCGGAACCAAACATCAAACTGACAAAAAATGGACCATGGTTCACAGATGATAAATGCAGTGTGGCAATTAAAGCAACAGCCAAAAAATGGGGCAAAGGGAAAGGACACGTGTGGATTAAAACTAGACACAAAAACATCTACGGGTGCTACATCTCCCAGAACATACACATTACCGAATTTGAAGAAAACCTAAAAGAACTGAGAGACAGCATGAACAAAAGTCACACTGGAAAACAAATTATGGTGGGAGGAGACTTCAACTCTAAATCGCCCGAATGGGGCTTACCTTTTGAAGATGCTAGGGGAGCAATTCTGACTGAATGTCTAGCGGAACAAGATGTTGAAATATTAAATAAGGGAAATATGCCTACTTTCCGGCGGGGACAATCCTCGTCGTATATCGATATAACTTTCTGCACAACAAACCTATTGAGACAGGTCAGAAACTGTGAGGTGAGGGATGATAAGAACCTAAGCGATCATCGAAACATCGAATATAGTATAAGCTACAGGACCCAAGAGATCTAAGAAAACGGAACCAAACGAGCACCGGAGAACGGATAGATAATCAAATAGAACCGACAGCAGCTTTTCTTTACAAAACTATAACAAAATATAGGTGACCCTAATATAGAGGCTGAACCAGGGGGATGGCACTCTTATGGGTGACCTTGTGACAGAAGTTTTAATTCAATAATGAATTTATAGATGGCTTGGTCGCTTAAATTAAGAGATAGATGGCACTGAGCACCTGAAATCTCAAGTAAATAACTAGTGTTGTTTACATTTATAGTAGCAAAATGTCACCCAGAGACAAATGTTTAAAGATGATGTCGCCAATGTGCAAGATATTTATTCGTTATATTGGATATATGTTTTTTATATAAGTTTTTTGTTTTTGTCAATAAGTGCTATTTATGCGGTCAAGGAATTTTACATCCAAGAATATATTGTGTCTGCAAGATATTATTAGTGCAAGACTCCTGAAAATAATTCTCCATACATTAGTTATAATCTAAATTGAAAGGTAAATAAATGTTCATGTTTTTATTGTATTAAACATGATTGGTTTATTACCATCATATCCATTACTTTCAGACAATGGATTCCATATATTTCTGATGTGTTGTTCCTGTTTGTGAAAGTAATATGAAGGATGACCCTCCACAAAGTTTTATATATATTTTTTAATGTAAATACATATTTAATATATTATTAGTACATGTAAATAACATATTTAACAAATTGTTTTTAATTTTCACCCTATTTTAAATAAATTATATTATCGCATATATTTAATAAAACATTCATATAGCCCGCGTTTGATAATTAGTTCCATAATGTTTTCATAGTTAGCGCAAACTTCTGTCACAAAAATTCCTTAGTGGGTGTCGCATCTCTCTTTAGATACTTGTCTCTGGGCTGAACCAAGCGAATGTATGAAACTAGTTACACAAACATGCGATCAAATATTTCGAAGAAATGGCGAAAGAAGCAGACGAGCAGCTGTGTATTAGTGGACGAGAGAAGTGGCGGAACGAAGGAGGATATGCCTGAAGAAAAGAAGAGCAATGGTCACAGCAAACGCTAAGAAAAATAAAACAAAAGAAGAGAAACAAAAACTTAGAGAGGAATACGCTAAAGGAAGTAGGAAGAGAAGAATACAGAAAGGCAATCAAGATAGCGAAAGAAAATGCATGGAAACAAGTATGCCCAGAAATTGATAACGATATGTTGGTTATAAAATAGTACGAAAAAAATTAAACCTGCGTCCTGAAATGGAGCTGCTGGACAAAGAAAGGCTAAATCAAGCGTAGAAACTATTTCCATGCGAACGCGAAATGGACTGGAGCCAGCTTATACAAAAGGAAGATCGGGTAAACTATCCACTATTCACAGAGAACGAAATCAGAGAGGTGGCCGGAAAAATGAGAAACAAAAGGGCCCCAGGACCAGACGGGATACCGGTGGAGGTAGTGAAGGCTTTAATGCATAGGAGCACCCAATATTGTTTAAAGATGTTTAACAGATTGCTACAGAGAGGAGAATTCCCTTGGATATGAAAAATAGCGAGTCTAGTGCTAATACCTAAGGAAAAGAAAGCAGAAAATGCGGAAGTAACATACAGGCCGCTATATATGCTAAACACAATGGGGTAAATGCTGGAGCAACTACTAAGCAACAGAATCAAGGAAAGGAAAAAAAATAAAATCGAAAAATCAGGGAATTTATCAGAAAGGCAATTCGGCTTCCGGAAAGGAAGATCTACAATTGATACAATGCGCGTAATACAGGAGATAGCAACCAAGGGGAATACGGGATGCTACAAACGTAGCGGTGGCGGCCAATCTAGGACCACTAATGCCAAACATTGGAGGACCACGATTTAGCAAACGACGGCTGATCGCATCGGTAGTTTACTCCATCATACTCTATGGCGCATCTATATGACGAAAGGTCATGACAAAGAAAAAATATAACCAAATTTTAGAACGTATCCAGCAAAAAATACTGATTAGAGTCTGTTGCTCATACCGGACTGTATCTAGCGATGCACTGCCAGTGGTGGCGGGATGCCCACCCATCGATCTAATAATAGAAGGAAGATGTAGAAGGCTGGAAGACACAAGCAAGAAACCATCCGTATCAGAGAGCAGAACACAGATATCTAACCAGTGGCAGAAAAGATGGCAGAATTTGAAGGGAAAGGCGGAATGGACGCGATGGCTTATATCAAATGTAAAAAATTGGATAAACCAGGATCATGGTGAATTGGACTATTACCTGACACAAGTATTGACGGAGCATGGAAGCTATGGTCACTACCTTAAAAGGTTCAAACTAGCAGAAACGGCAGACTGTTACTACTGTGGGAAGGACGATACAGCGAAACACGCAGTCTTCGATTGTCCAAGATGGGAAGCTCAAAGGAAAAAAATGACGGAAAGCATAGGCGAAAGAGTAACTGCGGAAAATGTTACTGGGTGTATGCTGGAGAGTGAGGAAACATGGAGAACATAACAAGAAATTTAACAGAAATAATGAAAAGGAAAGAAAAGGACGAAAGAGGCGAACGAGACCAATAGACAGGAAAAATGGACGCTACAGCTTTTCCCTGAAGTAATATTACGGTGGTTACGGGAAAATGGGAGGAAAATGTGTTTGGTTATGATGTTTTTTATATTATCACAAACCCTTTCCTAAAAAAAAAAAAATAGACAGACTAGACTAGACAAACAAGACTAGACAGACAAAACTAAACAGGCAAGACTTAACAGACAAGACTAGACAGACAATATTTGACAGACAAGACTAGACAGAAAAGACTAGACAGACAAGACTAGACAGACCAGACTGGACAGACAAGACCAGAGAGACAAAACTAGACAGACAAGACTAGACAGACTGGTCAGACAAAACTAGGCAGACAAGACCAAACAGAGAAGATTAGACAGAGAAGATTAGATAGACAAGACTAGACAGACTATACAGATAAAACTAGCTTTACAATATCACTATGAATATGAAATATACAAAAAGTGTGCCGGAAGCGACGACATACCCAATCGAGTTATCAAAGACAGTTTATATGTAGAAGACCCACTACTGATAGCAGACCCTTATAATAGCATACTACTGTATATACATATAGCAAGCAATTCCGTAGTATCTGGTATTTTCCCAGAACTCCTTAAAACTTCAAGAATTATTCAAATATTAAAGAAGGGGAATAAAAATTTCATGGCAAACTATAAACCTATCATCTTCTTTTGCAAAGGTTGTAGAGAAGATCTTTCGAGTAAGAATCCGTCTGCCAACGGTTTTATCAGTTTTATCAACGGGAAAAGTGTAGAAACGGCATGTTTCCTATGTATTAAGAATGTCTACAAGCAACTTGATAACCTAGACATCCCTTCCGGTACTCTGGTCGATTTATCGAAGGCTTATATATATATATATATATATATATATATATATATATATATATATATATATATATATATATATATACTGTTGATATATATATATATATATATATACTGTTGTTATATATATTACTGCTTATATATATATATATATATATATATATATATATATATATATATATATATATATATATACTGTTGATCACAATATTCCTTTAAATAAAATCGAAAAGTATGATATAAGAGGGACAGCGCTAGAATGGGTGAAGTCCTACTTATCCAATCGTAAGCAGATCATGAAAATTGAAACACCTTATGGCTTTGTAACATCTACGACGGCAACAGTCAGGACGGGGTTACCCCAAGGGATTATTTTGAGCCCTATCCTATTTAGTATTTATGTCAACGATCTGCCTGCAGCAATATATCAGCTCTGATAGTTAAAAAACTCCTTCTCAAAAAAACGTAGTATAAAAGAAGTCCATACTATTTCAACATTGGTTATGAACCGGTTAATAGACTAGGCAGACAAGACACGACAGACAAGACTAGACAGACAAGACACGACAGACAAGACTAGACAGACAAGCCTAGACACAAAAGACTATACAGGCAAGACTAGACAGACAAGACTAGTCAGATAAGACTAGACAGACAAGACTAAACAGACAAGCTTAGACAGACAATACTAGACAGACAGGACTAAACAGACAAGACTAGACAGACTAGACAGACAAGACTAGACAGACTAGACTAGCCTAGACTAGACAGATAAAACTAGACAGACAAGACTATACAAACAAGACGACACAGACGAGACTAGACAGACAAGACTAGGCAGACAAGACTAGACAGACAAGACTAAACAGACTAGACAGACAAAGCTAGATTGACAAGACAAGATAGACAAGACTAGTCAAACAGTCAAGACCAGACAAACAAAACTGTATGGGAAAGATCGGACAGACAATGCTAGACAAACAAGACTAGTCAGACAAGACTATACGGACAAGGCTAGACAGATAAGACTAGATAGACAAGACTAGACAGACTAGACTAGACAGATAAGACTAGACAGACAAGACTAGATAAGTTATTACTATATTCTACTCTTTTGTGTATTTAATTAATATTCATAAAAATATCACTGTTATTCGTTTATGATAATTAAGGAATTTGATGTGCTTGAAATGAATTTATTTGAACTTGAAAATTCAGGATGTGTTTTGATGTAGGTAATATGAACGTCATAAATATACGAAAGGGCTTAAATTTTTGCCCTCATCAGTTTCAATGAAAAACAACAGTTGTTTCGGTTGTTCTGCGAGACCGAAGTGAGATAAACTGTATGAGGCGATACATATTAATGATGAACAGCCGGAATTTCATTATGAATCCTGCGAGTTTAAAAACCGAAAACCGTTGTTAATGTGAACAGAGCTATCCATTTTGATATAGTTGCGTCCAGAGATGGAATAATAACTCACGCCAATTCCAAACGCCATTTACTTTATTTATGTAGTGTGATTCATCATGCACTTTGATTAGTTTATGGCTTTTATGGTGTGGAATGTGAGTTACGCTGATGCGAGTATTTCTACACATCACTGCGCCAATCGAACACCTCGAAAAGTTTATCAATATTTATTGCGACCTAATATTACATGTACATCTCTATTTGCTCACGTAATATATGCGGACGCATAAATTCACTAAAAATTGCTTACACTGCTCGATTACTAACTACAAACCGTCACACAATTCACTACACCGAAATAATCTTTACATGAACAGAATTATACCAAATAAACACAAATGTTCTACTCTACTTTCTCTCTCTCTCTTTCTCTACAAATGTTTCTTCTATTCAAATCTTTTTGCCTTATCCTAAAAGTTGACCGGTCTAGTCTAGTCTCATATAGCTAATATTATCCGACTAGTCTTGTATGTATGGTATATATAGATTTAATGGAGAAGTGGCGTTATATGGGCTCTGCTGAATATAGGCCTCTTCCAAGTTCTTCCATGTTTCTCAGTTCCGGGCCGTCAGTATCCAATTCCTAGTGATTCCCTTTTTTTAGCGATCCAACGTGTCGACCACGAGAAAAGAAGCGAAATAAAGGTAGACCCCCCTTTATTTCGCTTCTTTTCTCGTGGTCGCCATTCCGATATTCTTTTAGCCCTGTCGCCTAAGGTTTTCGCCATATGACTTTTCGCATTTCATTCTAGTTATGTGTTAAGTATGTCTTTAACATCAGTTCTTTGTCTGATGGAATTATAGGGAATTCTATCTCTTTTATTGATTGCAAGTATGGTTCTCTCCATTGTTCTTAGACATACTATTAGATATTCTGCTGACTTTTTTTTGTTAATGTCAGAGTTTCGGCTCCATATTATTCACACACTTTTCTCTTCAGACATATGAGTATATCACTTTTAAATACTTCTCGTAGTTTGGCAAAAGCAGCACAACCCAAACCTATTCTACGCTGTATCTCGTGCGTTTGATTGGTCTTCCCAATTTGTATTTCTTGCCTGAGGTATTTGTAGATAGCGTCTCTTTTATTACGTCGCCTACTCTGATGTTTTGAGCAAGCACTAAATTTGTCATAGTTTAAGTTTTACTTGCATTTCTTCGGATACCGACTTTTGTTGAGATCTATTTCTTCAAGCATCCGTCTTGCATCGCCGATGTTGTCTGGGATAAAAACGATATCATCTGCCAATCTGAAGTACGTCAGCCTTTGGTCATCCATATCGATGCCTATATTCTACAAAAGCTATGATTTCATTGTTTATTCGTTTCTCTCAGGCTCCCAGGAAACTCCCAAAATATTTATTCCAACATATTGAAACCTGTTTTAGGCCATACAAACTTTTTGTTAGCCTACACACTCTCGCTGTCCCATCATTGAATCCTTCTGGTTGCTCCATGTAGAGTTCCTCCTCTAATTATACATATAGAAATGCTGTTGATACATCAAATTGCATTAGTTTCATACTTACCTTTGCTGCTGTGCTCAGTGAAGCCCTTATTGTCGCACCTCTCACAACTGGACTGAATGTCTGCTCATAGTTTGTGCCTTTCTTTTTTGCACATCCCTTGGTGATCAGCCTAGCCTTGTATTTATCTATAGAATCTGCATCCGTCTTTACCTTGTAGATCCACATGTATTCCAGTAATTTCTTTTCTTATGGTAGTAGTTGAAGCTTCCACGTATCGTTTTCTTCAAGAGCCTCCATTTCAGTTTTCATTGCCTCGTGCCAGTTATTCATTTCAGTGCTGCTAGCGGCTTCCTGGTACGTCATTGGCTTATCTCCATTGTGTTCTACAAACATGACATTGTCCTTAAACCTGGCTGGGTTCTTCAGTTTTGACCTGTCTCGGAGTCCCATTATATCTTTTGTATCCTGCTCCACTTCATTAGTCTTACTATCAGTTTTTTCATCTAAAATATCATTGTCTTTGACACAATCGAGCTGCTTATTTTCATATTCACTTGATTCTGGACACTGAAAGTTCATTATATTCCTGACTACCTTTTCATTTAATATCGTATCCCGAGAACGGAGGATTTGATTTTGACTTCTTATCCAAATCCTGTATCCCTCATCTCCATCGTATCCAACTAGCGTTCTTTTGACTGTCCATCTTTTTAATTTTCTGTTTGGAACATGGACATATGCTGGACAACCTATTACTCTCAGATGAGTTAATCTAGGTTAGGTTAGGTTAGGATTTTGACTTCTTATCCAAATCCTGTATCCCTCATCTCCATCGTATCCAACTAGCGTTCCTTTGACTATCCATCTTTTTAATTTTCTGTTTGGAACATGGACATATGCTGGACAACCTATTACTCTCAGATGAGTTAATCTAGGTTTCTTACCAAACCAAAGTTCATATGGCGTTTTTCCCTCTATCATTGTCGGCCCAGTTCGGTTTAGGATGTAAGCTACTGTGTTGCTTAATTCTGCCCATAACACTTGTGGCAGTTCCTCATGTGCCAGTGTCAGCGTCCTAGCAACTTCCACTAAAGTTCTATTTTCCCTCTCACTGCACCCATTTTGTCGTGGTGTGCCGGGCATGGTCAAACGTTTTAGAATAGCATTTTCATCTAAATACTTGTTGATTACATTGTTATTAAATTCACTGGCATTGTCACTAAGAACCCCAACTATCGAATGTCCTATTGTTTTTGATACTCTCAGCATTAATTATAATATCTACTTATTAATATCTATATATTGTATATATTAATATCTACTACTTCTGACTTGTGTGTCAAGAAGTACACCATCCTAAACTTACTAAAGTCATCTTTGAACACTACATAATATTTAAATTTAGACATTAAAAAACAGAATGGACCACAAACAAACTTCATGAATAAGTTCTCCTGGTTTAGTTGTCTTTTTCCTGGTACCAAACTTTAATCTATGTTGCTGACCATAGATACAACCTTCGCATAGTTCACTATATAACTCAATTTTTATGTATAATTCACTTTCCATTAATTTCCTTACATGTCTCTGGTTTTGGTGTTCAAACCTCTCATGGTAAACTTAAAGGATGTTGTCACTCTCGGCAAAATTTATTACAGCCACTTTTGGAGTTGATGGTTTAGCTACGAAGTTGTATAAACCCCCAGTCTTTTGTGTTATCCCAATCACACACACTTTTTCTTTTACACTAAATGTACTATGAATTGGACAGAAATTTCGGTAAATTGTAAATATACCACTCCTTGAAGGGCAGCTTCAGAAATTAAACTAGCGCATGCGCAATAAAGCTTTAAAGCAGTGGCAATAAAACGGTTAAATTTGTTGTCTCTTATTAAGAGTAGCGCATGGGTACTGAAATTGGATTGAAAATTTAAAATGTTTTTTGGGATTTAGTGTGAGGTTTATCTGTTATATAACTAGAAAGTGTAATATTTTTTCATATTTCGGATCGAGTGGTCGCGCTACTGCGCGATATGTGGTCTGGATTTATCTGCTCCGTTATAACCTAATGTAACCCGTATTTTGAAAGGGGTAATTCGTTCAGTGCCAAATTCTCTACCCGCCAATGTATGTTTTAAGTTACTTCAATTTGTCTGTCCCACTTATCCAAAATCTCAACGGTCGTTTTGTTATTTGCGATTGTTTTAAAAATCATAGCATGCGCATTGTCGGGTTATAGTCCTCTTCCTCATGAAGTTTTTTCAGCAACTGGTTTGCTTACATTTTTACGGTCAAAAAATGTTTGAAAGTGGCGTAACTGTAAGTCTAAGGACTGTTATTATTGTAGTGATCCGAAATTTCTTTGAATCTAATCTAATGTTACCATTAGATATAAATTTACTGTTTGGATATCTTTCATTAGATCCATTTGGGTCGAGTCTAATCTAGTCAAAACTTTAGGTCTAAGTTACTTTCCTTTAGTTCGAAAATACTTTTAAAATTTACACTTCTCTTTATCCTGGGAAACACTCTGAGCGTATAGCCTTTTTTGTTTTAATATTCAGGAGTATGTAGAATACAATTTGAATAATTTAAACAAAAACATTATTGACAATAAAACTAAACCTTACAAAATAAAAACCGTTACTCGACTGGCGGCTACGCGCATGCAAGCTCGACACGCTTAAGCCAGCTGATCAGTGCGGCCAACCATAATAAACAAAAACCACACAGGACAAAAAATACAACAAACTTGGCCTCGTAACTAGGAACAAATGGGGATTTGGCACAACAGCATTAAAACAAATTTGTAGCGATGCAATTGAACCCAGTTTACTATACGACGTTCCCATTTGACATAAGCCTTATGGAGTAATGTACAAAGCTAATTATTTAAGTGTACAACGAGTCTGCACATTAAGAGCGGCGAAAGCTTAAAAGATGGTGTCTACCGAGGCTGCCTGTGTTATCTTCGGACTTATACCTTCTGACCTCCGACTAAAACAAAATTCATTGTACCAAACCAGACATTCCCTAGAAAACCAGTCCCGAGAAGTGAGAAAGGTGTAACTGGCCTTAGTGTATCCTCAATCTTATCAAAAGAAGGATCCATCTAGATCCTTTTATACATCCCGCCTATTTTGGCTCCCTCGTCTACACTATTTCTCCCACCAACTGCCACCGGATAAAAATATTAACAGACGACTCAAAATCAGACGAGTTGGAACAGTATTAGTAGCATACACTGAAGAAGAGGCGATTCATTTCGAAACATTTCGTTTGGGCGAGTATTGCTCGATGTTTTCAGCAGAGTTAATTGCAATTAACCGGGCGTTAGCAGTATTATATTGAAGTCTGACGTAATGGATGAATGTTCTATACTCTTCGATAGCAGATCTGATGCTCCTCAAAACATGGCCTCACTAACCGCAACACGGTTCTAAACGTGGCAGCTATATAAATAGGTCTCACAAAAAACAGAACTAAGCTCCCATTGGGTGAGGGCATTCGTGGGCCTAGCAGGTAATGGAAAGAGCGGATAGTCTGGCTAGACCAACCTCTAGTCAATATTTCACTGTCCCAGAACATCACAATGGTGCAGTAACTTTGCAAAAAGGGCCAAGCCAGGCAATAAATTACGGGATTAACGCCTACCTTAGCTGAGAGTGGCAACACCGATGGAATGCGTCAAGAACTGGTCTTTGGACTAAAAACTTTATTTCGTCAAATGACAAGTGGATTAATATGGAGATCTGTGTCTCGCTCCACGCGGTCCAACTGATTATTGGCCATGGTAATTTTCAGTCATATCTGCATCGCTTTGGCAAAAGGCTATCGCAACTATGCCTGTGCGGTGAAGAAGACGCAGTTCCGCAAGTGCTTTTTTATTGCCCTGTCATCTCATAATGAAGATGTTTGGCAATGATTTTGGTAAATAGCTTATACAAATGATTTAGGAGGTTTATCGGTCTATGTCTTTTTTAATAGTGTTCTACAACACAATACTTATACTATGTGGGCCATTGAAAACTAAACAAACGGATTTTCGGAGTTATTTAGTTACAATCTATTTCGGGTAGATTAATTTTTAAAAAACGCTCGGACACATCAACTTTGTTTGTGAGGGGGACACCTTTTACAAGAAAATTTGTTGCCAAATCACTTAACTCCTTTGCGCAGGGACCACAATCCCTATAATTTTAAATGGCACGGTGGGTTAAGTGATACCTCATTTGAAAGCCCTTTTTGCCCTGAATACTAAACGGTTAACATTTTCCGAATTTATCGATTTGTTGTCGAGATTATTTAATCTCAAAAGAACGCATCCTTCGTTTAAAGGAAGTACAATTGTTCCATATCTCCCTACAAAAACTGCAGTGAAGTTAAAAAAACACAATTGAAAGTCAGAAAAGATTTTTCTGAGTTTAACAAATGCTCAAATTGTGCGCCACCTAATTCCATACAAAAATACATATTCCGCTTGAAAGGTTCTCTTACATTTTGGAGGATCTGTTGCGTAATTTGCCGGCATTCTTGAATAATGCGTCGATGTAACTCTTTAAGAGACTCTGGTTCTTTTGCATAAATTCTACTCTTGATGGCCCCACAGATAGATAACCCCGTAGATGACTCCACAAGAAAAAGTCCAGAGGACTTAAATCAGGTGAGCGGACCGGCCATTCTATAGCACCTCTTCGCCCATTCCATTGTCCCGGGAAAACTGTGTCCAGAAACTCCCGAACAGCCTGCGTATAATGTGGTGGCGCTCCATCTTGTTGAAAAGTCAAATGGTCTTCTAATTAACGATCACCATTTTCTTTCAACGACATAAAATAAAAACGCGTTCATAACTTGAAATTAAATAATCTCGAAAACAAATCGATAGATTTATAAAATGTTAGCCGTTTAGTTTTCAGGGCTAAACGTGCTTTCAAATGAGGTATAACTTACCCCACCGTGCCATTTCAAATTTTAGGGGTCGTGGTCCCAGCGCGAAGGGGTTAAGTTGGCAACAAATTTTCTCGTAAAAGGTGTTTTTGGAGAAGCGTTTTTTGAGAAACCATCTATAACTATTCGTAAATCTCTCTGCTTCGTTTTCAATGGGCCACCTTGTACATTGAAACACCATTTCAAAGTAAAAATTTGTTTTGGTTTTAAGCTTAAGTTAAAATAATGGTCTGTGAACATTAAAGTTCCCTTTACAATTTTCCTCGAGTTTATTAAAAAAAAGTGAGGCTGGATATACCACGGATAATAATAATAATGCTGAATCGATTTGTTTCTAATTCTATTTTGTAAACATATAACTGCTGGAGCTTAGGCTCAAGACTTGATTCAAGTGAGTTCAAGTGAAATAAATAATTTGAAGTGAATTAAGTGAGATACTGCCTCTACTGTAGAGGTACTTATTCGAAGACCGTGATGTACTGTAGCCTTATTGCGGTATTTACATATGACATATTTATTATAGATATTTTGAGAAGGATAAATGTTCTAAATCTCTTGGGCGAAGCAACATGCAAATTTTAAGTCGATATAGAAAATTGCAAAAAATATTAAAATTGAAAGGAGACACAGGCGAAGAATATTTGCCCTTTTTGCAACAGTTTTTGACATCCAATGGAGTTGAGTTTTCTCGAGATGTGATATCTGTTTTTGAAGAACTACTTATCATAAAAACTGAGCTAGAAATAAGAGAATCTGAGATTTGCATATCCAGTATTATCTGACTAATCTGTATAGTCTATATAACATTAATGGTGAAGTGGTGTAATCTATGAAGTTTTATCATTATATACTTTTATATCAAGTTTTGTCAGTTCATTACTATTATATATAATAGTAGTATTATATATAATAGTATAATAGTAGTATATACTCTAATAGTATATATAGTTTTTTACAACATAATACTTATATATTGAAACAAGAATTTAAAGTAATAATTTATTTTTGTGTTAAGCTTAAGTAATAATAATGGTCTGTGAACATTAAAGTTCCCTCTGTAATTTTAATGATTTCAGCGGTAATAATTTGCAATCAAAGCCAAGATTATTGACAATTAACAGAGTTCAGTAATGTGCAATTGTTGCGTAGGATAAAAGCATTAACTTAATGTTCCCGTTAAACATATTTACTTGTTAACATCCGGTGCGGTGGTGCAGCAGTATTGTTTAATTAGGTACGGACGGACCCGCATCGTTAGACTACGTTCAGAAAAGGGCAATTTCAATAAAAAAATGTGATTTTTCCTCTACAATTACATTTCATGATTTAATAATGAGAATTTACTGCTGGAACTTTTTTTGTGGCCACACGAATACGGTTTGAAACTTTTAATGAAACAATTAATAAAGGAAATTGGATATGGAGAATAAAAAAGGAGGCGCGTAGAAGGGCATGATGCAGAGGAGATTATATGCGGTTGAGGTTGAAAAACAAGAGACGACTGTAGTAAATAGTGGACTCAAGTAGCGTGAGGGCTTTTATGGACACATTATGTTTTTATACAGTTCTTGGTTTGCTAATGGCCGGCAGCGGTTTGCTAATAAAGTTACAGATTTACTTGACACTGTCCGACATCACACTTTATCTAATTTGTCCGTCTGCGTTTCTAATTTGGAAAATTTTAAAATATTTTAATGCACAATTTAGATAAGGTAACCGTGTTAACGTTTCAACGAAAATTTACTTGCGCAAAAACTATTCCCCACGTTTTATAATTGTAATTCTATTACAACAATAATTTCACACTTTTAGCTCTGAAAAATCTTTGTTTTTTCTGTAACAAGTCTAGAGTCTACACAGAGAAGACTAGAAAAAAGTTTTTAGTAATTTGATTTTTAGTAATAGTAAATTTGTATTTAACACATTGAATTCGGGAAGGGTTAATTAGCGAAAAAATACAAATGTTAATCATGATAAATCATATCGGTTTCATAATAAGGCACAGGCGCCCTATAAGGCCCACTTAGTTTTAAATCACTATAAATTAAAGAAATAAGGTAAACAAAGAAGATTAAATATATAAAGTGTTTATTAGTGAAACATTTTCAATAAACACTCAAGTGTTTTTGTATGACTGCAACAGAGAAAAATAAATTTTTTAAAACATAGCCAATGGGCCCAGTAGCCCAAAAAAGCCCGTTATGAATTAATGAATATCTATGTAATATGAAGAGTAGCAATTTTTTTTTACAAAATATATTTAATAAAAAAGTTAATGTCTAAAAGTTATAGTGTATTCTATAGCTTAAAAACTTAAACAAAAAACTTTTTAGCTACAGTTTGGGCATAAGAAAATATCGACGTCTTCTTTTGTTAAACCTACGCAATCCTCGTGGTACCATGCCAAACACACTTTACATTGGCACATATCTGCAACCCTGTTCATCACACAGCCTTGACAAAATCACACTTCATTATCATCCGTTTCAGTGTCCACTTTTTTTCTGTTTTTTTATCCTTTTCTTCTTCTGTAGATTTATCGTTATCATTTTTTTTGTTTTAGCTGCCGTTTTGCAGGCATTGGATTATTCTTTTGTTTTTCTGACTCATTTGGTTTTTTATTAGTGTTTTTTTATTAGTTTTGATTTTGGCTTTGACAGCATCAAATACATATTTTGTCCGATGTAATTTAAAGTTGCTTGGTTGCGCCTTGGTTTAATGCTCTTAATTATTGCGAAATTTGGTGTAAGAATTTGTTTATTAAGTGGTTTCTTAGCGCCCAATGTGCCAGTAGTTTTTTTAGTTTTAGAAAGTGGTAAATTTTCATCAGAATCCTCAGATCTTTCAAGTTCATAGCGTAAATATTTCTTGAAGGATATTGTGAATAGGCGAAATCCAACATATTTTGATCAAAATCTCCTTGATCCTACTCATTTGAAGTAGAATAATCCAACAGCCGTTGAGGATGCATCTTTATAGCGGAGGTGGTAAGAAAAGGTGAATAGAACTGAGAATTTCTGTGGTACGGAATGCTCCAAAGAGGCTGCCTGCGATACTGTTCTTGATGTTGAAAATTATCCTCAATGGTAGATTCAGATGAAGAACTGTAGTCAACTAACTTTCTAGGAGGAACACTTTGGAATATCTAATTTATTTCTTTCTACAAGGTTATTGCCTCGTCTTGCGGAGACCACTAAATCTCTGAAACCAGGTAATTGGGTAAGCACTGAGGGCGCGTGAGCTTCTTGCGGAATTGTATTGGGATCATAAGGGTAGAGACTGGTGGCTCTAAGCTCGTTGATTATGTTTTTTGGGTCATGCACCCGCGCCATACTTTGATAAAAATCTTGCAGAAGCGCTGTTTTGTAAGTTTTCGATCTGGATATTGACATGCGTATAATAATAGCTCCTTATCCCAATGATTCTCGTACGATTTATTAACCGACTTATCGAGGGGTTGTAACTCATACGTTGTGTTTGAGGACAAACAGTATAATACAATGCCGTGTTCATCTGCTGCTTCTACGGTCCTGGCATCCAAATGAGAAGAAGCGCCATCAAAAATTAATAATCATTTTCCTGGTGACTTATACTGACCCAGATGTTTGATGAAGTCCACGAAAAGATCGGTCGTCATACTTCCTATGGGTGCTATCTTTACTAAGCTGCTTCCAAGAGGCAAATTGTCACAAAATTCTGATTTAAATCTTTTACGCTTGAATAAGATCATTCTTCATATTGCAACGGGAAATGCGGGGTCACTGCATTTCCCGTTGCAATAACACATATCGCGATTGTGACATTTTCTGCATGTTCATTAGCTATAAAATGCACTCCTTTTGTACCTTTTTCAGCAAAAACTTTCTGCTGATGATAAACGTTCAATCTACATTTCTTCCTCATCTCATCCATATTATATAGACGTTCTGTAAACTATTAAAAACACAGAAACTACAGTTCGAAAAGCCAGAACCTAACCTGGATTCCAAACCCCCTACACTCGAAGAAATTGTGAACATAATAAAATCACTGAAAAATAACAGAGCACCTGGAGAAGATGGACTGATTTCGGAAATCTGGAAGCTAGACCATGAAAACGTTATACCTAAAATACACAGAATCATCGAAAACATCTGGGAAACAGGAAAAATATCAGAAGAATGTAAGTTAGCCCTAATACACCCCCTCCACAAGAAAGGAGACAAAATGGACCTTAATAACTACCGAGGAATATCATTACTAGCTGTGACATACAAAATTCTGTCCAAATCCCTGTTAAATCGGCTAGAACCTCAGATAGACCCACAGATAGGAGAATACCAAGGAGGGTTCCGGAAAGGAAGATCATGCATTGAACAGATCTGGTGCTTGAGAACAATACTAACAACTAGAAAGACCAGGAACACCACAGTAATATTCGTCGACTTCAAGAAGGCCTAGGACTCTATAGATAGAAAAACACTCTTCAACACATTGGAAGAAATGAAGGTGGACAACAATACCAGAAATCTAATCCAAGAAACACTAACAAATACCACATCAAAATTGAAGTTAATGGGAGAGGTCTCGGAACCATTTGCAATCAAGACAGGAGTGAGACAGGGAGATGACCTCTCACCCATTCTATTTAATTTAGTTTTAGAGAAAATAATTAGGACATGGGAAAAAGGAGTCAGTGGAGTAAAGATGGGGAGACACAAGGATAGAATCGTCAACATAAAATGTTTGGCATTCGCTGATGATATAGCCATCATAACAAATAGTAGAAAAGAAGCCAAAGTAGCTCTAGAGAAACTCCACGAAATCTCATCCAAAGCAGGGCTACAAATCTCCTACGAAAAAACACAGTACATGGACACAAAATCCACAGACAGACACCCACTTATAACTAAGTATGGAAAGACAACACAAGTAGACAGTTTCAAATACCTGGGAGCGATTATACAGAAAACAGGACTGAACACAAAATCCAATGAAGAAAGGATAAAAAAACTACAACAAGAATACAGACTTACATGGAACCACTACAACAAAAGGAGCATCTCTATCAATGCTAAATTAAGACATTACAATACAGTAGTTCTACCAGAGGCCTTGTATGTCTCAGAAACAACGGTAATCAAGGGACGAACGAAAATCAAGGATATAGAAAAACAAGAGAGGAAAATACTAAGAAAGATCTATGGGCCGGTTCAGAAAGAGGGGATCTGGATAAAGAGACCAACAAAAGAACTGTACGAACATTCAGAGACGATTACAAACAACATCAGGAAAAGAAGGGCAAAATTATATGGACACATATATAGGATGAATGAAAACAGACTGACCAAGATTTTTTTTAACATAGTGATGACTAATACAGCGAAAACCAACTGGGTAAAGGAAACCTTGGAAGACCTCAAGAAACTCAACATCTCCACAGAAGACATGACCGACAGGAAAAAATACAGAGAAAAAAATCAGAAAACAGAAGTATGAACAAACTCCCAAAGAGAAGCAAACAGGAACGAAGTGGACAGAAGAGATGAAGAAGAAACACAGTGAATATGAGAGGTTTCTGGGCAGAAAGAAGAAGACAGAAAAATTACATGTTATTGGATTGTGTTTTAGGGCTCTCCTTAAAGGGGAATTATCGATAATATTAATAATAGACGTTCTGGATGATTTATTATATCCAACTCGCAATATATTTTTCTGAGAGCTTCAAAGCGCTTTTGAACGATGAGCTTATTAAGCTTCTATGCTCTGCCAAGATTCATAAACTGAGCTTTACGAAAAGCTATTTCTGAGTTGAATTTGAGGAACCCTCTTAGCCATTTCTTTCCTGCAATATTCGTTTTGTCACTGAACATGTTTGTCGATTCATTTGCCCTACATAATACATTCGCTTGTTTCCGAACAAGTTTTACCAGTTATCTTTACTGTTTTATCGGATTTTAAATGATTTCTCAATGTACGCCTGGAATACTATATGATTTAGCAGCTGTTCGCTGTGACATTTCACCCCTTTTTACTGCCTCAATGGCTTTTCTAAGCTGACTTTCTGACCACTTGCCATTTGTTTTTTCCTGAGTTGGAACCATTTTGCCGAATACCTCCCTATGGAAGACAAACTTTTTAAAGAAATTTCCTTGACTTGCAAATTTATATATTCTTATTAATCATATTTTTTTTATACATAATGGATTTATGACAAGTCAAATAATAATAATAATAAAACAGAGTTAAACAGAGAACGTATACATAAGTGTAAATGGACGAAGACATTAATGTAAAACAGACATTACATACAGTCGTAAAACATGGCTTTAGACGTAAAATTTAAAGTTTAATGGAAAATAAATCATTGATTGAGTAGCAGCAACTTTCTATAAGCAAGCTTTTGATTTTGCTTTAAAAAACTCGAATCGGAAGGGCCCTTAAGAATGAGGGTAGCTTATTATAAAGTTTTAATTTTAATTTAGGTGATTTTTTTTCAGATTTAGCTAGCCTGAACTTGTGGTATGACCAGAGAGTCCTTGTATCTAGTGTCATGGCAGTGAACAGATGCATGACTCACATGTATGTTCGACTTGGAGTGAATCTCAAGCAAGGAGTTATAAATAAATAATGACGGTAATGATATGATTTTGAACTTTAGAAAGAGTGGCTTACAGTGATCTAAATATCCCGCTCTTGACACTATTCTGACTGCTTTTTTTGCAGTTTAAATACTTTAATCGCCGCGACAGAGTTTCCCCACGATACTATACCCTAGGAAATCAGGGAGTGGAATAATGCAAAGTATGCAGAACGTAAGTTGAAGGCATCGAAATTAGCAAGTGCTAGTTTTCTTAGGAGAAAGATAGTCGAGGAAAGCTTGGTTATTATCGAGTTTATATAGGCTTCCCAGGTAAGGGAGTCATCCACTGTTATTCCCAAAATTACGGCAGAAGAACCAGAGGTTACACGGTTGTTACTGGAAATCACCAAGGATTGAGTTTTGCTAGCATTTAGTTTTAATAAATTGGAGCCAGCTTGGTGGTTTCCATGGCCCGCTCTAAGTCTGACTCCTGACAGTACAGTGTGGTATCGTTCGCAAGGAGAACACTATTTATAGGCTTCATATACATGGGCAGGTCGTTAATATAAATCAAAAATAACAGTGGCCCAAGGAGAGATCCTTGGGGTACAGCAAACTTAACCGGAAGATAGTTCGAAACACTGTCTCCAATGCGAACACATTTAAATCTACCAGAAAGATATGAAGAAAGCAGAATTAGGGAAACACCACGCAGACCATAATACTCCGCTTTTTGAAGTAAAATTTTGTGTGACACTACATCAAATGCTTTCGAAAGATCACACAGCGCAAGTGAAGTGCGTTTCCCACTCTCCAGTGCCCCAACAACATCTTCGACTATCTTAAGCAGTGCCTTAATAGTGGAACAGCCAGATCTAAAGCCATATTGCGCACGAGACAAAATTTTATTCTGTTCTAAGAACAGTGTGAATCTGTGAACAGTGATCTTTAATAATAGACTCCATAAGTTTTCCCATCACTGGTATAATGCTTATATCATCTCTGTTCCCTTTTGAACACACGAACTACTTTACCTTTCTGAGAAACGATTCGACATCGATTGAATAGACCACAGAGTGGTTTGGCCAATATATCACGGGAGTACTTGAAAATTTTACTGTTCATGTTGTGAACATCAAGGCTTGCAGAGTTAGATATACTTTTTGACTTCACTAAGCAGAGTGGGATTTAAAACTATGGTTGACACGTTAGCTGGACATTTATTTAATATATGCATGGCCGTGGAAGTATGTATGTTCGAAGAGATTTCGTTAGCTATGTTTGAGCCAATGTTTTTACAGCTTAGAATGTGACTAATTTCGCTTTGTTTTATATTACGCTCGTCATTTATCAACTTCCACGCATCTCTTGCAACATTATTAGAAGTACTTAAAAAAACTTCGCGAACATTTTGTCTGGTTTTATTTATATTTTTTCTGTAGAGACTACGGTACATCTTGACGCTTTTTATCTTGAGGAGAACCCGATACGTCTGCAATTAATCTCCGCAAAATTCTCCATCCAGCTATGTAGAAAACCTGGAGAGGTCAAAGGGTTAACAATTTATTTCCATGTCATTGCGGATAAATATGGCGACACCGCCATGTTGGTACCGCCATGTTACTATATTTGATTAGAGTGGTCATTTTTAGACAATCGTTCTTCAGCCAGTGTTCCGAGATTGCTATCATTTCATACTTGCTCTTATCAAGAAAAAGGGAGAGTTCATCGGCTTTGTTACTAAGACTTGCATAAATACCATCGGGCCAGTATTCTGGGTTTCGTATTTCGTCAAAAAGTTCAGGTGGAACTCCAATTTTAAAGGATGCTTTATTTGATTCAAGTTTCTCGCATGTAAATTTCTTGTTGGAAGTGGTATAATCTTCTTTTAAGCTTGCAAGAATGTCTTCCGGTGTTGTATCTGTGTCAAAGTGCGAAACAAACAGCCAGGACAGCTTTTCTTGTGCTTTTAATTTGGATTTCGCCCCCGAAGTTATTTTCTTATTCGAGGAGACAAATTTGCAATTACCGGGAGCATGAACTTGGTGGGGTTTATTACTGAGGCAGTAGCAGCAGGATTTGCAATTACTTGATCATTTATAGGAGGTTTCTTTTTTGAATTTGTCACTTTATTATTTACCGTTGCATTATTATATTTTAATGGAGGCGCGGCAACATCGCTTTTCCCTCGGTCATGCGAAGGTTTTGCGTTATCAGGTCTAACCACAAAATTTGGGTTGTTTACATCTTTGTGAAGTAGTGAGATTATCAGATCTAGATTTGAAAATGTTCTTTCTAGCTCCTTAATTATCCGTTTAGAACATTCTAGCTCATTTGAAGTCACTTTAAGGTCGGTTTTAAGGATAAGTTCACTTACTTTGTTATCGTAAATGACGGCGGAGTAAAGTTGTGGTGATGAGACTTCGTCTGCTAGATTTGGTTCCTTCTCGTCCTCTATGATAGTTCTTAGGGCTTCACTAACGTTTATATTGTCCGGGAGCTTCTTTGTTAGAATAATTTCTATAAGGTTTTCCTTTTTAAGCATATTTAATTCAGAGATTAACTTGTCATGGTCAGCCATGTTGACCATGATATGAACCATGTCATGTCACCATCATGTTTAATAAAAGGATTAGACATAGAAATGTATAAAACCACCAATTTTTTACAAAACAGCAAATGTAATATTCGATAGTACAAAGAAAACTCGGGCCTTCTTTGGGGTTCATGTAGTGGGCCATCTTATGGAACTTTACCATATGGCAGTAAAAATCATGTTAAAAATGAAATAACACCAATAAAATATTCAAACTAACGTTGAATTAAATGTTAACACTGTTAGTAATACGATTTATCAAGGTGAAACGCGATATTACTGTATTTTGCTCTATAAAAAAAGTATAATACTTACGTGTGTGAGGTTATAACACATGCACTGCTTCTGCGCGTCACTTACAACTATACGTTAGGAACAACTGACAACTGTGTTCAAAATGACCGCGCCCGATTAGTTCGATAAACATTGCGTTTCGTTTAAAAACGCATTCACAAAGGTTCCCGCGAAATTTAAAATTGTTCTGGCTACCGAAACTTAACTATTTTTAATGTGAACCATGATAGGCAGTGGCCTGTACCTTATTTCTCTTTGTTTTAGAATTTAACCTTATTTTCAATATGTTTTTTCGTTGCTTGTTCAATTTGCTTAAAAATATTTAAAAACAAAAGTATTTACAAACTTTATCTGCAAAGTAGGTACTAACAAATCTTTTAAACTCTTATAAAGAAGCTTAAACTGACTATAAATACAGAAGCTTGCTTAAAACTGTCAAATTATGAAAACAATTAAGATAGCAATTTTAACGGAGAATGCAGACAATTGCATAAATCTGGAGCAAGATGCATGATCTACAATTGCAAAGCATTGATTTGCATTAAAAAAAAGTTGGCACTTAATACAACTGATCAAGAAGATTGTATAGGAGAACTGATCAAGTAACTAATTTGAAACTCGTTTCAAATCGTAAAGATCCTAAAATAATTCTGATTATAATTATTTTGACGAAGAGAAAGAAGAACTCAAGTAGAAACGCACTGATGTTATAGAAGTTATAAAATATTCAGTTAAATTAATGCACTTCTGTTAAAAATAATTTTGTAGTACCTTAACAAATCTAGTAGTCAAAAGAAATTATTTCGTTTTTCTAATTTGAATGTTGCGGTTTAATTAGATCGGATATAATAAGAACCCTATAAGGGTGAAAATCTTCTGAATATAATTAATAATTGAAATCAAATTATGAGGAAATTAGGGTTGATGTAACAGATCTTTATTATTTTTTAATAATCCCGTTTTATGCGGAAACTGCAAAACAGTAATTAGTATACTTAATGACACAGTGGTAACAATCTTCCATTTCATCATGACATGTCTTTAAAGTTTGCATTTTCTTGTATTTTAAATAAATTGGGAAAAAAAATGGGGAAATTAAAGATTTAGTAGAGATTAGGGACAAGGGAAAATATATAAAGTTTATTATATTTTATAGATAATGGGACAAGGGAAATTATATAAATTTTATTATATTTTATTTAATTCTTGGGTAAAGGAATTTAATTTAATAAAACAACTGATATTTTGCCAACTTTTCGGTCTTTTTAATTCTGACCTCCTTCAGGGCTACAAGATAAAAATTAAACAAAAACAATTTCAATAATATTAATTAATATATAACTATCATACCTTATATCTAATTAGTATATAGGAGCATTAATTAAATTAAATATAATAATTATAAAAGACCGAAACGTTGGCGATCAGTTGTTTTATTAAATTAAATTCCTTTAACCAAGAATTAAATAAAATATAATAAAAAAAAGGATGAGATCTTAAGATACATATATAAAGTTTGTTTTCAAGGATATTATTCAATGTAAATGTTTTTTCGTTAAAAAACATTGAGAAAATGTTAATTAAACGGATATATGCGATTAGGTTAGTTAAAGTTGTTTAATTAAGAGGAGGCAATAAAGTTTTACGCGCAACAATAAAGGACAGTTAGGACGTGAAAATACATGTGTTGTCCTGTCATAAATACAATGGTCCTACAAGTCGGAGATAACCTAATCGAGGATTCTGTCCTTTAAATTTTCTATACAGTACGTATGTATTCAACGTTTCCCCGAACACCGGAGCGAACAATTAATGCAATATAAAATTAATGCGCCGTGTATTTTATGCTTGTCACAGTGTAGGACCATGTTTAGAGTTGTTCGTAATTTGATTCGTCTAACCGTTGTCAGCTCGGATGGGGCACTTGACGACACGTGACGTCACTAATTTGATCAGCTTCCGGTCGGACCGAGGATGGCGCTTACCGCAATGTCCCGTCACATCGGCAACATGCTGATTACACGAGATGTTACCTAACACTAACGTACATTGCACGTCTGAGTTCAGTAATGGGAGATGATAGTCGAACAACACAAGCCCAAATCAAACTACTCAACATTATCTTACTCCATTGTCCAAAATGCCTCGTCGCATACAATGCCGCTAAATAATTGCCAACTAAATTTCAAATTTTCTAAATTTACTTCAAATATACATATTGGTCTTTTTAATAACTTTTACCGGATTTATAAATAAGGCATATAATCTACCGTAACTAGATCATATGAAATATATTAATTAAACACTTAACTAGAGAATATACGTAATGCAAATGGACAAGATTAAATAAGCTTGATTCCCTTGTTTCCCTTGATTCGTCTATCTAGTCTTCTCTGTTAAGGCTTCTATGGCCAGTCCAATCTGACTAGTCTTGTCTAAAGAGTCTTGCACAACTAGTCTTGCCTGTCTAGACTTGTCTGCCTAGTCTTGTATGTCTAGTCTTGTCTGCCTAGTCTTGTCTGTCTAGTTTCGTCTGTCTAGTCTTGTCAGTCAAGTCTTTTCTGTCTAGTCTTGCCTCTCTAGTCTTGTCTGACAAGTCTATCTAGTCTTGTCGGTCTAGTATTCTCTGTCTTGTCTTGTCTGTCCAGTGTTGTTTGCTTAGTCTGGTCTGTCTAGCCTTGTCTCTCCAGTCTTGTCTGTACTTCTCTGTCTAGCCTTGTCTTTCAAGTCTTGTCTGTCTAGTCTTATCTGTCTAGTCTTATCTGTCTAGTCTTGTCTGTCTAGTCTTGTCTGTCTAGCCTTGTCTATATAGTCTTATCTGTCTAGTCCTATCTGTCTAGTCTTGTCTGTCTAGTCTTGTCTGTCTAGTCTTGTATATGGTTCTATCTCATTAATTAAACTGTAGACTTTCTTCTTGAGTTGTTTCACATTTTTTATTGATTTAATTGCTTTTGGGAGTTTATTATAAATTTGAAGGATGCTATATGGGGGAGTTCTTTCCGTCATTGTTAGTTTGTGATTTGGTAGCAGGTAGAGTTCTTTATTGTATAGTGTATTTCTTGTAGTTGGTTTATTAAAACACGTGAATAACTCTCTATGTGTGACAATAAAGACAATACTCTCGTAAACATAGGTGCCCACATTAGTTAATATGTTGGTTTTTCTAAACTGCCCTCTACACGATTCTCTGTAGTTCAAGTTATTTAGAATACGTAGGGCTTGCTTATGGATTCTAAATATATTTTTGATGTGTAGTCCATTTCCCCAAAATATTATAGCAAACCTCAAATGTGTAGAAGTTTGCAAAATAAATACAAAATAAATAGAAGTTTGCAAAATAAACTACCCTTAAAGTTTCTTTGTTGCCATATCGGTTAAGGGATCTCATTCCAAAATTTGCTGTTTTTAATTTTTTGGTCAGGTGACTAATGTGTGCAGTCCATTCAAGGGTTTCGTCGATGTGAAATCCCAGCAGTCTAACTGATTGGTTCAGTTCAATGGCATCGTTACCATTTTCAATATTTTGTGGATACAACGAGGTACATTTTTTGTTTTAAAAATAATTAGGTTCGTTTTATTTTTGTTTATTATTAATTTATTCCTTAAAAACCAAGAAACCATTGATGACATTACCATATTTGCATTACGTGCGATATCATCAATGGTCTGGTTGGACAATAGGAGTGACATATCATCCGCATAGTTCACCATTAAGTGCTGCGTATAAATTGCTGTGTTGCTAAGGTCATAAATAAATAACGGCAATAGTAATGGACCTATTGTGCATCCCTGTGGGATACCCATGTTTACTAACCTTGCAGTTGAGTTAACGTAGCCATGCGGGGTGACTATCCTGGTTATTTGCTTTCTGTCACCTAAAAATGACCTTACCCAATCCAATGCGGTTCCCCTTATACCGTATATAGATAATTTATCAAACAATTTGTTGTGATTTACCAGGTCATATGCTTTGGACAGGTCCATAAACATTCCAAATGGGATTTTACGGGCTTCGAGATGTTCAGTTATTCCATTAATGAAACCGAAACATGCAGTCTCTATGCTTCTTCCTTTAATGAAACCGTGTTATTGGTGGCTTATTACGTGATGTTTATCTAAAAATGAAAGAAATCTTGAGCATAAACTTTTTTCAAATTTTTTTGAGAAGACCGATAAAATGCTAATGGGCCTGTAGTTTCCAATGTCACTTTTATCGCAGACCGGAGTAATTATGGCTAGTTTAAGCATTTCCGATAATTTCCCAGCTTGCATTGAATTGTTTATTATATGCACTAATGGAGGCAATATGAACTGGAGCACATTTTTTATGATGATGGCAGGTATCTCGTCAGAACGTCAGAACTTTAATTAGTTTAAAAGTTCTTCCTCATCTGTTGGTTTAAGGAATATTGATTCTTTATTTTCCGTCATGTTGTCTTCATATTGCACAAAAGGTAGTGTATTTGCTAAATTCTGGGGATTATTAACGAAAAAATTATTGAAGTTCATGGCGATTCTATGTGGATCTTCGTTATGTAGTAGACTCCAAGTAGTCTTTTGTATATTGGTTGAATCATTTAGCTGTTTTTTATAATACTATTTATTCTCTCTACGAAATATATTTAGAAAGTGTCTACGTCGATTATTGTAGTCAGATTATTGTAGTCCCTTTATTGTCCGATCGAAGCGGGAAAATGTTTATAGTAACTGTCTGTCTAGTCTTCTCTATCTAGTCTTGTCTGTCTAGTCATATGGACATGAGTAAAGAATATTTTTATTAGCATAAAGATAAATTCTCTTATTACCTCAATAAAAACCTTTAAATGATATTTTTTATTCCATTAAATATGTCTATTGTAATGTTTATTATATATTTCCCACATATTGTCTAATATAAATTATATCAGTCCATTAATTATCAGTCCCAGTCTCCTCGGAACTGCTACAGGCTTTGTGATATGTGACCTGTCATTTCTTTCTCATGGATTATCTCTTATTTTGTCCTTCTTAATAAGAAGGCTTGGCTTTAAATATACCGGAAGTTCACAATTTGCATATAGTTTTAGCACTTACTTTTCGATCTTGTCGTCACATATCGAGTTGTCTACGTTGCCTTCGTTGAGTGTCGCGCGATATTATGGTAGTCTACCATTCCCTCTCCATTTGTTCCTTTTCCCATCATGATTCCGGTTATGTAAGCTTGTACTGCATCTCAGTTATGCTCACTTTCTATCATAACGTCCATGATGTTCTGTTCTTCCAGTTTTGTACCTAAACTAACCAAATGTCTCCGCAAGTCGAGTTCTTTCATTCTCTGATTCTGTAAATATGTAGATAGTGTGTTGTGGGATATAACCGCAGTGGAAGCACTACACAGTGTCCCTTTTTTTCGTTCGAGGTATGCGTTGAAGCACCCATGGCCAGTGAGCGCCTGTGTAAGATGGTAACTCATATGTCCGTGTGACCTTATGAGTGTGACGTGGCTGTGTGTCCACCGTCCACTAGTGTCGCTATCCCATCTTCTCTGCCATCGGTCCATGAGTCTCTTACGTGCTCTTGCAAGTACCAGCGCCGCGACCTCAGAAACCGTTCTGTAGGCAGAAATTACTCTTAGGGCACTTCTTCTTTGTACTTCTGAAAGTTGGTTGGGATTCTCTCGTATGTATTGAAAAGATGCGTTTATTCCTTGAGTAGACCATTGGAAATTTTATTTAATTTGTCCCTTAAAAATCAAATATTTCCCACCATCTGGCGAAATAGCTATATTACACCAATTTTCAAAAATGATCTAAGAAAAAAATCGAGAACTATAGACCAATAAGTAAACTTTCCGCTATACCCAAATTATTTGAACAACTCTTAGTAAATAATATTTCCTTTTATTGTAAAAATTTAATAATTGAACAACAACGCGGTTTTGTCGGTGGTAGATCAACGGTAACAAACTTATTATTATATCAAAATGATATTATCCATGGACTGGAACAACAGGGTCAAATAGACTGAGTTTATACCGACTTCAGCAAAGCTTTTCATAAAGTGGACCACAACTTATTGATCAGTAAGTTGTCCGCAGCTGGCTTTCCGCCATGGTTGACAAACTGGCTTCATAGCTAAGTTTAAAATACACATAAATTTGTCAAAATTAAGAATTTTGTATCAAAATCAGTTTATGTCACATCCGGTTTTCCACAGGGGTCACATTTGGGTCCCCTGTTGTTGTAACATTTTTATCAATGACATAGGTACCGTTTTTAAAAATTGTAAATATCTACTTTTTGCAGACGATTTAAAATTATATATGGACATCTGAAATTCAACTGATGGTAACAAACTTCAGGAAGATCTAAATTCCCTGGTAAAATGGTCTGAATCCAACGGAATGTTAAATCCGGATAAATGCCAATGTAGAGCAAATGTAGAGCTTCAGTAGAGCAAACAATATAATCCAAAATGATTATTATATCGATAATAAGATCGCTAAAAGGGTATCCGTTGGACCTGGTGTATTATTTGATAAGAAACTTACATTTGTCCAGCACATAAATTCAACTATAAGCAATAGTTCTCGAACACTTGGATTTGTTCTGAGAAATACTCGGAAATTATCAATACTTTCCAACAAAAACATGTCACCCGTAAATTCTTGTCTACATTATGCCTTTTCTGTATGGACTCCTTATTATCATGTTCATATCCACCATTTTGAGTGTATAGAAAAAAAGTTTTTGAGATGTATTGCTTATAAAATGGGCTTACTTACACCAAGGTACATAGAGCGGACTTAATTTTATTATACAGGTTGATTTGTGGTATAACATCATGCCCAGAATTGTTGTCACTAAACAAATTCAAGTTTATTAGAATACCAACTCGTAAGTGTGAACTTTTTAGCATTCTCATACACCATACTAATTACGGCTACAATAGTAGCATATCTCGCATTATGAGACTGGGTAATCTAGTTAATTAAAATGGTGTATGCTTATGTATGCATACTTCTAAAAAATCTCTTATTGGAGTAGCTACTCTGTGAAATCTAGTTGAAAAGGGTATAAAAGGGGTGAAAGGGCTATGAAAAGATATATTTGTCTTGAAATTATGTTACACTGTTTACATTGTACTATTTTTTGTAAAGAGGGGGGCCTTTTTCTTTTCGTCGGCCCATATTTCCGAATTTTTGAGTGTACCACATTGTTGAGAAGTTTCCGTTTCAAGTCCTTCAGCCCTCCAATGTTCGGCATCAACCATACCAGAGCTGTCATTGTAGACACTTCCTTTTTCGCTATTTTTAGCTATATGGTCTGTGTACCGCAGACCGCTATCTAGTTGAACGCCAAGGTACCTCAGTGATTTCGATAAAGTGATATCTTGCCCTTCCCGAACGAGTTTCGGTGGTGCGAATAGTCTTTTAACCGTGATAAGTATCGCTTCTGTTTTATGAACTGCCAATGTTAGACACTGCTCTTTTAACCAATTATTTGCTTGAGGGTATCGTTAGTTGCTAGTTATATTGTGTTTATTTCCTCTGCAGTCACCACCACTGTGGTGTCATCTGCGAACCTAACTATTCTCGCTGTTCTAGGCAAGTCTAGGTTTAGCAAGGGCATAACGGTCCACAAGAATGATGCCAGGACCGTTCCTGGTGGGGCGACGGCCGCTACCTCACACTCAACTTCTTCTTCGTCCGTGTGGTGTATCAACTGTCGGTCGCTCAAGTAGCTGGTTATCATCTTTCTCAAGTATTCTGGTGTCTCTCTTGATTCCACCTGGCTGAATTAAAGTTTTTTACGTCAAGGGTCACTAATGCACAGCAACCTTTCGATTGCCGTGTTCCAGTTTACACCTTTTCTGGTGCCTTTATTACTTCTGCAATAACGTCTACGGTTGATCGACCTTTTTGAAAACCAAACTGCCAGTTATCCGAGATAGTTTGTATTCGATGTATGTCTCGAGTCTCCTAAGTAATAGTCTTTCAAGAAGTTTCCCTAAGTTTCCGTTGTCCAAGGGGCATATCCGTAGGCATGATGATTGTTCTTCTAATGGTTTGTCCCCTTTCCTCAATAGGACGGGTTTTTGTCTTTTCCATTGCGTAGCACGCATTGTAAGTTTCTAGCAACAACTATGGCCACATTTCCACCACTTCTGCGATGATCTCACTTAGGATATTGTCTGGACCAGGTGCCTTTCCTGACAGTAATCGTTTCCTAGCCTCAAAGATCTCCTCTATGCTGAAAGGTGTCACAAGAGTATCAGTGAGTTGCCATTTTTCTGCCGGTCTTCGTTCCTGAACTGGAAATAGCGTTTTTATTAACTATTTTTTTATTAACTATTTCTCCCATTCGATGTGGGCACGATATCCCAGGTATCAGCTGATATTGATGGTCATGCGCAATTCCTTTCTCGCTTTTTTAAATTCGCGTCCAGGCCAACTTCTTGTCCAACCATCCTGTCTGTTGCGTTTTACCGCCGCCGCCTGTGGCGTTGGACAGACCTGCGTGCCATAACGTATTACTTCCTTAGGTTATTGATTTCAGCATTCCACCAGTAAACTGACTTTTTCCATTTAAGGCATATTTGCGCTTTGGTATCGAAGCATCGCACGCTGTTGTAATGGTGTCGACCGCATATTCTACAAGTCGATCTACGTAGGTGACGTATCTCTGAAAGGCTTTGCAACTCTCCATGCATCTTAGCTACTTCCAGCGTCGCTCTTACCTGAGTGCTATCGAGTATCTTCGCTAGCCATCCATTTCAGTTTCCATGTTCGATGGAAGTGTTTCTCTGTTTACTCTCTGGGTCCGTTTTCAGGAAAAATTCCAGATAGTGGTGGTCGCTAAGGGTGGCGTCCTCTATTGCTCTCCACCTCTCCTTCCGATGCTATTGTTACATCGATAACCGATCCGGTATTTCTTCTTCGGAATGTAAAAGAGTTTCCCTCGTTAAGGATCCATAGCTCCAACCTCGCTATCATTTCAGACAGAACTTCGCCTTTTCTATCCATTATTATTAAGCCCCATTCTGGTGTTTTGCAGTTTAAATTACCTGCTTCAAGAACTTCACTGCTAGCCGATCTCAGATTTTTTTCAGCTCGTCTATCTTTCTAAGGAAATCTTCGTGGTCAAGATTTGGTGAGATGTAACACCTATATACTCTTAAACCTTCGATATCGATCCGTACAATGTTGGATGTCTGCTTACTGACTTCCCTGATTCGTAGGTTCCGATTCAGTACGACGATGGCTGTTCTACCTGTTCATCCTGGAACCATGAGTGTGTATCCAGACATCTATACTGGTCGCTGATTATTAGCACATCTGCACATTTTTCCACAGCAGTCTGTAGCATGAGATCCTGTGCCTCGCGGCCTCTTCCTAAGTTTATGTGAAGGAACGCAGAGGGCCTCCTCTTTACAATCTATAGCAAAGTGGTCTTGCTTTCCACATAGACGGCACGATTTGAATCTGTCCGTCCCTTTGCAGTGTAGTGTTACGTGGCCAAATCCTTGGCAGCGGAAATATCGAATAACCTCTGGCTTCTGTCTAACTCTGCACATGATCTATCCTACTTTGACTTTGCCAGTGTAGAAGCAGTGTTTCTGAAATTTCCATCGATGTTGTCACTACTGCTGTTTGTGCGGCACTGAAACCTTTACTGAGTAATCGCACTTTCATTGAAACTGGGGAGGTTTGTTCTATTACCGCTAATATAGCGGCAGTCTCATCCGCTTCTTCCGTAACTTCGTGTTTGGTCTGTTCTGACTAGGCTTGTCTGTCTAGTCTTGTCTGTCGAGTCTAATCTGTCTAGTCTTGTCTGTCTAGTCTTGTTTGTCTAGTCTTGTCTGTCTAGTCTTGTCTGTCTAGTCTTGTCTGTCTTGTCAAAATAAAAAAAATCAAATAGCATTTATATGGATATATAAAGTTTACATTTGAACAAGCACCTAGCGTGTTATAATGCAAACTTAACGAAATATGTAAAACAAAACAAAAAAATACTACGAATAAAAGTAATAATAATAGTAATAATAATATTAGTAGCAACATTGAACATAATAATAGTAATAATAATAATTGTAATAATAAAAATAATAGTAATAATTACAATAAATATAAATAAAAAATGCTTCAATAATAGTATAAATCTATATAAATCAAATGATTTTTGTTGAGTAGGAGTTAATATTGTTAATATATTCTTGTAGATTATAAGGTTCCATGTCAACTAGGATAGTCCGTATTTGCTTAGAAAATCTTTTAATGTCTGTGATGGCTTTTAACTGCCTTGGGAGTGTATTATATATTTTTAGGCGTATATATGGTGGCAAACTCTCGGTCATAGTTAACTTCTGTTTAGTAAAAATTTCAGAGTAAAAATTATTATTTCATATAGGTATGTTCCAGTGACCGTTAAAATGTTTAATTCCTTAAACATGCCGCGACATGACTGTTTGTAGTTTAGATTTGGCATTACTCTGAAAACTCTTTTTTGTACAACAAATATATTCTTAATATCCTTTCCGCTACCCGAGAAGATGATCCCAAACCGAAGACAAGAGTGAAAATTTGCATATTAAACGATTTTTATTATGTCCAAGTTTAAATAATTTTGTAAAATTCGGATGGCATATGTAACTTTATTCAATTTTGCTTCTAGCGTTAGGATATGTGTTTTCCACTTTAGGCAGCAGTCTATGTTTACTTCAAGAAGTTTTATGTCAGTAGTGATTCCTAGTTCGTTTTGTCCTATTTGCAACTGTTTCGGATAATTTATCAGCGATCTGTTTGTCTTAAAAATAATGATATTGGTTTTTGCTGTGTTCATAGTTAACTTATTGATATTGAACCAATCAATGATTTTTGACATGCCGTAGTTTGCATTAATGCTTATTTCTTCCACTATGTTATTATTAATTATCATGCTAGTATCATCGGCAAATATTACCATTTTATGTGGTGATGATATAATTGAAGGTATATCATTTACATATAATATAAATAACAAAGGTCCCAATATACTTCCCTGAGGAATCCCTATTGTTATTGTACTTGTTCTTGACTTTACTACCTTTGCTTTTTGAAAAAATCCTAGTTTGTTGATTCCTGTTAGATAGGTACGAATTAAACCAATTTAGGGCAATTTAGGCCCGTTACACCATATTATTATAATTTCTCCAAAAGAATGCAATGGTCCACGGTATCGTAGGCTTTTGAGAGGTAGATCAATTTGCCACATGGGATGGACTTATCTTCTAACTGTTTAGATATGTTCTCTATAAAATTTAAACAAGCTGTATCATACCCCTGCCTTTTCTAAAACCATGTCGTTCTTTACTTAATATATTGAATCTTTCTAGGAAATTTATTGTTTTTATGTACATGATTTTTTCAAAAATTTTGGAAAAAGTTGGTATTGTACTTATTGGTCTATAGTTTTCTATATTATTCCTAGCTCCTTTTTTGAAAACCTGCCAAAAAACATGGCAAAAGATGCCATAATTTAGAGAATTGTTAATTATGTATGTTAATGTTTCGACAATCTCCAAAAATAAATTTTTTATTATAGAAAAAGGAACTTCGTCCATACCGGCACTTTTTTTTTTAGGGCAGGATAATATTTAAGACTTATTCCGTTGATACTGCTTCTAAGAATATTGTTTGATTAACACTTTTAATTTCATCTTTATACTCAATATTCGCTATTTGTTTTAATAATTTTTGTGGATTTTGGATAAATTGTTAGCTGCTAACTGAGGGTCTTCGTCTTTATGGTTGTATTTAATTCTTGTCCCATTTGCCATACATGTGATTTCTTTTACCAAATCCCATGTAGTCTTCATTGAGTTGTCCGATTGTAGTATTTTTTTTTCTAATTGTTTTCTTTTATCATTTTTTGAGAAGAGAGTTATTTCGTCTCCGGGCCTTATTATACAGAGTCATATATTTATTGTTGGAATGGGATATAATTTGAAAAATTTCATCTTCTCTTTTTACCCTAGTTATTTCCGGGTTCTTAAAACAATACAGCTTCTTAGTGGTATTTACGCTTCTACATTTTCTAGGATAGCATTCGTATATAATATTGCATAAATGTATTTGTAAAAATATTCCACTGGGCATTTACGTCTTCTGGATTTGGTGGGTATATTTCCATCCATTGGTGTTCTTGTAGGTATTGTTTATGTTTTTCCATATTTTCTTCGCTTCGCCATATGTTCCGCATGGCATCTATTTTCTTGGAAGAATGTAATCTTTTGTGCGCTATGATCCAATATATGATAATCTTCAGTTCTTACGACAAATGACATATCTGTTTTAACCGCAATATTGTAAATACAGAATCCGGAGCTTGGATGACTAGGCTCATTCATAGTGAGTACGGTGTGGTACGATTGAAGTACTGATTTAATTTATTGTATTTTGCAGAAGTTTTTAGAGCGTCTATGTTAAAATCTCCTGCAATAATAAAATGTTTGTTTTCTGTAAAAATGTTGCTCAATAGTAACTGTAGTTTATCTAAGAATTGATCTATATGTGTTTGAGGAGCACTGTAGATTCCTATAATAATGACTATATTTTTGTTTATATTTGTTTCGATTGCTGCGATTTCGAATAGATAGCTCCCGCATAACCATTCTAAGTCTGGTCTAGATGCATATGTTACGTTATTTCTGCAGAAAATGGAGACTCCACCGTGCGCCCCTTCCCTCCTGCAAAAACTTGAGGCTAGTGTGAAGTTCTGAATTTTGTTGTGTAGTCTTGTATTTCTAGTCTTGTCTGTCTTGTCTTGTCTGTCTAGTCTTGTCTGTCTAGTCTTGTCTGTCTAGTCTTGTCTATCTAGTCTTATGTGTCTAGTCTTGTCTGTCTAGTCTTGCCTGTCTAGTCTTGTCTGTCTAGTCTTGACGGTCTAGTCTTGTTTGTCTAGTCTTGTCTGTCTAGTCTTGTCTGTCTAGTCTTGTCTGTCTAGTCTTGTCTGTCTAGTCTTGTCTGTCTAGTCTGTCTGTCTAGTCTTGTCTGTCTAGTCTTGTCTGTCTG
>OX155900.1:41748480-41925412 GCA_944588485.1 Phosphuga atrata
TTTGTAGAATTAGGTACCAGTTGCAGGAAAACCTGCTGTGCAAGGACGAGACGTTCGATAGCCTCAAGCGGCAACTCACCAGACTCCAGTGAGAACTGCGGATGGTCGTCAAGAGAACGGTCTGTTGAACTCGAAACTGCAGCAAGCACGCTGCGTTTCCTGTCCCAGTCGTCGTATACTAGGAAATGGATATAAAGCTGAACCACAGAGACCCAAAATGAGGAAAAGGACGAGCGCCTTGTCCGGCCTTATGCCAAAAAGACTACGAAACCAAGAAATTGAAAAAGTAGATGAACGAAATGTAAGCTAAAGTTAGAGCCACACAAAATGAGTTGTCGACAAGAAAGGCTACATCTTGAAAAATATCGCAGGATGTTATCACCTATGACCGCCCCAAAACCACCAACGTGTCCCGCAGCATGTCTTCGATCTTGCCCTGGGCAACCTCATAATACCAAACTCAAAGAACTAAGAAAGAAACTACTAGAAGTTGCAGAGTTTAGGGCTGATGTGGAAAAACTTAAAATAACATCTCAAAATCAAGCAGCTGGAGAAGATCGTTAAGGAGTTCAAAGGAGTCGGCAAACACATTGGATTGAGGGAACAAATGATCGAAATGGAACAACAGATGAATGTTGCTAAACAGCGCTTCAGACAAGCTCAATATGAGTTTTAAGAGATGAGAGCTTTGACGGAACAGCAACAGTCACCATCAGATGATTTCCGCAACAAGTATTTGGAGGCTCAACAACAAGTTGAAGAACACAAGAGACAAGCTTCCTATTCGTTCAGCTTGGTTATTTTGGATCTCTTTGATTCAGCTTTTTCTCCACTTCCTGGTGGACGATTGATCTAATGGAGTTGGAAATTAACAGAATTGGAGAACAAGTCAACTTGGAGATCCAAAGAGTCAAAAATCAATTTCAAGGAAAGTTACAAGAATTAACTCCTTTACCTGATGTCCTTAAAGCAACCTTAAAAATGGAATTAGAAGAAGCCCAACAAATGCACATGTTGGCTGAAAGAAACAATGTGGCCCTACTTAGAGAAATCCAGGCAGTCGGAGACAAGGATGTTGCCTATGTCGAGCAAATGGAACAAAGTAGAAGCGACCAAGCTTTCCGCCAATTAGGAAAAAATAAGTTAACCAACCGCAACGCCGAGCTCCAAACAAGAATAGACGAGTTGAACGAAGGAAACGAACAAATGCAACAAATCGTATCAGACGTGCAGGATCAAGTCGACGACGCGGAGAAACGCGCCCAAGAGAAACTCAACGAAATTGCCAAACTCATCATCAATGACATCCTACAGAAGATGAAGTCGCAGATAAACAACTTGAACGAGAACTTCGAGGACGCCCAGAAGCGAATGAGAACTCTGCCAGGCCACTTGAACTTCTTAAAGAGATCCACGGCCAATTACAGCTCCGATCAAATGCCGCCTAAATTAACTGACTGAACCAAAAATTAAAGTTTGTATCCATTTTTATAACATAAATTCCTGAAATAAAAGAAATTATTAACGCACAAATATTGGCAAGGCTAGACGGACAAGACAAAGCAGACAAGATATGACAAGCAGGACTAGACAGGCAAGAGTGGACGGACAAGGCTAGACAGGCAAGACTAAATAGACAAGACTATACCGACAAGACTAGGCACACACGAGTTGAGAGACAAGACTAGACAAACAAGACCAGAGAGACAATACTAGACAGACGAAACAAGACAAGTATAACTAGACGGTCAAGACTAAACAGTCGAGATAGCGAGAAAAAATAAAAGGCGAGATAGCCAAGACTAGACAGACGAGCTAGACAGACAAAACAAGACTAAACAGACCAGACTAGAGAGGCAAAACTAGACAGACAAGACTAGACAAACAAGAGTAGACAAACAAGACTAGAAAAACAAGATTAGACAGGCAAGACTAGACAGACAGAACTATTATTTTGGAGGGGGGCGTAGCTGGCGGAACCTGACCAGTGCACCCCCCCCCTCCGTACGGCATCCGTACATTCTGTACCCGCTTGTTGCATAAACCTTGGAGTGACGGATGACTTATTGAATTAGCCTACTGTAATTTTGTAAAAGTCTTTTTTTTTGGGCTTGGATCTCATGATTTTCTGTTTCCGTCATTATTGTATGAATTAGCCCCTGAATTGTGTTCCAGTTTGCTTTTCCCTGCAGCATATATGGAATTATTGTTTTGGGGCTAATAGGTTCTTCTATGATGCTTTCCAACAGTGGAAGATAGGGTGGTTGACGCTGTCTGTTTCTCCATATTATACACACAAATCGTCCGTTGCTCTGCAAATATTTTAGAGGTAATCCCTGAAGTACCTGGGCAATATGGTAACTAGCCTCCCCATATTTTCTATTTATCCAGGAGGATATGTCCGGTATTAGCAGTTAGGTCCACCCTCCTTGTTCACTTAGCAGCCATTTTCTTTGCCATTCCTCAATGAGTTCTTGTCTGGAAAGTTGGTTTTCTTTCTTGCGATATTTAGAGTAGTGTTGCTTTTTACGCTCCTTTGCGTGCAGGTCTATTAGGGGTATTCTTGAGCGACCTCTCCTGAAACCGTACGGTAAGCACTGCATGCACGCAGAGCCATTTTGCTTTGGACGGTGCGAGTTTGTGGAGATTTCGGTTTTTTCTGTAGTTCTTTAGCCCACAATGGAGCGCCGTACAGCATAACGGACTAAGCTATTGTGCAAAGTACTCTACGTGAGCTGTTCTTTGCCCCCCCCCCCCCCCTACGTTTTGCATTAGTTGTATGCATGCCATTGTACTCATTGCTTTTCCTTCTTTCCGCTTCGGTTATATGCGCCGCAAAGGATAATCCTTTGTCTATAACTATTACGAGGCATTTCATGGTTTCCTTCGGTATTATTATCACCTCTTCTACTATCAATTTTACGGGCCTAAGTTGTCCTTGGCCTGTGAGAAGGACCGCTTCAGTTTTTTCAGGCGTCAAGCTCCGGCTTTTCGATTTCATTCACGCACTGATCTGTTCTATTTTGCAGTTTGTTGTTTTCGTCAGTTCTAGTTCTGTTCTCGCTGTTACGACTAGCGCAATATCATCCGCGAAGCCGATTATGGTAGCCCCCATAGGTAGTTTCATTGTTAATACTTCGTCGTAAAGCACATTCTACAGGGTAGGTCCTAGAATTGAGCCCTGAGAGACACTGCTACTAATTTGGCTTTCTTCTATTTTCCGGTCTCCTAGTAGTAGTATGCTTCTACTGCTGAGGTAGCTTCTTTTTATTCTTAGTAGGTAAGGAGATATGCCCCTTCTTGTCAAACTGTTCATAATATGTTTCCAGGATGCACTGTTAAAGGCATTATTCCTAACAGCAAACGTTAGGGAAGCACACATGTGTCTAGTCCACTGCGTACCACCTTTCCTCCAATCTACAATTCGTCGCTTAGGGCGTTGATAGTGGATCTACCTTCTCTAAACCCATATTGCTTTTCCGATAGTCCGACTCCCGCCTCGCGACAAAATTTTGTTTGTCTAATTTTATCTCTTTAATCGTGCCTACCTTATATCATGTATTTTTCCTCTTTTCTGTTCAGAGTTATATACAGTATAATCTAGTTTTGTCTATCTACTTATTTTGTATTGTTCTAATCTTTTCTGCTCTTTTTAATCCTGATAGCAAGAGTTGCTCCAAAAGTTTGCCGGACACATCCAATAGACAGATATGCCTATATGATGTCATCTCCAGACAACCAGGACTAGACAGACGAAACTAGACGGAGAAGACTAGACAGACAAGACTAGAGAGATAAAGGCTACACTTTTATCTTACCCATAGGCCAAAAAGCGATGAGAAAGATAAGGCTAGACAGACACAAGTAGACAGACAAGAATACATAGGCAAAATTAGTTAGGCACGACCAGACAGAAAAAATTGACAGCCAATAGTAGAGAGACTAGACTGGGCAGACAAAACTAGTTAGACAAGACTAGACAAACTGGAAAAGAGAGACAAAACTGTGCAGACAGGTTTAGGCCGACGGTATTATGGAGACAGATAGAATTACAGAGACGAGGCAAAAAGAAGCAGATTATCTAGTATTTTTGTTTATTCTTGTCTGGTTTATTTAGTCTAGCCACTCGCGTTTTTTTTTCCCGTTTTGTTTGCCTAGAATTTTTTGACTGGTTGTATCTATGCATTCTTCTAGTCTCGTGTATCTACAGGCGTCCCTTTTGTCTGGTATTGTTTGTCTGATCTGGTCTTGTATATCCAGTTTTCCCTAATCTTGACAGTTTAGTATAGTACATATTTTGTCACCTAGTCTTTTCTATTTTATTTCATCTGCCATAGACTTGCTGAACTATTTTTGTCTATTTATGTTTATTTTAATCTCGTCTAAGTAGTATTGCTTACTTTCTTGTCTTCCTAATCTAACCTGTATGGTTTTGTCGGTCTAATTATGTTTGTCTAGTCTCGTCTGTACAATCACATATTTCTTATCTGTTAATATATTTTGTAGACTATTCCATATAATCTGTTTAATGCAGTACTTTCTGTGAAGTCTAGTCTTTACCGTAATTAAATTAAATCTTTACCTATAAACTAAGTCTTTACCTAATATCATGCATTTTTCTTCTTGTCTGTTCAGAGTTATATGCAGTATTATCTAGTCTGGTCTATCTACTTATTTAGTATTGTTCTAATCTTGTCTGCTCTGGTCTGGTCTTGTCTAAACCGATCTTTGTAAAATTTCTAAAAGACCGAGGATGATAATTTGAATATTAGTTTTTGAAAATAATTCGAATAAGGCAATCTGTTTCAAATATCTTGTCAAGGAAAATAACAAATGTTTTTTTTTTTATCTTAAATTTTATCATTATTACCAATTTATGTCGTGTTAATCTTGGAAGTGTAAATGTTCTTAAACCTGAAATGAAAATTATTTAGGAGTGGGTGATATATCAAACAAATAATATAATATCCAACTATATATTAGAATAAATTTAGAATGAATAAAGCAGTTTATATTTAAAAACCTTAATAAATTTAAGAAATAATTATCCTATTTTGTCACTTTAAATACATTATTTTATAGTTGGAGAATATATAAAATTGAAGCAGATTAAATTTAGCCGGATCTAAAAGCGTTTGTAGACTCATTTAAGTCGATTTGAATGCTGCATAAGACATCTGTCAGTCAGATTTACTGTTCTAGTCTGTTGCTAATACGCGGTAATTACTCAGTTAGCGTTCGCGGACACACGAGTTTGTTATTTTCGGAACCGTTGATACTCGACTGGATATATATTTATTTTCGCCCATAATCCAAGCAATAAATTCCGAAATTTATGCACATTACGCATTGCAGCGCCGTTTGCATAAATCAAAAACTTTCTAATCGCTTAATCAACTCGAGTTATTTTATTAAACACATTCCACGAAAGTATTAATTATTGTTTATTAAGAAAATTCTCTAGATGTAGATAATATTGTCGTTGGGATGTGTTGATGGAGGAGTGATGAGTGTGGGATATTGTGTAAGTGAATGAGGAATTGAGTCATGGGAAAATCTATGTGTAGTCTGTACATAAAGAGATCTGCAGAATAATTACGAACTGTTAATAAGAGAATCAAATCAAAAGCCATTGGAAACGTTTAGATCCGTCACTCAGCGGATCGTTCGTGCATCGCGTAGAAAAGACGTTAGAATAGATTATCTGTCACGTGACACGTCAATCTCTTTATTACCGAACTTATTGTTTATTGTTCTCGCAAATAGGATATCGATCGGATCGTGTATCGGTGTTGTTTAAAAACTCTTTCATCGTTCTGACTTGCAACTTGTTCGAAATTATGCAAGTCTAGTTCGGTTTTAATTTACTTAATCAATCTTATCGGCGCATGTAGTTCAACACTGACTCGTTTATCAGCGTTGTCCATCTCACCGTGCGCCAGTGATCTCCAGCCCGAGAAATCGAGAACCACTTCGATATATTTACATTTACATTACTGCTTAAATACACGTTGAACTATTTTAACTTAAATACATTTTCTTTGGACTACTTGTCAATAAACAAATCTATGAATCACGAAATATAGAGATCAAAGTATGTTATAATAAATTAGATACAGATAAACTAAACAAATTCAATTAAGCAGACAAGACTAGAAAGACTAGACAAGACATGATATGCCCAGCCAAACCAGATGCGACCAGATAATACAAAACCAGAGCAGACAAGACCAGACCCTTGACGAGATCAGACAAGACTAGATAACACCAGATTGGTCTCGTATGGTCTAATTAAGTATCATCTAGCTCTGTTTGATGTCCTCTAGGGTTTTCTATCTTGCCGGATTTTCTCTAGCTTTGCCTGGACTTGTATTAACCTTTCCGATCTTCTCTGGACTTTCCTCGTCTTCTATAGTCCTGTCTGGTCTTGTCTGCTTTTGTATGTTCTTGTCTGGTTTTGCTTGAGCTTGACAGAAAAGAATTTGAAAGACCAGACACTTTCAACAAACGTTCTGGTCTGACCTAGTCTTAACTAATCTGGTACCATCTAGTCTCATCTCATCTCATAAAGTTTTGTTTGATCTTGCATCATACTTTTTTTCTGCCCTTGTCTGGTCTAAACTGGTCTTTTCCTGTCTTGCCTGCTCTTGTATGGTCTAATCTAGTCTTGTCCTGTTTTGTCTGGTCTTGTCTGGTCTTGTCCACCCTGCCCGGCATTGTCTAGTCTTTTCTGGTCTTATTTGAACTTGTCCTGCCTTGTCTGATCTTGTCCGGTCTTGCCTGGTCCTGTCTGGTCTTGTATAGTCTTGCCTGGTATTGCCTGGTCTTTTCTGGTCTTATCTGGTCTTCTTAGGTCTCGTCTAGGAAACCGTCTGGAACCATATGATCTTGACTGGTCTTGTCTAGTCTTGTCTGGTCTGGTGTGGTATTGTCCGGTAATTTCTGGCTTTATCTAGTCTTTTCTGGTCCTCTACGATCTTGTCTGATCTTGTCTGGTCCGTTTTTTTCTTGTTTGGTCTTTTCTGGTCTTATCTGGTCTAGTCTGGTTCTGCCTAGTCTTGCATAGTCTTCTCTGGTCCTGTCTGGTCTTGTCTGGTCTTGTCTCGCCTTGCCTGGTTTTTGCTATTCTTGCCCTGTTTTCTCTGGTATCGTCTGGTCTTCTCTCGCCTTGTCTAGTCTTGTCTGTTCTTGTCTGATCTTTTCTGGTCTTGTCTGGTGTTGTCTGGTCTTGTCTAGCCTTGTCTGGTCTTGTCTGGTCTTGCCTGGTCTTGTCTGGTCTTGTCTGGTCTTGTCTGGTCTTGTCTGGTCTTGTCTGGTCTTGTGTCTGGCCTCGTCTGGTCTTGTCTGCTATTGTCTGGTCTTGTCTGATCTTGTTTGGTCTTGTCTGGTATTGTCTGGTTTTGTCTGGTTCTGACTGGTCTTGTCTGGTTTTGTCTGGTCTTTTCTGGCCTTGTCTAGTATTCTCTGGTCTTGTCTGATCTTGTCTGCTCTTGTCTGGTCTTGTCTGGTCTTGTCTGGTTTTGTCTGGATTTGTGTGGTCCTGACTGCTCTTCTCAGATCTTGTCTGGTCTTATATCGTATTTTCTGGTCTTGTCTGATCTTGTCTGATGCCTTGTCTCATCTTGCATGGTCTTCTATAGTCTTGTCTGGTCTTCTATAGTCTTGTCTGGTCTTGTATGGTCTTGTCTGGTCTTGCCTGGTCTAGTCTGGTCTAAACAAAACCAAACACAGTCAAACAAAATCAGATTAGATGGAATTTCGGCTACACCAGACTCGACAAGATAAGAACAAGACTAGACAATTATCAACGGAAACAAGATAATTATGTACAGTACTCGACATAGGATCAAATTGGATCAAACTGGGCGAGACTGGACTATACAGAACATAACTATACAGCACTCTATAGTATTGAACAAGACTATATACGGCTAGCCGAGACAATACTAAACAAGACAATACAGAAAATTATGTAACAGAAAACATGTTTATAATAAATTTCAAATTGAACTCAATCTATTTATTATTTAAAATTAATTAAAAATGTATGATGTATTGTTTTGTGTTAAAATACATTGAAATTTATTCAATATTACATTGTATAAAACAAATTATAAATATTAAAATATGTAACATTTAGCCCAAAACACACTCAAACGATGTTATTCAATTAAAGCGTTTCGTTTGTAAAAGTCATTCGCCGATTTATGGTGCCGTTCTGCTTTGTAATAAAATCGCAATATAGTATTTGACCCAGATTGACCAATCTATAAATTCAGGGTTAACCCTGTAGTTTGTAGTGTTAAGTGGATTATGGAGGCTTAAATTCTGAACATACAGGTGATAAAACTGAATACTGTTTGTGGACTTTGGTCCTGTTGGTCTAATTTAACAATTCCACCTTATTAGTTTCACAATTTATATTTAGTTAAAACATTAATCATTCATAAACATAATATAATTTATATTAAACGAGAAATCATTAAGTTTCGAATTTCTTTTAAAAATCTTAGTTGAAGCTAACAATAAGATTGTAGATGTTAGATATGATAGTGACGACTTTATAGATCTATTGTACTGATCTCGCTACTAGACTAATCTAAATCCCAAGGACTCATTTTCAATTTTGGTATTCAATTAAAGCTCCTTTTAATAATAATAGTAAATGCATATTCATATTTTCTAAACTAACTTTAAAATAAATAACTTCCGATGCTTAGACCTATGATTTACTGTTAAAAATGCCATAAAAGCTTAAAAACTGCTCCAAAATTTAACATTACAGATAAAACCAAGATAGACAGGGACATATCTAAATAGTTTCGTTTCACAATTAACGATTAAACGATAATATTCTTCTCTCAATTAAGTGTGTAAAGGAAGTTATAATGCTTTGAACCAATAAAAAAAGTCGGGAGAACCGTTTCATATCATGTTATATCTGTTGTTGTAAATTAAGTCACGTACGGTATAAGTAAGTAAATTAAGATAATAGTTGCGTTAATGGTACGTGAATTAAGTTTATAGTTGGTATGCGTAGAGGATACATATATAGATGTTTTTATTTAATACCTGGATGTTGAATTTGTTGGGGCGATCAGTTGTGTGTTTGAATATTTAATGAGATTTAATCGGGCTTGGTTTGAATTATATAAATATTTGATTAATAGGAATCCAAATTTACCGATATATAAATGGGCACCTAGCAGAACGTTCTATATTAAAAATATATAGTTAATAATATTTTCTTATGTATTTTCAGCATGAATATATTTCTCCATCACCATTTCTCTATCGAAAATTTGTCATACAAGACCAGATAAATCAGATGAGAACAGACAAGAGCTGAGAAGTCTAGAGAAGTTCAGATAAGATCAGGCAAGACCAGACAAGATCAGGCAAAATCAAACAATGCCTGGCAAGACCAGACAAGACCAGAAAAGACCAGACATCATTCGACAAGACCATGCAGGGACAGACAAGATCAGATGAGACTAGATAAGAGCAGGCACGACGAGGCAAGACCAGACAAGACAATACAAGACCAGACGAGACCAGACGAAATCAGACGAGGCCAACCTAGACCAGAAAATACCAGACAAGAAGAGACAAAACCAGACAAGACCAGACAAGGTCAGACAGGACCAGACAAGATCAGACGAGACCAGACAAGACCCAACAAGACCAGGCAAGACCAGACAAACCATAAAAGACCAGACAAAACCAGAAAAGACCAGACAAGATCAGACAAGAACAGACAAGACCATACAAGACCAGACAAGACCAGACAAGATTAGACAAGACCAGACATAACCATACAAGACCACACAAGACTAGACAGGACCAAACAAGACCATCCAAAACCAGACAAGACCAGCGAAGACCAGACAAGACTAGACAAGACCACTAAAGCTAGACAAAACCTGATAAGACCAGACAAGACCACACTACAGCAGACAAGACCAGACAGGAACAGAGAAGACCACACAAGTCCAAACAAGACCAGAAAAGACAGATAGGGTCATTCAAGACCAGACAACACCAGACAATACCTCACACGACAAGACAAGACCAGACAAGATTAAACTGCACCAGACAAGACCAGACCTGACCAGACAAGACCAGAAAGTACCAGACGGGGCTATACAAGGCCCGTCAAGTCCAGACAAGACCAGACAAGGCCAGAAAAGACCAGACAAGGCCAGACAAGACCAGACTAGATTAGACAAGACCAGACAAGACAAGACCAGACAAGACCAGACAAGACCAGACAAGACCAGGCAAGACCAGACGAAATCAGACAAGACCAAGACAAGAGCGGACAAGACCAGACAAGACCAGACGAGACCAGACAAGACCAGACAAGACCAGACAAGATCAGACAAGACCAGACAACACCAGACCAATCCAAGACCAGAATTAGAGCAGAAAAATTTGCTTTTATAAACTTGATCAGCTTTATGTCTAATTGCAATATCATAATTGTTATTACTATTTTATTTAATAAATTAGTGTTAGTTACTTAGTACACTAAAAAAGCAACGCAAGAATGAAAACAAAATCTGAAAAAATTGATTTGATATTATTATTTTACTTAGATATTTGTTTGTAAAATTTACTTGCACCATTTTTACAATAAATTGAGATCTGTAAGCAACGAATTAAGAATAACACAAATCCAGAAACAATAAATTGAGTGTTTGTTGAAAACAATAAATTGAGGATTTGTGTTATTCTTAATTCGTTGCTTACAGATCTCAATTTATTGTAAAAATGGTGCAAGTAAATTTTACAAACAAATATCTAAGTAAAATAATAATATCAAATCAATTTTTTCAGATTTTGTTTTCATTCTTGCGTTGCTTTTTTAGTGTACTAAGTAACTAACACTAATTTATTAAATAAAATAGTAATAACAATTATGATATTGCAATTAGACATAAAGCTGATCAAGTTTATAAAAGCAAATTTTTCTGCTCTAATTCTGGTCTTGGATTGGTCTGGTGTTGTCTGGTCTTGTCTGATCTTGTCTGGTCTTGTCTGGTCTTGTCTGGTCTCGTCTGGTCTTGTCCGCTCTTGTCTTGGTCTTGTCTGATTTCGTCTGGTCTTGCCTGGTCTTGTCTGGTCTTGTCTGGTCTTGTCTGGTCTTGTCTTGTCTGGTCTTGTCTAATCTAGTCTGGTCTTGTCTGGCCTTGTCTGGTCTTTTCTGGCCTTGTCTGGTCTTGTCTGGACTTGACGGGCCTTGTATAGCCCCGTCTGGTACTTTCTGGTCTTGTCTGGTCAGGTCTGGTCTTGTCTGGTGCAGTTTAATCTTGTCTGGTCTTGTCTTGTCGTGTGAGGTATTTTATTTAATTATTTGTCGTTCATCAAAATTTAGCTGAAGTACTCATAATCCCATATTAAAGTTCTGTTTTGTATTTTTGTTTTTGTTTTGTCTCAAAATGCAAAAATAACTCGGACTCAAAATTAAATTTTGAAAAATATTTAGAATAAAGTTTGAAGAAAATACAATTTTCTGTAAGAAGCTTTGTTATCTGGTAATTTTTGCTCTGTCAGGGTGGAAATAATTCACTTTGAATTAAAGTGAAAATTTTAGTTTTGTTTTGCGTTTTGATTTTCTCCAAATTTCGAATATAAACCAGAAGCTAAGGGAAATTAAAAAATATGTTTCAAACAAAACTTGTAGATTTCTTATAAGATACCGTATAACTTGGTAATTTTTACCCTGGCAATTACGTAATAATTAATGTTGAACAAACCTAAATGCTTGTTTATTTAAATGTATTTCTTGTCTAAAAATGCAAAAATAATTTGAAAACTAGGCGAAATTTTGAAAAATGTTTTATAGAAAACTTTTACAACATTATTTTTTTTCTACAAATACTTAGTATTTGATTATTTTATCTGCCAACTTTATACTAATCAGTCAAGCTGCTAATAATCAACCTTAAACTATGCCAAAACATTATTGTTGTTTGAAACTTTTTGTAATAAAAATTTGCGAGGAAACTAAGCGAATTAAAAAAATATATTTTATATAAAACTTCTAGATAATTTAATAAAATATTCCCTAGAAAATAACTTACTATCTAGTGATTTGTTTTAGAAATTAAAAAAAATGTTTTATATATAACTTTTATCTGTTAACTTTATATTAATCAACCTTCAACAACGTCAAAACATTTATCTTGGTGTACATTAGGGTGGAGCACGGATGTATGCAAAAATATTTTTTTACAGATTTAAAGTTGTAATAGGGGGGGATTGGTGCATTATATTAAAGTTAAAATAAATATATTTTTTGAATTAATTTGATGAATATCTTCTGCCTCCGCACTTACCTCAAACATTTAAATTTAATGATAAAAGTCCAGTACAGTTATGGCCAAATATTCAGCTTAATTTAATGATAAATGGGTGATAAATGATATGCAAATATATATTTTAAATATATATTAATCACCTTTAATAAAAAATGCAACAATTTTTTTATAAAAATATTATAAAAAAAAAAAACAATTAATTTGCTCGAAAATCTCGTTTTCTCTCAAATTTAGGCATTACGTTCCGTGATTCCAATTTGGCATTTATTGCACCTAATTGTGACTTTTTTGTGCATTGAGAAGTAGCAGCTATCGTCGTCAATTTTACAGCCCGTTTAACAGCTTGAGTATGGCATGGAAGCCTTAAAAACAACACTTTACCCTTACCACTTGACGATAGACTGAATTTCTTGGTCAGGCAAGTTTTTTATAATCGGTGGTTCACTTAATATTTCTTGCCAATTTATTAAATCAATATATGTTGAAGCATTGAAATTTATAGGCGGCACTTCAAACATTCTAGGTGTTGAAGGTTGAGGCATCCTGCGTGCCTTTAATATGCGTGCCTTTAATTTTGTAACTGGCAATTGTTCACAAGTCTCGAGTGCCTTCCCCAGTGTCCCAGTGTAAGACTTCACGAAGTACCCCCGTCAAGATGAAAAAACAAGTGTCTCAAAGGAAGTTCGTTCATATGGAGTAAACAAATTATCCACTGGAGTGGTTTTTGTAGCCTTTTTTAAAGCAGACTTCTAACACCCCCATACCTGGCAGTATTTACATTGGTACCATCACAATCGATTGCCATAAGATGATTTTGGGGAAATCTTTCATGTGATAGAAACCTTGTCATCGCAGTTTCTATTCCATTAGCTCAACCAACATTAAGTACTACGTACCCCATTGAAATAGGCCCTGGCTCTTGAATTAGTGAGATGTGCTCCTAAACTGTCATAGTCCTTTAGCATTTATCACCTTTTTTAATAATCTTCAACGTTTTGTCTTTTCTCCCATCAAAATATAAAGCAGACTGTTTTGTGATTGCGATCTCCTTCATTAACTTTTGTCTAGTTTTAGTTCTCTCTCTTCGTACTTTATGTCTGTACCTCGATATCAGACTTAATATCGAATAAAATAGACGACGCAATCGCTGCTGCTGCTCTATCTGATACTCCATACCTATCGCGGGTCTTCGATAACGGATGAAAATCGACCCATACTTTTTTTCGGAATGCTGGTGCATGCAAGGTGTCAGTAAAATTATCTGAACTACTACGACTTTCAGACGCTGACGATACCGGAGAAGTACTAACTTCTATAAGAGATAACGAAGTATTTAAGGCTGTAGTTGGGCGGTTTTCTCGTTCCTGTCTCCTCTTTAGAGTCTTTTGCAACTTCTTCAAAAGTATGTTCTTGTTTGGGAACCTTTTTATGCTTGGGACAGATACATTGAGGGAAATCTTTACACTTGCATTCTGCAATATCAAAAAGTTCCTTACTACTTTGTCGAAAACTTTTGATAGACGCCTTTTGACAGACACTTTTTCAGACACCGACTTTTCAGACACAGACACAGAGTATGTTTTTGCATTTTAAATGGTATGCTTTTAACATTTGTACGACACTTTTATTAATTAGAAGCATTTTAATTAGAAATATATTTTCAATTCTGGATGTCACTATATCTGCTATTTCTGAAAATGTGAGCTCTTTTGCAGTTTTCCAGATGTCTTTTTTTTCAAAAATTCAATGCCGTTGCGGAGGCCTTTACTATAAATCAAATCAAATAATATTTTGCATGGATTAATTTGAGTCTAAAAGGCAACGGTTTTTCACTATTAGATCACTCACAACCCAACAAAAATATTTCGCTCCACCATAGTGTACATTCACCAAAATTTGTCCAAAATATTTGCAAATAACAAAAAAACGGAACAAAATTTAGAAACATTTATCTAATAGGATTAAAACTTAACGTAGATAATTAAACTTATATAACCAATCTTGTTATCTAGTGATTTTCTTTGATATATTGTTGATTAGCAAATTGATAATAATTAACATTGAAACAAAGTAACATTCCTTGTTATTTGACTAGTTTTAAAAATGTCCCTAGTTTTAAATGTTTTTCTAGTTTAATTATTTCTACAGAAGCTAGAAAAGTTTGGCTATGAAACAATTCTTTTTTTTATGATTATGATGTTGACGTTTGATCTGGATTATTTATAATTTGATATAATTTGTATATTTTGTTCCCAATTTGAAATTGATTGCCCGCTGTCACATAAATTGTCCCCAATTGTGTTCTTCTTTCTGCCATTGTCCTATCGGAAGCTGGCTATCATCCTAGCCATTCGAATTTTTTTGGCGGCTGCTCGGAAAAGTTCGGTGCTAGAACAATCAACCCGTAGGCTTAGATTCCTTAACCAGGCTAATTTGCGTCTACCAAAATTCCTTGTTCCCTTTATTTTTACTTACATTATGAGCTGAAGTAGTTCCTACATCGATACCCTTATGATTTGTCCCAAATACTCCAGTTTTATCTTCTTAACGGTGTATATAATATTTCATAGGTAGCCCTAACTGACCAGTTATATCCAAATATTCAGATTCAGATTTCTACCCCATAAAGGAAAACACATGGCACCGTAGCATACGCATCCGCAGAACAAGATTGATATTACGGCTGGCAAATGCTTCATTTCATAAAAGATGCAAGATGCTTCTTCAATATCATTAAAGATGCTGTGGCAATTTTTATTCTGGTTCCCATGTCTCTAGTTTTCTCGCTCGTTTGTAGTCGCGCACCAATATATATATATATATATATATATATATATATATATATATATATATATATATATATATATATATATATATGTATATATATATATATATATATATATATATATACAGGGTTTTACACCCCTCTCAGGGTTGCATTTCATTTCATTTCATGTGGTGTGGTTTCATTTCATGTGGTGAGTTACTTCACGTTCCTCTGTCCTGTTCTTGCTCTGTCCAGTTGCTTGTCTTTGCCTCCTCTGTTAATTTCCTTCACGTGGCTCGGTCTAAAATCTTGCTCATCCACGCCTCTATCTTTAGGTTCTTAATGTTCTCTATAACCTGATCATCCCATCTGCTTTTCGGTCTTCCTCTACCTCTGCTAATCACTGGTCTCCACATTGTAATCATCTTTACCACTCCGTTGTTTTCCATTCGATATATGTGGCCATACCAGCGGAGTCTTTGTACTGTTATCACCTTAACGACATCTTATCCTTTTAGGATGGTTTGTATCTCGGAGTTCATTAGTCTTCTGTGTTCCCCATCAGTGATTCTCTTTAATCCATATATTCTTCTAATAATATTTCTTTCGAACATTCTTAGCTTTCCCTGTTCTACGTTTGTTAGGTTCATCGTTTCTGCCCCATAGGTAACTACCGATCAAATTGCTGTTTTGCATAGCTTCATTTTCGCATTTGCGCTTATACTCTTGCTTTTCATGATGAGGTAGTATTTGTAGTACGCTCTATATCCCGCCTGCACTCTATGGTTTATCTTCATCCTTCGGTAATTTTTGTTGTTTATTATTATTCCTAGGTATTGGAAGTCGTCTACTATTTCGAACTCGAAATTTCCTAAGTGCACTTGTTTGTTAGTTGTGGTCTTGTTTTCTCTGTTTACCGCCATGAACTTGCCTTTTTCCTGGTTTATTTTTAGGCCTCTTTTCTCTGTCTCATGTTCGAGTTTTGGAATTGCTTCTTCCATGCTTCTCCTGTCTCTGGCCAGCATTGTGATATCATATGCATAGGCAACAACTTGTATCATTTTATTAATTAAAGTTCCTTCGAAAAAACACTCTCTAATTGCAGCATCCAATACTAGAATGAATAATGTCGTTGATAATCGATCACCCTGTCGTAAGCATAGATTGATTACGACCGCTTGGGTTGTGCCCTCCTGTGTCATTATCTCTGCTTTTGAGTACCTCGTTGTCATTTCTGTTAGCCTCACAAGTTTCTCTGGGATATTTGTGTCTTTCGTGGCTTTTATTACTTGATCACGCTTTAGGCTGTCAAATGCTTGTTTAACCTTCCGTGCAGCACGTGGGGTTTAATAAACCCCAGCGAAACAAAAATCGTCGTACCTTTTTAAACGGCTGCGCTAATTCCACGAAACGTCGAGTAGCTGGAGTTGCGACGCAGACGGTCGCAGGCGCAGCAGACGGTCGCTCGCAAATTGTGGCAGGGTGTCACAAACCCCACGTAGTTCGGCACGTCGTCTAAAAGGTAAGCAGTTTGACATGCAAAATATACCTATTTCTACATAAATATTTATTTATTTTGTTTTTTTAATTACTTTAATCGTTTGTGTTTTTGTTTGCAGGTCTCATAATGGCTCGACGTTTAGATCAACATGAAATATTATCGGCACTTTTGGATGATAGTGATGGTGACACAGATGAGCTAAATTTACCCGGAAGTGAAGGTGATTCGGATCATTCGGAGTACTCAATCTGAAAGTGACATCGAAGAGGATGTAGTGGACGTGGACATTTCTTCAGGAGGTGAGTCTTCTATCTCGCAAGGCTTTTATATTGGTAAAGATGGCAAAACAAAATGGCAAAAAGAGCCGTTGAGAACTAATGTTCGTACAAGACAAGAAAATATAATTACACAGTTGCCGGGAGTGAAAAGTCAATATAAAGACAAGAAAACTAGTTTAGAATGCTTCGAAGTATTTATTTCCAATGAGATAATTGAATCGGTTGTGAAACATACGAATGTAAAGATATGTCTTTCGAGACCACAGCCACCAGACGATGAACCGCTAAATGTTCTCTATAAAGAAAGAACTGCATATGAGATGAAAGCAGTTTTTGGGCTTTTGTTTTTAGCAGGATTGTATCGTTCTGGGAGACAAAACCTCAATGACCTCTGGGCTTCAGATGGTACTGGAATCGAAATATTTCGATGCACGATGTCTAAAAATTGATTCTCGTACTTACTAAATAATATGAGATTTGATGACGCTACGACTAGAGAAGACAGAATAAAGACTGATCGTTTAGCACCAATCCGAGACATATTTGAAACTTTTGTCCAGCTTTGCCAAAATGCGTATACACCATCCGAATACCTAACTCTTGATGAAGAATTGGTTGCCTTTCGAGGCAGGTGCGGATTTCGGCAGTATATCCCATCTAAACCCGCAAAGTATTGAATTAAAATATATGGCTTAGCCGACGCTAAAACATTTTACACCGTACATTGAGAAATTTACTGCGGCAAACAGCCAGACAACAGTCTATTTGCGCTGAGCAATAAACCATTTGACTTAGTCAATCGTATGGTAAACTGCGTTTCCGGCTAGTCAAGAAATATTATGGACAATTTCTTTACCAGTCATGAAACTGCTGAAAACTTGTTGCAGAAACATAAATTAACGATAGTTGGTACTTTGAGAGCTAATAAAGCTTGCATTCCATTATGTTTCAAGCAATCTCGAGAAGAATATGCATCACGGTTTGGCTTTCAAAAAAAATATCACTCTCGTTTCTTATGTTGCAAAGCCTCGAAAGTACGTTTATATTATGTCTTCCCTTCATCAGGATAAGGAAATCGATCATGAAACTGGAATCAAGCAGAAACCATCTATGATTACATTCTATAATGAAACCAAAAGTGGAGTAGACGTGGTCGATAAACTTGCCAAAACATACGACGTTTCTCGCAACAGCAAACGCTGGCCTCTCACTTTATTTTTCTCGATGCTCAATAATGCAGGAATCAACGCTATGATCCTAAGTATGTTCAATAATGGCATTGAAGCAGGAAAATCTAACACTAGGAAGAAGTTTATTCGTGATCTGGGAATGGCTTTGATTGAAGACCACCTGAGAAACCGCAAAGATAATCCACGAATTCCAAGGGATTCTTGTAAGCGCATACATATCTTATTTGGTGAACCAAGTGTGGAACCACCAAACAAGATACCAAGACGTGTAACAAGATGTTCGGAATGCGATAGAAGAAAAGATCGAAAGACCAAGTACGGTTGCGAGCAATGCGAAGTACCTATACGCTTAGAGCACGCATTTTTTTTTTTTAAATTGTGCAGATTTGAACCAACTGGGATCTCATGAAGACTAATTATGTTTGGTTATTTTTATTTTATTATTGTTTCTTATCTAATTAGGCCCTGAAATAAAGGGCAACAAGAAGTTTTTATTTAAGTTTTTTTTATATGGCTAAACCAAATAAGATGGTCCCCTTTTAGTTATGAAAAAAGTACTATTTTTGTTGCAATGCCTACAGATATTAAAAATGTTTATTTTACTTAACAAATTTATTTTATTTCTATCTCCTAATAGTCCAAAAACAATATAAATATGTATAAAATAAACTTTAAAAAGATATTCTCTATATATAGGTAGAATGATATATGGGGTATAGGAAACCCCACATAGTGCATGACGCAACTTTTACTCACGTGGTTTACGGAAGGTTAAAGTCAATGAACGTTATTTGTAGTCTTATGCCATGTTCCTAGCACTTGCCAGTTATCTGGTTCACTATGTGTACCGCGTCGTATGGTCGATCTTCCCCTTCGGAAGCCGTGTTGGTACTCTCCCATTTGTGTCTCTGTATATTGCATAAGTTTTTTGTTTATTATTGTGGTTAGGATCTTGTATACTGCATTCAGCAGGGTGTTTCCCTTATAATTTGAGCATACGTTTGGGTTCCCCTTCTTGTGTACTGGTACTGGTCCCTTTTTCCTAGTCCGAAGGCATCCAAACATATATATATATATATATATATATATATATATATATATATATATATATATATATATATATATAAACTAACTATTCTCAAACTTTCCTTGGATCATAGAGCCTCGACAGAAGTCTTCCAGCTGACCCTGTTGATTGCGACTTGCCTCACTTTCCGTCTCCACGTTTTCCTGCATCCTCCACTTATTTTACCACGTTTGTGGCTGCCTTGCGGATTCCAGTCTATGGCCATTCGCGCGATTTTGGTGTTATCCCACTGCAGAGAGTGCCCTATCAATTTATACTTTCTTCTTTTCATTCGCCCGGCTATAGATTTTTGGTTCGCCAGCTTTAGCAATTCTTCGTTGCGAATTATGTTTGGCCAAAAACTTTCAAGGATGCGTCTTAGACATTTGTTAATGAAAGTTTGGAGCCGGTGAGTTAGCCGTTTCGTCACCTACTACGTTTCACATCCATACAGCAGGTTTAACGTTAGTATTAAAATTTCTAAACTTGTTGTTGTTGCTATTGTTCGCAAGGGTGCATATGCGGCATCCGATTTCGGTACCCTTACTTGAATATCTTTTTCAGTGCCGCCACTTTCATCAACTATGTTACCTATGTAGGTAAAGTAGTCCACTCTTTCAATCAACGCTTCGTGGATTGATATGTGCTGCTGGTAGCGGCAATTTATCCTTACTTCCTTCGTTTTGAGATAGTTAATTTCTAGGCCAACTTAGTTTGCTGCGCTCTTGGGCTTCTCCAGCTTAGCAGGCATGTCAGCATGTATCTGACTAAGCACATAGATAACTTCCGCCTATGCCAATCTTTCTATGCGGCTGTGAAGGAGAAGGTATGCCCATGTTCGTTTTACATCCCTTGCGAGTCCAATGCCCGAATAAAGAGAAACGGACAGAATGAGAAACCTTTGGGTTTCATCAAGGTTTCACTCCATTCCTTACATTGATCCTGCTGCCTAGTTTGCCTTTGTGTAAGACTCTTCATACAATGCCAGTGTAAAGCGCTTTGGTCACAATTATGAGATTTAGTAATTACCATCCACTTGGTCTTTTTAAGATTTATTTTCAATCCATATTCAGTGCAGCGGTCATTTAGTTTTTCTAATAGGTATGGTAAGTCTGCAGGATTACCAGCCAACAGGAGTGTATCATCAGCATATGTTTTATTGTTTACCATTTGTGATTATACCTGCACCTTCTTCATCCATGCATTCCTTATAAATAGCTTCTATATATACATTGAATAGAAGTGTTGACAATAAACACCCTTGCCTTACACGTCGGCGTAACTCGATTTCCTCAGTCAGTTCACATCCTTCCTTTAGACAAGCATTCTGGCACCGGTATAGATTGCTGATTATCCTCACAACACTCAAGTTGATGTTTTTCTTGAGGAGGAGCTGATACGGTTTGTCATGATTTACCATATCAAATGCCTTCTCGAAGTCAATAAAACACGAGAATATATCCTGACTCATATCTAAACAAAGTTGATAAAATATATAAATTCACTCTCGTTCCCAGTCCATCACGGAAGTGGAATTGCTTATTACTTATTTCTTATTCGAGTTTCGTATAAATTCTCTTGTGAATTATCATGATCATGATATTATCATGAGTGCAATACTACGATAGATCAACACAAAAGTAGACGGCAACCACTGCTTAGTAGTTACACCTTTGTTGTAATTGGTATTAAACAAACCAAACGCTGATACATGCCTTATGCCTACAAACCAAAATAGGCATAAGCGTGAGTAAATTGCGTCAACATCTAAGAGTTTGATCATTCCTATTGGCATCAGCCAGCTTTTATGCTATTCAGAGCGTATTCCACTTCAGATCTTAATATTTCTAGATTTAGATTATTTACTTCACACTCAGGGATTGGTAGTCTTACATCCTTTATGCCAATTAAAATGTAGTCATTTGCTATTTCTGTGAGAACCCTGGCGATTGATTCTCAATTTTTCATACTTTGGTGTTCAGTTTGCTAGCTCTTCTCGAAAAATTTGTTTGACCCCGGATGATTTGAGTCTATCCGTATTATATTTAATGTTTGTTGTGTCTTTGTTCATCCTATTTTTTTGCTAGAGCGAAAAGAGCTGGATACTTGCCGCGACAAGGTAGTGGTCGCTCGCCACATCGGCTCCTCCTTTGTTTCGAACGTCTAATAGGGAAGTTTTCCATTTTCTTGAGATCATAGTGTGGTCAATTTGATTTGCTCTGGTTTGTTCTGGTTACCCAGGTTACTTTACTATGTATTGATTAGAACAGCAGAGTCGTGCATTGAGCACAGCAACACGATCAGAATTATTGTGGAACAATCAAACGAGCTTAATTGCCCACTCCCCACTTATACTTATCTTTGTCGATTTTGCTCGGTCTTTTGAACGTATATCGGTCAAACTCCCACTGGACTTTAAACTAACAGCTCAGTGACTTAGAGTATGCGGACGGTATATGCCTGCTAGGTCATAACTACCAGGGCGGTAACCTTTCGACACTCTCAACAGAAAGAGAAAAGAATTGTTCCAAAATCAACATCGCTAAAACCAAGTCCATGCAGATAAATACAAAGAAGTATTTACGATTAATGATTGCATGATCGCATGATGCGTTACGGTTAGTCCTGGAAACCAAAAACGTCCCCAAGACCTAATCGCAATGACAAAGGCGCTGTACAACAAAGCAAACTGTTGTGTATCTCATGAAGGGAGAGACAGTGAAAGTTTCCTCATAAAAACTAGGATAAGAGAGGGATTCGTGCTATCGTTCCTCCTTTTCAACCTAGCTCTAGACCACGCCCTGGAGAAAATTAATAACTCTAAAGGTATACGCTGACTTTAAACTCATAGCTCACTGACTTAGAATCTGCGGACGGTGTATGCCTACTAGGGCATAACTACCAGGACGTCCAAGAAAACCTCTCGGCACTCTCAACGGAAGCAGAAAAGATTGGTTCCAAAATCAACATCGCTTAAACCAAGTCTATGCAGATAAATACAAAGAAGAAGATGGAATTTACGATTAATGATTGCCTAGTTGAGAACGTACAAACGTTTACCTATCTAGGGAACTTAATAACTGAAGCCGGTGCTACCGAATGCCACATCCAGATGCGAATAAGGAAAGCCCAGCAAGGTTTCAGACAATTATAACCGGTATGGGACTCCAGTCAGTACTCGAAAACTATCCGTCTAATAAACGAAAACTATCCGTAAAATAAGATCCGTCTCTTATAAATTGTAAAATCTGTCCTTCTCTATTAGGATTAGGAGACTTAATGACATTATAAAAACCATCGGTGAGAAACATCTGAAACCAGACAAACACGTCAAGAGAAAATCGTGGATGACGAAATTATACAGTTGATGGAACAAAGAAGGCTGCTGAAAAATAAAAGTACGGCTGTATACATACAAGTACATAAAATGATACGAAAAAAGATAAGGGAAGCTAAGAACACAAAGCTACAAGAAGACTGCAAAGAAATAGAAGCCTTGCAAGAAAAGCATGATAGTTTTAATGTACACAAGAAAGTTAAGCAGCAGGTATCTGTAGGAAAAGGACGACACACGGAATAGTAAACAGCTTAAAGAGGGTTATTATGGAGAAACCAGAAAAGATATATGTCTGGAAAGACTACATTAAACCACTCTTTAAGGAAACTGGACCACAACTCCTACCGATGACAATTAAATCAGGGCTTCCCATAACGGTTGATGAAGTCCGGGCGACAATCAGACAAATGAGAAAAGGAAAAGCCCCTGGCCCGGATAATTTTCACGCAGAACTCATGAAGCTTCTTGGCGATTAAGGCGTAAAACAGATAAATCGCATATTTAACCGCATTTATGAAACAGGGAACATTCTACAGGAATGGTTAGAGTCGGAATTTATAACACTACCAAAGAAACCAGGAGCAAAGAAATGCGAAGATTTCAGAACGATTAGCCTCATGAGTCATCTATTAAAGACATTTTTGAAAATCGTACACAGAAGAATACAAAGTATGTGAAGAGCATATGTCAGAAACACAGTTCGGGTTTCGAGACGCAGTGGGTAGGAGAGAAGCGCTATTTAGTATATAAGTGTTGATTCAGAGATGTCGGGATGTTAACTGTGATGAGTATGCCTGTTTTGTGGATTATACTAAGGCCTTTGATAGAGTGCAACACCATAAACTCATGGCAATACTAAAACAGGTGGGGATTGACGACCGAGACTTGAGGATAATCGCACATCTATACTGGAATCAAAGTGCTTGCATAAACGTAAATGGACAGATCAGAAGCAATAAAGATATTACGAGGAGTTAGACAGGGGTGCGTTCTGTCGCCGATATTGTTTAACATCTACTCAGAACATATATTTAATAAAGCCCTGGAAAACAATTACGCGGAATACTTGTAAATGGAAAACGTCTAAACAACTTAAGGTATGCGGACGACACCGTAATTATCGCAGATAGTCTAGAAGGCCTACAAGAGACTATTACAAGAGTGATAGAGGCAAGTCGGGAGTACGGGCTCGATATAAACGTAAATAAAACCAAATATATGGTGATCAGCAAAAATAACATACCACGTGTGGATCTGATAACTCCTAATAACCAACACATTAAACGAATCAATACATATACATACCTGGGAACTATACTAAACGACCAATAGGATCACTCACAGGAAATAAGATTTCGCATAGAAAAGGCAATGGCTGTATTCGTTAAAATTTCATCAATTTTTAAATGTCGTGCCTTGTCGATGACGACCAAGCTGCGATTACTCCGCTGCTATGTCTTCTCCGTCTTGCTCTATGGGATAGAGTCCTGGACTCTGACTGAGGCCACCATGAAGAAGCTGACAGCAATTAAAATGTGGCTGTATCCCAGAGTCTTGAGGATCTCTTGGGTGGACCACGTACCCAACGAAGAAGTTTTTCGAAGAATGAAAAAATCCACGGAGATAATAACCACTATAAAAGCACGCAAGTTGGAGTAACTGGGCCATATAATGCGGAATGAAAGGAGATATGGTTTACTACAACAAATACTGCAAGGGAAAGTCCCGAGTAAACGCGGCCTGGGCCGCAGGAGGATTTCTTGGCTAAAAAATTTTGGAACATGGTTCTCTCTAAAAACCACCCAACTTTTTAGAGCAGAGACGAATAAGATCACGATAGCCCGAATGATCGCCAACATCCGGACCGGTTAGGCACTAAAAGAAGAAAAGCCTTTCTCTGTGGTTGCGAAACCTGGAAAATGTCCAATTATCTTTAAGACAAACTTACACAGTGACAAAGAGGTGGCAGTTAACAAATTCCTGCGCAGAATCATAGGTGTCTACTGGCCTGAAAATATCTCCTACTAAGAACTGTTGCGAGTAACACATCAAAAGAAGATTATCGTAGACCAGAAAATGGGGGTGGATCGGACATAAAATACGCTAAGACCATCACAATATTGCCAAAATCGCTCTCGACTGGAACCCCCAAGGGAAGAGGAATAGAGGATGGCCAGTGAAAACATAGAATAGAACAGTTGTGGCTGAGATTACGACTCAGAAGAAAATCTGGCTGGAGCTAAAGACGCTGGCGAAGAACCGGACTCGATGGTGCATGTTTGTCGAGGATCTATGCTCGTCCAAGGAGTAACAAGAAAGATGCCGCCTACATTCACATACTTTTTGTAACAGCTTCCACATGCAAAAGAAGATTAAGGAAATCCTTAATCTTCTTTTGCATGTGGAAGCTGTTATATTTTCTCTCGCATTCTTCTATTTCCGCACATTGCTATGTCTTATATGCTAAGTTTTACATTTTTCATCTATGTTCTTATTGTGGTGTGACATTGATTATTCCCAATTTGATGTTGATTAGTCCCAATTTGAATTTGAAATGGTGTATATGAATTTAATAAAGAAACATTGAAGCAATTAAATTTCTGAATCCATGATTTTTTTATGGTTTGAGTAATTTTTCGAGTCTTCTAAGTAAACAAAAAAATAAACTAAATATTAATAACAAATATGATACTACATGTTCAATATTTGCTCACGAATTTGTATTTAATGCATACAAATTTTTAAAGTTTTTATCTCTCTTATAAGTCGTTTGATATACAAAGAGAAAAGCAACTGTTGAGGTTTCGGTGAGTTACAAGTTAATTATGTAAAAGTCAGTGTTAATAATTTATTGGTGAAGAAAATAAATTAGCAAATTTAGCATAAATTTGCTTAAGAAATTATAGCTGCAGTCGGAGAAGCAATAACAATATTTTGTTCAACAATTCCTATGTAAATGTTGGAAATATATACATTATGTAGTGAGACAATAAATAATTTACTTAGCCATATCTGGAAAAAGAGCGGGGCGCATGAATTAATTACATTGTAAATCTTAAAAGGGGGAGTTCGATAAAATCTCAGGAATCAAATTTATTTTGAAGGAGTATAGATAGATGTATAAATGGTAGGAGTTCGAGCGAGATTTATAAATAGCATTATAAGTAATTTATGTCTGTTGCGATTGGGCGTTCTCCTTTTGACATTCTCGAGATTTATGTTAACAGAGTGATGGGAGGTGCGCATTGTTCAACATTCGTATCAGCTAGACTCTTCAACCGGAGAAGTATTATTTATGCCGCAGATATCGATAAATTATTATTTTGAAATACTCCGCAACAATTCTTCTTCGCATTCCTTTTATTTTTTTCCCTCCTCTTTTTCATTTTCTATTGAATTAATCAACTCTCTATATAATTCACAAAGTTACCATTAAATCACTTCCATTTATACAAACAGTCATTTGTCCGAACAACTTCCAACAACAACTTACTATCAATACTATTTGGAATATTTAAATCCTTATTCAATACACAATAAACTATCAATACCATGTTAAATATTTTCCGTTGCTTTTTAATCTTAAAATATCATTACAAATATATTTTCTTTTCGTTCAGGCTGAAATAAATATGATATCAATTTGGAGTAAAAATAGTGCCTGTGTAAATAGAACAGACATTGATATTAACCAACACTGAAAGTAAATTTGTCTTAACTTTCCCTTCCGGATTCAGAACCTTGCAATTGACATGAACACACTTTCAAATAGACTCCGTTAAAAATCTAATACGCGAATTCATTCGGTTCTTGAAAAAAATGTCTTAATTAAAAGTAGAAATTCACTGAACCAAGAGAAAACTTTGTCATTGGAGTATTCTCTACCTTTATATATAAAATGAAACTTACTATGTAGTATATATTTTGTTTTTCAAAAGCAGACAGACAAGAATCGACAGAAACGTTCAGACCGAAAGGAATCATTTATTTTATTGTATAGTTAAATACATGTCAAATATTGAATACTCGTTTTTAGATTAATAAGAAAAAAATAGATTAAATATTGAATTATAATGTTTTGTAATGGTGAAATATAATTCCCTTGGTTGTAGTTTAGAATGGGTGAACATTAAGTCCGTGAATCGGTGAATTGACCTGTTATCGTGGTTGAACGCGACGACGGGGAAAATTGGCTGCTTTATTCTGGCCGGCGGTTCCGGGCCGAGGCACATCACTTGTCCCGGACTCTCCTGCAGATTGAATCCAGCCACTCCAGTACTCTCCGTCGGTCTAAGAAGGGTTCCACTTGTCCATATACCTCGCCTTGCTTTGACAACTCACTTATTAATATTTGACCCGTCACATCACTAACCACCGCCGTTTCAAATGTAGATCGGTTTACGCCACTCGTGACATTCCCACTTTGTAAAATTGATTCCTGGGGGAATGATTAGATATTAATAAGAGTTTTCGCAGCGGAGGGGCTTGCACGGACAACCTGAGCTTAACGCAGCTAGTTAATGTAGGCTTTATGGCTCGCCGTTGCGGAGCTTTTATTGTTGCTTGACGTTTATGTAAGTTGATGTGCTTTACTTTATGGCGAGCTTTCGCCGAGAGGCAAGCTCAAAACATACTAAACGAGGCGCTGATAGGTGATCGCAGGTGCTGAATGTTTAGATCCCATTAACGCCATCAACTTGCACAACATGAACTATGACTCGTTACCATGCCTGCTTGGCCTATTTAACAACAGTTTTACTCGATACACTCTCTTAATTTATTCAAGGAACACTTTTACACTTTACGATTATAACTATATTCCCTATATACATTTTACATTTACCTTGAATGTTAAATTACAAAGCCATTGACGACACACATGTGCATAAAATCATTTTCACAAATCAATTATAACATAATTAATTAAGCCAACAATACCAGAAATTTATAAAAAACTACACCTAAAAAGACAACATTAAGCACCCGAAATGAAAGATTATCCGCTTCAGAATGAAAGCAAGTTAAGAAACCCGAACAATTACGTAAATAAAAATTGCATATTGTGTGATAGGAGCATAGATAACTTAATACTTTCTATATTAATCATATAATGTATTATATAAGGATTTTGTTTGTCTAATTAAAAGTCAAACAAAAATCTACAGACTAATCTATATTATTTTCCATATTCAGTTGCGCGTGATTTTCGCTATAAGAATTCCTTTTCTTCTCGACAAACTGAATATACTTATAAACCGGTTTGTTTTTACTTGACACTTGTTATTCGATTACAACATTACGCGACAACAAAATTAAATACCGGCGAATTTAAATCATAATGTCTGGGCACTCGTTACAGGTTTACGGTCTTGATGGACAAAGTATAAAAGAATGGTTTTGATAGTGAAGACTTGGTATTCAAGATGTGCAGACGGGTTGTAATTGTCAAGTTAATCCTAATAAAAACTTGGTGGTCAAGCTTTGAAAGACTGGTCTAGATAGTCAAAATCTGATAGACAAGTAAATGCTTGATTCTCAGGATTGATTCTGATTGTTAGGATTTGGTGGTTAAGATTAGTTATTAGAGTCAAGGCTTAGTGATTAAGGTTTGATACACTAGACTTGATTTAGCAAAACTTGCTACTCAGTATTTAATAAACTAGTCTTATTCTAATCTAACTAATGCTCAAGGCTTGGTTATCAAGGTTTGATAGATTAGTCTTCAAGTCAAAAGATAGAGTAGTGTTTTTTAGTGTGATAAGATTTGAAAGACTGATTTTAGTAGTTGACGCTTGATGGACTGATAGTGTAGCCTTGGGAATCAAGTTTTGATAGACTGGTTTTAATAGCTAAGGCTTAGTGGAAAAAAGCTTTATAGACTGGTTCTGAGAGAGGAATCACTCTGTGGTCAAAATTTTACAGACTGGTTATAGATAAGATTTTATAGACAGGTTTTGATAGTTGATGGTTATGGTTTGAGAGACTAGTCCTGATAATCAGCAATTGGTTGCCAAGATTAGACCTTACAATCAAGGATTTGGGGTTTAGATTTGATAAAGTAATCATAATAAACAAAAGTTTGTGGTCAATATGATAGATTAATAGTGAAGATTAGCTGATCAAGTTTCAATAGACTGGTCTTAATAGCTAAGGCTTGGTGCTCAAGCTTTATAGACGGGTTCTGAGAGAGAACACTCTGTGGACAAGATTTTATAGACTGGTTATAGATATGATTTTATAGACAACTTTTGATAGTCAATGCTAGATGGTTACGGTTTGAGATACTGTTTATGATAATCAGTAATTGGTGGCTAAAATTAGACCTTACAATAAAGAATTTGGGATTTAGATTTGGTAAAGTAATCCTGATAAACAAAAGTTTGTGATCAAGATGATAGATTGATAGTGGAGACTTGGTGTTCAAGCTTTGATATAATGGTTTTAATAGTTAAAGCTTGGTGGTCAAGCGTTATAGACTGGTTCTGAGAGAGAACACACTGTGGTCAAGATTTGATAGACTGGATATAGATTAGATTTCACTGACAAGTTTTAACAGTCCATGATTGATGTTTACTGTCTGAGAGACAAGTCCTAATAATCTATTGTGGTGCCCAAGATGAAACGTTATAAAAAAAACCTTTTGGATTTCAATTTGATAAATTAAACCCAAGAAAGAAAAGTCTGTGGTCAAGCTGTAATAAACTAGTCCTGATAATTTATAATTAATAGTCAAGAATTGTTTGACGTTTGAAATTAGTTTTGATTGGCGATCCTGATACACACTATTTTGTGGTAAATATTTAATAAACCTGGCAACACATAACTTATAATCAAGGCTTTGTGATCAAGGTTTTATAGATTAGTCTGTATAGTCAAGACTTGTTGGTCATAATTTAGTACAGTCGTCTTGATATAGTAGTCTAGAGAGAGTAGTCTCGATAGAATAGCCTCGATATAGACGTCTTGAAGTCAAGAATCAAAATTTGATAGAGTTGTTTTATTATGTAAGGCTGGGTGTTCAAAAAATATAATTATAATCGTTAAGAAACTAGTCGTCCCATAAGGAAGATTTATTGGGTAAGATTTGATAGACTGTTTTTAATAGTTAGTTAGCTATAATAAACTAGTCCTTATAGTGAAGACGTGGTGGTCAAGCTTCGATAGACTGATCTTGAGAGTCAAGATTTGACAGACAAGTCTTGAAAGTTAATTAATGCTTGTTGGTTACGGAATGATAAATCATTTTTGACTGTCAGGATTTGGTGATCAACATTATTTCTTTGCTCTCTCTTGGGGTGTGAGGGGTAATTCCAACCCAATTGGCAACCTCACCTGCTCGTGGTGTACCCTGCTAATCAACTAAATAGGTTCTGTCGACCGAGTGTCTGCCGGTATAAGTAGACTCCTCTTTCTAGCCAACAGCTTAGGGTGGAAAAGCGGACAAGAGTAAGGGCATCGTAATATTCTTGGGAAAAGAAATCTTCCCTAAAGGTGGATGAAACATTAAATGTTTAATAGCGTGGGTTACAGAAGGCAACGAGGAACCGTTGAGGAAGAAAAAAGGTAGGATTGGCATAAAATCAACTCAAGCTCTCTGTTCATACTTGCCATCTACAGGGTAAGGATAGCCTTGTTGGTGTTCAACCTTCTGAAAGGACATGGTACTTAAGAAGAAGAATTAGTTCTTACATACAAGGCTTATTCATTAAGATTTGATAGACTAGACCTCATTAAGCAAATTTACTGGTCAAGATTTAACAAGCTAGTAATAAGGATATCTAACTAATGCTCAAGACATGGTTGTCATTTTTGGTCATAGATTAGTCTTTATAATGAAGACATCGCAGTCAAGATACGATAGACTGATTTTAATAGTTAAAGTTTGGTGGACAGGGTTTAATAGAATTTCATCATAGACTTGTTTCACTAGTTAAGACTTGGTCGTCAAGCTTTTGTAGAGTGGTTTTAATACTGAAGAGTATATGGTCAATATTTGATAGATTGGTTTTTATGGTCAAGTTTCTATATAATGGTCTGATAATAAAGATTCGGTGGTCAAGATTTAATAGATTGGTCTTGATAGTTGAGATTTTATAGATGAGTTTTGATAGTCATTGCTTGATGGTTACGGTTTCATAGACCTGTCCTGATAATCAGGACTTGGTCGACAAGATTAAGTCTTACGTTAAAGGATTTAGATTATAAAATAAACTTCTTCTTCTTCTTCGCCTTTTCCCGTTCATGCGGGGTCGACGTTTCTGACAAGTCGTTTCTATTTTCCTCGGTCCCAAATGGTGTCTTCTGTTAACTTCTTCTCCCGCAGATCTTCCTGCACGCAGTCCATCCGTCTTCTTCTACGCCTGCCTCTTTCCCTTTTGCCTTCCACCTCCAGATCAAGCACTTTCCTTCCTAAATAACTATCATCCCTGCGCTTAATTTGGCCATACCAGAGCAAGCGTGTTTCTTGCACCTTTCTCGATATTTCAGTCACTTTTATGCTGCCTCGTATGAAGGTGTTTTTGATATGATCGTTTCTTGTTACACCACACATCCATCTTAGCATCTCCCTTTCAGCTACTTCCAGTCGGTTACACTGTGACTGCACTGTTGGCCAAGTTTCTGCTCCGTATTGCATTGCAAGTGTCACTGCACATTTATAGGCTTTACCCTTTACATAGAAATTCAGTCTCCTGTATTCTCTGTATACCAGATAACCTTTTTAAGATTAACCATGCAGCCTGAATTCGGTGGGTAATTTCCAGATCAAGATAGCCATCGTCAAATACAGTGAATCCTAAATACTTGAAACTTCCTTTGTCTGTAGGTAGCTACCATCCATCTTAATAGTTTCCGAGGCTAAAATATGACAAGTTCTGTTGTCATATTTGTACAGTTTTGGCAGTTTGTTTTACAGCCGGATGCCCTTCCTGACGCTAACCCTTTACTAATTTCTGGGATAACAGTACAGCCGAGATTAAAATCCCCAGCCCCCCCCCCAAACATCAATCTGTTGGTTTGGTTATAATTTACAGGAATATAATTAGCCATGATTTCTTAGCACAAAAATTTTAAATAAACTGATTTTACATTTCAATTTTGACGTATAATTATGACGTACCTATAATATAGATTTAATTGACTATTCCTGATAAATAAAATCTTGTGGTCAATTTGTAATAAACTAGTTCTGATATATAAAAAATAGCCAAGACAAGGTTTGATGGATTAGTCTTCATAGTCAAGATTTAAACTAAAAATGATAAAGTAGTCCAGATAGAGTAGTCGCGATAGAGTAGTCTTGATAGTGATATTGAAAACTTGATTTGAGTCAAAATGTGATATAATGGATTTCATTCATTTAGGACGTTGTATTCAAGATTTAATAGGCTAGTCTCGTTAGTAAGGTCTTATGGATAAGATTTTATAGATTAGTTTTAATAGCTAGTACGCTATAATAAACTAGTCAGGTAAAGTAATACACTAGTTAGTGGTCAAGCTTTGTAAGACTAGATTGTCAGGCTTTGGTGGTCAAGATTAGTTACAGCCTTACAGGCAAGACTTTGTGATTAAGATTGGATACACTATTCTGGTTTCAGCAAAAATTGCTGCTCAAGATTAAACAAAATAGTCTTGTTATAATGTAACTAATGCTGAATGATTGGTTATCAAGGTTTGATAGATTAGTCTTCATGTCAAGAGATAGAGTAGTGTTTATGGTGAGGACTTCGGAGTCAAGATTTGATAGACTGACTTTAATAGTTGAGGCTTCATGTATTGACAGCGACAACTTGGTGATCAAGTTTTTGTACAGTGGTTTTAAAGTTAAGGCTTGGTGGTCAAGCTTTATACACTGCTTCTGATAAAGAACACTCGGAGGACAAGATTTGATAGAGTTGTCTTCATAGATAAGTTTGATAGACTAGTCCTGATAATCAAAACTTGAGGGCCAAGTTTGGACCTTACAATCAAGGATTTGAGATCTAGATCTGATAGACTAATCCTGAAATTTTGTGTACGATGTAATAAACTAGTCGTGATAATATATAGTTGTGAGTCAAGGCTTTGTGATCAAGGTTTGATAGATAAATCTTGCTAGTAAAAACTTAATCCCGATAAACACAATTTTATGGTAAATACTTAATAACATAATCTTGATAATATATAACTTAAAGCCAAGACTTTGTGATCAGGGTTTTATAGATTAGTCTGAATAGTCACACTTTCAAAAGTGTAGTGTATTTAAAATGTTCAAAATTTAGGTTTTTTATATAGTCGTCTTGATATAGTAGTCTTGATAGAGTAGTCTTGATGGATTAACCTTGATTCGGACGTCTTGATAGTGAAGACTTGAGAGTCAAGATTTTATAGAGTCGTTTTAATATGTATAGCTAGGTAGCCCAAACTTAATAGACTAGTCCTCCCATAAATCAAATTTACTGGATACGATTTGATACACTGGTTCAAATAGTTAGTAAGCTAGTAAAATAAACTAGTTTTATTGTGAAGATTGGGGGTTTAACTTTGATAGACTAGTCTTGAGAGTCAAGATTTTATATATAAGTTTTGATAGTCAAAGCTTGAATGTTTGGCTGACTATTTCTCATTGTCTTGATTTGGTGGTCAACATTGGTTCTTACAGTCAATTGGTTCTTACAGGCTTATTGATTAAGATTTGATAGACAAGACCTGATTAAGCAAAACATGCTGGTCAAGAAGTATCAAACTAGTCCTAATAATATCTAATTAATGGTCTAGACTTGGTTGTCAAGGTTTGATAGATTAGACTTTATAGTGAAGACTTGTCAGTCAAGATTTGATAGACTGATTTTCATAGTTAAGGGTTAGTGGACCGGGTGCTTAGTAGACTATTCTTCATAGAGAAGACCTGATGATCAAGATATCATAAACTGGTTTCAATAGTTGAGGCTTGGTTTTCAAGCTTTTATAGACTGGTCTTCATACTGGAGATTTTGTGATCAATATTTGCTAGATTGGTTTTAAAGGTCAAGTTTTTAAATAATGTTCTACTTGACACTTGTTATTCACTTGGAATATTACGCCACAAAAAAGATAGATACCGGCGAATTTGAAAAGCAATATCAGGACACTCGTTATAGGTTTACCTGCTTGGTGGACAAAGTATAATGGAATGGTCTTGATAGAAAAGCCTTGGTATTCAAGATTTGACATGGTTTAGGTTTATGGACATTGGTTTAACAAAACGGCTCAGAATTTGATAAACAAGCCTTATTATGATATAACTAATGTTCAAAGCTTGGTTTTTAAGGTTTGATAGATTAGCCTTCAATTCAAGAGATACAGTAGTGTTTACAGTGAAGACTTGGGGGTCAAGATTTAATAAACTGATTTTAATAGTTGAGGCTTGATGGATTGATAGTGTAGACTTGGTGATCAAGTTTTAATAGACTGGTCAAGCTTTATAGACTGGTTCTGATAGAAAACACTCGGTGGTCAAGATTTGTTAGACTTGTCTTCATAGATAAGATTTTATAGGCAACTTTTGATAGTTAATGCTTGATGGTTCCGGTTTGATAGACTAGTCCTGAAAATCAACTAGTCCTGAAAAAACCTTACTATCAAGGATTTCGTATTTAGATTTAATAGCCTAATCCTAATAAACAAAATTTTCAAGGTTTAATAAACCAACCCTGATCAAGATTTGATGGATTTGATGTAGTAGTTTTGGTAGAGTAGTCTTGATAGGCAAGTCTTGATAGTGAAGCTATTAATATTGCTATTAATTAATCATCTTATTCATTTCCCAATATTATAATTATTTATTTAAGGTTCATATGTTATGGGAAATAAGTTAACTTATTCCCCATACCTCATGAACCTTATATAAATAATTGCTATTAATATGTAAAGCTTGTTGGTCAAGATTTAATAGACTAGTCGTTATATCTAATGAATATTTGGTAGATAACATTTAATAGACTGGTCCTTATAGTGAAGACTGGGTGGTTAAGCATTGATACATAGTCTTGATAGTCAATATTTGACAGATAAGTGTTGATAGTTAATGCTTGATGGTTCCGACTTGATAGAGTAGTTCTTATTGTCAGTACTAATCAGTGTTGACCAGCAAGTTTTAGGAAGGTAGTCCTAAAAATATATATTTAATGTACAAGGCATTTTTGTAAAAGTTTTGTAGCTTTGTCTTCAAGAACAGAGTAGTCTTTCTTTTGAAGACCTAGCAGGAAGTGATAGTGAAGTCAGGATTTTATAGACTGAGGTAAATAGTTAATACTTGGTGGGCAGTGTTTAATAGATCATTTTTCTTAGTGAAGATTTGGTGATCGAGATTATATAAAGTGGTTTAATAGTTAAGGCTTGTTGCTTAAGCTTTTATAGACCAGTTCTGATAGTGAATACTTAGTGGTCAAGATTTTATAGATTGGTCTTGATAGTTGAGATTTTATAGACAATGTTTGATAATCAATGCATGATGGTTAATGATAACAAATGCAAGGTTTGATAATTAATGCGGTTTGATACCATAGTCCTAATAATCAGGAGTTGATGGCCAAGAGCAGACATTAAAACAATTTAGATTTGATATAGTAATCCAGAGAAACAAAATTTTGTAGTATGGATTTAAACTAGTTTAAACTAGTTTTGATAGTGAGGACTTGGTGGTTAAGATTTGATAAACTGGTCGTGATAGTTAAGACTTGATAGAAGTTCTAGGCAAGTTATATAATAGTTTGATAAACTATTTCTGATAGTCAGGACTTGGTGCTAAAGATTATTAGTCGACTGGATTTGTGATAAATTAGTCGAAATAAGCTAGTACATAATATTAAATTTTACGGACTGGTCCTCGTAAATAAAACTTTTTGGTCAAGATTTAATAAACTTGTCCAGAAGACATATAGCTAATAGTCAAGGCTTAGTGATCAAGGTTCCATAGATTTGTCTTGACAGTCAAGACCTGGTGGTCAAAATTTGATAGAGTAGTCTTTATAGCGAAGCCTTGATAGAAAATTCTTGACACGTTAGTATTGATAGAGTAGTCTCGATAGAGTAATCTTTATAGAGTAGTCCTGATAAGGTAGTATAGATTGAGAAGTCTTGATGGAGAAATATTGGTGGAGTATTCTCTATAGATTAGTTTGACTGGTTTTAATATACAGGGTTTGGTAATAGTCAAGGCTTAGTGATCCATAGATTTGTCTTGACAGTCAAGACCTGGTGGTCAAAATTTGATAGAGTAGTCTTTATAGCGAAGCCTTGATAGAAAATTCTTGACACGTTAGTATTGATAGAGTAGTCTCGATAGAGTAATCTTTATAGAGTAGTCCTGATAAGGTAGTATAGATTGAGATGTCTTGATGGAGAAATATTGATGGAGTATTCTCTATAGATTAGTTTGACTGGTTTTAATATACAAGGTTTGGTAGGCAAGATTTAATAGACTGGTCTTGCTAATGAAGACTTGATGGACGAGATTTCATAGATTGGCTTTGGTTGTCAAAGTTTGATGGTCAATGTTTAATAAACTAGTTCTTATAATAAAAACTTGGTGGTCAAGATTTAAATTAGTCTAGATAGAGTAGTCTTAATAGCGTAAATAGTCTTGATAGAGTAGTATTAATGGAGTAGTCCTGATATAGTAATCGATAGATTTGTTTGACTGGTTTTAATATACAATGCCTGTTTATTAAGATTAGTCTAGTCTTAATAGTGCAGACTTAAAGGACAAGATTTGATAGACTGGCTTTAATTGTCAAAGTTTGGTGGTCAATGATTAATAAACTAGTCTTGACAATAAGTAATTAGTGGTCTAGATTTAGAGTAGTCTTTATAGAGTAGTCTTAATAGGATAAATAGACATGATAAAGTATTCTTGATAAAGAAGTCTTCAGACAAGTCTTAAAGGAGTAGTCCTGATAGAGTAGTCTTGATATAGTTGATTGATTGGTTTTAATATGCAATGCTTAGTAGTCAAGAGTCTAGTCTTGATAGTGAAGACTTCATGAACAAGATTTGATAGACTGGCTATAATTGTTTGGTCGTCAATGTTTAATAAACTAGTCTTGACAATAAGGCTTGGTGCTCAAGGTTTAGAGTAGAATTGATAAAGTAGTTTTGATAGAGTAGGCTTGATAGAGTAGTTTTGATAGAGTTGTCTTGATATAGTAGTCTTGATAATGTAGTTTTGATAAAGTAGTCTTGATGTAGTAGTCTTAATAGAGTAATCTTGATTGATTTTATATACTGGTTTTAATATCTAAGGTTAGATGGTCAGTATGTAATAGACTAGTCCTGACAATGTAGACCTGGTAGCAAAGATTGGATAAAATAGTCTTGTTAGTTAAGATTTAACAGACATGTCTTGTTAATCAGAACTCGGTGATTAAGAGTAGTTCTTAATAGTCAAGGCTTAGTGATTAAGCAAATCTTAATAAACAGATTTTCTTTAACAATCTGTTACTGGCTTCTTCTGCGGCGATTATACAGGGTTATTACAAAAGAAATAGACACTTTCAATGTTTTATTAATCCAAAACTAATAACGTTTTTATGAATTCGTTTAAACTATGTTACACAGTGATTCTTAAAGTTTACTTTTGGGACTCATAGGTGCTCAATATGGGCTCCTCCTGTCACACGGCACACATCAAGGTGATTGTCTATTTCATTTCAAACCCGGTGCAACATATTCCACAGCTCTCGTGATGTGTTGTTTTAACTCATCTAAATCACTAGGAAGCGGAGGGACGTAAACCAGGCCTTTCGAAAATCCCCATAGAAAAAAATCGCACGGTGTAAGATCGGGGCTCCTTGTTGACCACAGTACGAGAACGAGGTTGTGGACTGTTGCACGAAATATCCAGCGCTGTGGACGCGTTTTGTTCAGATAATTTCTAACGACACGGTGCCAGTGAGGAGGCGCTCATTCTTATTAGAAGATAAAGTTTCCCCCGTCGTCATGCAGTTGAGGCATTAACCAATTGATCAACATTTGATGATATGTAGCACCCGTTACTGTGCTTTCTACAAAAAAGAAAGAACCATATACCTTTGTGCGAGATACAGCACATTCACATTTGGAGAATCACGCAAATGCTCCAGCAGCACTCTCGGACGTTCAGTCCCCCATATTCGGACGTGGTGATTATTCACCTTGCCATTTATGTGGAACGTTGACTCGTCACTGAAAAGTATCCGTTCGCAAAATTCATCATCTTCATTAAGTTGCAGCATTTCATTGCAAAAATCTTAAGGTTTAAGCGTGTCATCTTCACATAGATGTTGCACCCACTGAAATGTGTAAAGCGTCACTTTTAGTCGTTTACGTAAAATTTTCTACAAGTTGGTTGCGGAATTTGTAGTTCTAAACTTGCACGTGTTGTTGACTTTTGTGGACTTCGCTGGTAAACAGCACGAACACGTTCCACTGTTTCTTCTGACACACGAGGTCTTCCCAGACTTTTATCTTTACATAAACACCCTGTAATTTTAAATTTATTGTACCAATGGTTGATCGACTGTCTAGTAGGTGGTGATTTTCGAAAATGTGTTCGAAAATGTCGTTAGACAACATTTATGTGCAATATGCTTTCTCAGTTTAGTTTGCTTCCATCCTAGCTATTATGCTTGCGCAGTACTACCAACTGTACTATCGAGACTTCCACAGTTCCTCAATCTGACAGCGCAAAATGCATGTAAATATCACAAATAACTTTTGTTTTACACAATACCAAAGGTGTCTATTTCTTTTATAGTAACCCGCTATTTATTATCATAACTTTTGAAAAGCATAAAGTGGGATGTCGCCCTTTAAGGTATCTTTCTAATTCTTCGAAGTTGAGATAAAAATTGAGCAGCATTCAATTTTGAAACGTTTAATAGTAAAGTATTAATAAATAGTTTTATTATTTGCCCGTTTTGCAAAAAAAAGTTTTTAAATTGAAGTTTTTGTAATTGAAATATAGATTCAAAAATGAGAAATTAATTTCAAAATTGGTTTTTTTTATAGAAACAATATTTTTTACCTAGACTTAACCACAAAGTTTTCCGTTGTTTTATATTTTCTATTAGTTTTTCTAAAATAAAGGTGTTGTAAAGTTAAATTGTACTTATTATCCGATACAAATAAAAATAGCTAAGCCATTGACGGTGTTTCGCGCCAGTAGCCGAGAGAAATATTTTATACTAGATAGATCTGTATTTAATTACGAACCCCAATATACTTATAAGAAGGCATAGGGTAATGGCGTATATGGTAATGAAAATATAATGCAAAATTATAAAATAGAATGCATATACAAAAAACAAAAAAGAATAGTTTTACAAATTCAGCTAGGTTTATAAATTTACATATGACATATAATAAAATCTTAAATGGTTTTATATCCATATTTATAGACATATAGAAACATAGACATAGTAATTTATTTTTAATATTATTCCTTCAATTTGGCTTTGAACTGGACCAGTGAAGCAGATACCTTTATAGACGATGTTTTTTTATTAAACTCTAAGAAACCTTTGAAAATAATTAATTCATCGTAGAACAATACTAAGTATTGGACAATAATTACACAAAAGTCATTTTTGCCACGTGTGTTATAATTATGAATATTATCATTAAATGTTACGTACTACTGAAAATAATCTGGTGCTAATTTATTTATTATTTCGTATATGAAAATCATAGTGAAATCAATCAGTCGGTTTTCCACTGAAAACCGACTGATGAACAAGATCCTGGAATCAATTCACTAGTCCTAAAAATAAGTCAAGAAAATATTAGCCTTGATGATTAAGATTATACGAAGTTGTCTTGTTTAACTAAAAATAACTAAAAATTTTATAATTATTTTAATCTCACCCAATCTCCAGCGGATAAGTCCTCATCTACGGACACACATCGTCCCTCCCTACCAAAACTATAGGGGTATATATATTCAACCTCATCAATTTGTTGTCACTTGAAAATTTTAAATGTAGCAATTTATATAACAGTGAATAATAAGTTATGTAACATTTTTGCATATTGTACGTGTGGTTAAAACATAGTTTTTTTAATTTTTCAATTCAATGTAATAATTTTATAACCGTTACAAACACAATCCCATGAGACAAAACTAAGCCGCAAAAGATATTCCAGAGTAGTTGCCATTCCATCTCATAGTATTATAACTATGGCAAGTTCTCTTCCCCTGCACAATCTTTCTTTAATTGTCCCAGAAAACAGTCCTGTCAAGTTGCGGATTGCGTCAAGACTTGCGGATACATAATTGATTCAGATAGATAAGATGTGACAGACAAAATACAAAATCAAGTTTAAGATATTCAATAGATAAATGTTGACTGCTGATATAGTTTTAATAGTTACAAAAACAACAATTTTCCTTGGAAACTATTTATTTTAATATTTGCTTCCTTGTAATAATATACTATGAAATGTATTGTATGTATTAGTGTTATAAAAGAAAACACTGGAAACAATCCGGTGCGAGGTAACATTTAACATTAAATCATTTGAATTTAATGTGTGAAGTGATATGAAGATAATATAGATGCAGGTATGTTTGTGCACCGCAGACAGTCGGCGTCCACAATCATGTTTACCTTTACATTTGTGTACTGTTATGACACAAAACGGTTTACCATTCGGACACTGATAAGTGGTCGCCACGTTATAGTTGACGTCCATTCATCCAAAGTGATGATAATTAGAAATACCGCAATACGAGTTGTTCTGTTTAATATAATGTCCGCGTCCTGTCCAATCAGTAAAGTATTACGCTAGCCCGCAGAATGAACTTGTGCATTTGTCACGGCGAGATCATATCAGCTCGTACACAGCACAACCGAAAAATTGATCGGTTTATTCTTACATTAAATATTACAGAATTTACTTTTTATTAGAATTTGCTAGAGGTTGGGATATTTCTGTCGCATTCCTGTTCCAGTTTTTAAATTATAATGCGACGAAAAATTCTATCGGCGCTCTAATTTTTTTTTGCAAAATCAATCACATTTTTCTATGATTAACTGCATATGCCACTTTATGTTATAAGATTATTTATTTGTGTGTTTAATATTCAATCTTTGAAGATCGACGAAATTAAAAATCATTTATGCAAAACAGTGACATGCAAAAGGTTCTGACCAACACCTTTTCGTGGATAATGTATAGAAATACGATGGTACTGAAAAAAAAACGAGTGATGTAAACAGTATACACTTATATATGAAAACAACGTATTATATATAGTGATATTACTCTTCAGTAGTAATTTTTAATTTTTCAAGTATATTTAGTCTGCAAAAGTATAATAGTATATATAGAACGAGTTTAATAAGCGCAATTTTTCAGCACGCGTCCAGATTTAAATGGACGGTTTCCAATAGAAAAATGCTGAGAAACTCTTTTTGGACGAGTTTTTAATAGTATTTTTTCTATTTTGCGCTATGTTATGCCATTTTATGCCATATCTAAATAAAAAATCGGCCATCCATATTTAGAAAATTGTATGGTGGTTGGTAATACTGATAATTGACAATTCACTGACAGTTGATATTAATGTAAAAGTAAATTTAATGTAAATGAGAGTTGTAAGACGCATATTACGTACAAGCGGAACAGTTATTCCGCGAGTTACTTAATTGCCTTACAACTCGAATTATGTACTATACTTTATCTACGACCACACTAATTTGTTTCTGTGTAATAAGAAAAATATGTTTGATGTAACACCTTCGACCTTATTTAACTTGATAGACATGAAAATAAATACATTCATAGTAGTTACATACCTTTTTATTCAGTACTTATTTGTAGTTTTCGTTAGATTTAAACGTGAAAAAACGAAATGGATGACAGCTTTTATGTGAATGATGTAACATTTATTGATTGTTTGGAAATCACGGAGTACTATTTTTAAAAATAGTATCAACGTGCATCTCTCTACCAATCAACGAATCGTAAACCAAACTAGCAAGGGTGATTTTAAATTATTACATAACATTAATCGCGGATTGTTACATATGTGTGTGGTATGATGTATTTACATTGTCCACAAACTGTACAATAATGGGCATTTACACTTGTGGTCGTAGATAAATAAATTATAAATCACTATATATCATTATGAGTGAAAAATTATTATGTACCTCACTTGAAATTCAGCAAATCGCTGCAAATACAGTGAGCAATTTGTTGCCGAACAAATCATGTCCGCAATACGAAAAACAAAATGGTATATTTAATGAGTGGTGCAATGACAATAATATAACAGTTGTATCAGAAAATGTTTTACTCGCTTACAGCGAATTACAAAGTAAGAAGTACAAACCTACAAGTTTATGGACGACATATTCTACGCTGAGGTCATGTTTAAGTATACATAAGGATGTAGACTTGGTTTATTGAATCGGATAAGTTTTGCCTGCCTAATAAAGTGACTAACTTCTATGATTCTTCTTCTTCTATGAAGTGACTAATTTCTATGTATATCGTAGCTCTGTATGTAACGGTATTCAATTTAGATCGTCTTGATAATAGGTTGCAATGGTGCGCTTAGGCATCAGAAATTAACGGATATGTCCGTCGATGACATAGAATGATTACAGATCCCCGTTGTATATTCACTTAATTAAAAAATATGCTAACTTACGTCCTAATAAGGTTAGGCATAAGGGATTTTTTCTAATTTTTCGTAACGGTCATTGCATTTTTAGTCCAATTGGCATTAATATTATGGGATGGATATCAAAAGACATTTCTTAAATTACCAAACTCCGATCTTTATACTGGACCCTGTTTTCGAAGGAGTAGTGCGGCACATTTGGCCAAAAATGGTGGTGATTTGTTGATGATAAAAAATCTTTGAGGATGTAAGCCTTCTGCTGTCGAGGAGGGGTATATTGACGCTTCCTTAAAAAATAAAATTGAAGTGTCGAAAATGGTTGGGTTTGAGCAAGCAAATATCCACTTACCTGGATGTTCTTCTAGTACCCCACAGTTGCAATTTGATAGCAACAGAAATAGTAGCATTATATATAATATCCCTGGTGTGAGTGTTACTGCCAGAAACATCCAATGTTACAATAAACGGTTTTAGTAATTAAACCATTCAAGGACAGAATTTAAATTAAATATGTGTTATATCGTTTATTACCATTAATTCTTCTTCTTCTTGCATGTGCCTTGTTCGGTCTCCCTGACGTTGGCGACCATCATGGCAAAAGCTGTACGGTCCTACACCAAGCGTAAAAGTTCACCAACCCTTCTTTTGCCAGTCCAGTCCCGAATATTTCTGAGCCATGACTGTTGATTTCGTCAACTCCACGACGCCCCTCAATCTTGCCCTTTAGTATGAGCTGTAATAGACGATATTTATCACCTCTCAAAATATGTCCAAGATATGATGTCTTTCGGCATTTTACGGTCGTCAAAAGTTGCTATTCGATGTTTGCTCTTCGTAGCACATTCTCGTTTGTAACATGTTGTGTCCACGGAATGCGAAGTATTCTTGTGTGAAGCTACATTTCGAATGCCTCCAGTTGGTTCATCGTCCTGACCTACAGAGTCCACGTCTCTACTCCGTACAGCAATACCAACCATACGTAGCATTCAACCATGCGTTGTCTTAGCTTGAGATTCAGGTTGTCATTGCAAAGAAAGGATCTCATATTATTAAAAGTTGCCCCTGTAATAATACTACCAAGGTATTTGAACTTAGAAACACGTTCAACTGGCTTCCGTTAAGTTTTAGGTTAGTGCCATTGTATGGTTGCCTGCTGAATATCATAAGTTTGGTCTTTCCTGTATTGGTTTTTAGACCTTGTGTCTCTCCCACGTCACCGATTTTGTTTATAAGCAACTGTAGTCCCTCGATTGTGTTTGCTAAAATCACTGTATCGTGAGCATATGTGATTGTTGTTATTGGCTCTCCATTTATTTTGATGCCGAAGTGTGATATTCCTTCAAATGCTTCCATAAATATTCTATCAGAGTATAGGTTGAAGAGTAAGGGCGACAGTATGCAACCCTGACTTACTCCACGTTGTATTTCAATATGGTCTGTTTTAATATTGCCTATTTTTACCACTGCCATTTGATTCCAGTATAGATTTTTATTTTTTTCGTAATCGATAAAACATGCAAAAACATTTTTTCGCTAAACGCGACATTTTTGGAGGAGAAGGTTCATTCCGAAAAGTGCTTCACGCGTTCGGAAAGCGTTTCTGAAGCCGACCATTAATTACCATTAAGCTACCATTAATTAGGTAATTGAATTTGTGTATTCGCGATTTCCACAAATCACATAACCTCGAAACTAACTCATCGAAAATTTGACACCGACAGCTCTGAATTTTAATGCTGCCAACCTTGAAAAATTAATTTATTAAAGCACTCGGCGAGCCATTAACGCACCCATATGAGTGCTTTAACAAGTCCATTATAGACGCAAAACAGAAAATAGTGTATAACTGTGCAAAAGTATTGTGCCATATACTAGTTTGCGGAGGAAGGAAAAAAATCCAATTCCAAGATAACTCGAACAGTTTTCAAGAAAATTCGCTGTTATTGCAGATATTATTCCTTGTAGATTCCGGTGGTGACTTGTACTGCGATCTTTATAGATTCATTGTAGGGTGTGTTCTCTTCCTCTTTTCGTTGGTATACTTACCCATTTAGAGCGCCTCCTCTAGGCGCGATTCCTTTAGGCATTTCAAGATCTGGGTTGGATTCAAGGGTTGCAACCAATTTTTTTTTGTGAAAAAATCAGTTTAACACTTGGAGAATATGCTCCTAAATTTTCAGATCGAAATTCGAAGTATTAACATCTCTATAGCGTATATACACTAGGTATCATGTTCCGAACAAGACCGAGCGTGTTATCGCTTCTAAGGTCGGGCGCTTGGAAGTCCGCGAGAAGTTTATATATCGCGTGTCCCTCGTACTGTATGATCATGAGTCGAAAGATAAATAAAAGTGAGTCAGATTATCGCTCAAGTCGTCCTCGTCGTCGGCGACCACCATCAAATCGCAATTAGAAGAAACAGAAGAAGAAATGTCAAAGAAAGAAATAATGTCGAAGGAGGAAATGAAGGATGCCTATAATGTTCACCTATTTTCATATGATTTCGACAAACGAACAGCCGCAGCACAAGTTCTGTCCCCCGGGTGCCGACTCCTGGTGCGCATATCGCCTCGCTGAAGTTTCCAATACAACGCAGTCTGTCAACGCATCGATGTATGAGCATCTTCCTCCTCTACATCCCGACTTAGAGGAGAAAATCTTGCCGATATACGAAGATTTGTCCCGGGATGATTTGCTCACGAGATGCTTGGAAGGCTATGCACAGAACGCAAATGAATTATTCAATGCGACTGTGTGGCGTTTGGCTCCTAATCATCTACACTGTGGTTGGAAAATCGTGGAGATCCCTGCCTTCTTGGCTGCAGGCATGTTCGCCGACCACCAAACTGCATGCCGAGTGTGGAGGCAGGATCGTCGTACTTGGAGCAGGTCCAGAATGGCAAGAACAGCGAAGAAAAAAGAGGAAGCGGATCTAATGGACGAATTCGCAGAAGAAGAAATTATATTGTATGGCCCTGGTATCGCAGACTGAGCGTTGAAAGCCGTAAGTCCTCTTGAACACAACTTTTCTGTATCGAAAACTTCAAACGCGTTTTTCTCGAAACGTAAAATTTCGTGCGCCGTGCAATGTAGGTCAACGAGTTTTCCACCGATTTCGATGAAATTTTCCATAAATATTCTTCAACTCATTGGCTATTGCATGACGTTCGAATTATAAAAAAAAAAAATATTTATATTGTTTCATACCAATTGTTTATACAGAAACGAGGATTTTTTTTTCAAAAGGGTGCTGAATGTTGTATTTCATTTTTTTTTAATTTGTCTCGACGTCATGCAAAGCGTATTGATGTAACTTAACGATGAAAATTTGGTTTTTTCATTTTCAGTAAGATTTGAGACCTGTAGGCTGCACGGCGCAAATCTAAAGAACCGACTTTTTTTTTTAAATTTGTGAATAAAGCTTATATGTTATACTTTGAGATATGCATTGTTTCAATTCGAAAAACCTTTCCATCACTTCATAAAAAAATCTAGAAAAAAAACGTAGGATTACATGACTTTCCCCCCTTAAGCAGTGAGGTGAACCTGTGAGCTGTAGAATTTGCAATTGCCATCTTCCTGTAGGTTTAGGGTTTTGAGGTATTTTATAAGTCTGCAGTGCTCCGTCCGGGCTCCTGTCAGAATTCTAAGCTTGTTCTTGTTTAGTTACTAGCCACATTTTGTTATTTTCTGGTTACAAGATCCCAGCATTACTTTTCGTGAAATATCTCCACTTAGCATGATCTTTCATCTAAGTCTCATTTGTCTTACCTATACAGTTTAATAAGTAATCACCTGCAGGAAAATTTATCGAAACCAATGTGTGCGAAAGTAATTAATTCGATAGAAAAATTCGAAATGTTCGAATGGTAACTTGTTCGATATAAAATTTTATCGCCGGAGATTTGTTCGGATGGAAATTTATTATAATTCATTTTTATCATTCAGTTATTTGTTATAATTTATACGTATTATATTGTTAATAAATTATATAAAGAATAATCCATTTTTTGGAAAAAAAAAAGAAAACAGCGAGATAATTGCAAAGTATTTTAATAACCTCTAAAACTGCCCATCACCGACCTCCAAACTAGAACTTCTGCTGACACTGTAGGACCAAGGCGAGGGGACTTACCACCAGCGAGGAAAGAAATCAAGAATACCTTAAAGTCTGAAAAACAACAAGGCTAGAAGCGAATACTCGATAACAGCAGAAATGTTGAAATGTGCTGAGCCGGAAATCCTGGAGGACTTACACCAAATATTTCAGACAATATGGGAGACAGAGAAGATACCATAACAACGGAAAACAGCGTTGATTTACTACCTCCATAAGAAAGGGGACAAAAAGAACGTCAATAATTATAGAGGCATCTCCTTAGTTCTGGTCGCCCTCAAAATCCTCTCAAAGATACTCCCGAGTAGACCAGAGGAAAACCTTAATAAACAACTTGGGGAGTACCAAAGAGGGTTTCGGAAAGGTCGCTTCTGTGCAGAGCATATCTTCAATTTGAAATCAATAATCAGCCATAGAATCAGCAACATCATCATCATCATCCAGCTATACTTTTTCACTTCTGGACATAAGCCTCCCGTAACAACTTGCATCCCCCTATGACCCGTGTTGCTCTCATCCAATTGGCAGGCATACACTGAAGATCGTCTAACCATCGAGTGGGCGGTCTTTATTTCGGAATGCATGGTTACGCGGTTTCCACTCCGCCAACCTTCTCGTACATCACTGTCATCACTGACTCTGGCAAGGTGTCCCGCCCAATTTCATTTAAAGTTGGCAATTCTATCGATGGCGTCGGTTACTCCATTGCTTCTCCGCACAGTTGTGTTGAGAACCTTGTCTCTCAAAGACAAAACCACCATTACTCTCTTCATTGCTCTCTGTGCTACTCTGGTTTTGTTAGCTGTGCATTTTGTTAGGGATAATGTTTCGGCCCCATAGGTTAGTACAGGTAAGACGCACTGATTGAAGACTCTGATTTTAAGGCAGATGGGAATGTGGGATATTAGGACATAGCTTCCCAAAGTCTGTCCAAGCTAGTCCAATTCTTCTTGACAACTCACAAGTTTGGTTCTCTCTGCTTAAGCGAATCTCGTTGCGCGAGTATACTTGTTCTATTTTTGAGTTGTTGAGAGTTAGAATTGTGCTTTCAATTAAATTAGTCATTACCATAGTTTTGCTGGCGTTGACACTCAGGTTCACCTTCTTGGAGGCTAACACTAGCACATAAAGCATCGTTTATGCTTTACGAAGGCAATCTTTGATTAATATTATGTCATCAGCGAAGCGTAGATGGTTAAGTTTTTCGCTATTGATGTTGATTCCAAAATTCTCGATGCTAACACTTTTAAACATGTATCCTAGGAGGGTTGTAAATAACTTGGGGGAAATAACATCTCCCTGTCGCACGAATCGCGCATCTTGAAGTCAGGGGTCTTCTCGTAGCCTTAAGCAAGCAGTTGCATTTTCATACACGTGTTTGATGATGTTTTTGTATCGGTAGTCAACTCTACAGTCAGCGAGAGTAATAAACATAGCGCTGTGGTTGATCGTATCAAAGGTCTTTTCGTAGTCGATGAAGACAAGAACCAGGGACTTGTTGTACTCTATGTACTTTTCGATGAGAATCTTGATGGTATGAAGGTGAACATTAACACCGTATCCGGCGCGAAAGCCCGCTTGCTCTCGTATTTGGTAGAGATCCAGCTTCACTGTTAGTCTCTTTGTTATAATTCTCATAAACAATTTGTACATCTGAGAAAGCAGGCTGATCGGTCTATAATTTTGGATCTACGCTAAGTCTCCCTTTTTATGGATTAGTACAATAATAGGTTTTTTTCCATTTATCGGGTGTTACACAATCTCTCATACATGCACTAAATAGTGTAGACAGAAGATGTAAAAGTTTTTCGCCTCCCATTTTATTGTGTTCGATGGTGATACCATCGTCTCCGAGAGACTTGATATTTTTCAAATCTTTTATGGTGTTGTTAATTTCGTCCGTGGTTATATCTGAGATGTCATCAGATCCCTCGTTTTTGATTTCGGGGATCTTTTGGTCTTTATATAATTTTATTATTATAAGGTTTCATCATTCTTATACATTCTTAAGGTTTCATTATTCTTATCATACCCTAGAATGCTGAGCTCCAAAAAAATTGTAGTATCTTTCATAGATTCCAAAAAGGCTTTTGACTAGGTGGACAGAGAAAACCAATGAGTGTATCATTTGAGAATTTGGGGTGAAGACCCAAGTTGGCAAACATAATCAAAGATATATTAACAGGCACAAAATCCAAAGTGAAGTTCATAGTAGAACTCTCCCGGTCGTTTGAAATCAAGGCGGGATTAAGACAAGGCGAGGGACTTTCACCCATACTATTCAACTGGATTCTTGAAAAGATCGTACGAATGTGAAACTCGGAGCTTATATAAATCAAGAAATAAATTCAATCTGCTTAGGGAAGAAATCAGGAGGAAGTGTTTGGTATTTGGAGATGACTTTGCGATACTCTCGGAGAGCCCAAGGAAAGCGATCACTCATATTAACCTCTTAGGATAGATCGGCAGTAAGGCATGACCCAGGGTTTCGATAGAGAAAAGAAAATTCATTATAAATGACGCACACTGACCAAAATTCCTTAAAACGGAGATAGCGCGGCTTCAGAGAATAAATAAATTTAAATATCTCGGTGAAACGATCCTGGACATTGGTGTAGAGAAAGCTGAGGTAGACGATAGGATCTCAAAAATGGAGCGAGCGTATGGGCTTACAAAAACATCTATAGCAAGAAATGCATTTTCTGGAACGCCAAAATAAAGCACTACGACACTGTAGTCAAAACAGAATGCCTGTACACCTGTGGATGCCTTTCAATGAACTACAGGCTGCAGAAGTTCGAAACGAAAATCCTGTTGAAAATTATGGGGTTAATCGAGACGGCAACTGGATGCAAACTTCGTAACAACACTAAAGTCTACCAGAATGTAGAAAAAATCTCTGCGACCATGAGCAAACGGAGGCTAATATTTCTTGGGCACATGTACAGATTAGACAAATCCAGAATAACCAAGCAGTTATTTGACTACTTCTAGAACAAAAAAAAAACAACTAGAACTTGGATTAAAGTAACTCGGAAAGACGTTGAAAGATCTAATATACCAGAGGCCCAAATGTTGGAAAGGTATTCGTTTCTAAACAGTATACACAACATAAAAGGGTTTCACGACAACAGATGAGCTACAAGGACCAGAAGAGCTTGGACGGTTAAACAACGGCTGCAGCACAGCGATCATATGAATGAGTCTTGGAGGCAGAGCAAATTACAACTAAAATAGTGAAATTGTAGCGTGATCTTAAGTAGTCAATTCGCAAATAAAAAACATTGTATTAGAAACCAACATCTTAGATTTTCTATTTTTAGTTTTACGAGGGTATTACAATAATTACCCAAATATTTTCGGACAATTTCCGAAAATATTTTATTAGGGTCGTTAATGTAATTCTCGAGCAGATCAGAAAATATTTGAATTTTGTGTTTTACAAGGGCATTGCGGTGATTACGCAAATATTTTCGGATGCATTTCATTGCATTTTGCGTTTTGAAAACATTTTATTAGGGTCAATTGCGTAATCCTCCGGAAGATTACGAAAATATGTTTTTCTCCCGAGAATCGGTAATCACCAAAGCGACAAATAGCCGAATATAGAAAAATAATCACCCCCAGATGAGGGACCTGCATACCTGGACATAATAAAAATACCTGGACCCCCGAATAACAATACAGTCAGGCGCAACCAACCAACAAATCCAGTTCAGTCCAGCGCGTGGACTCACCAGATACACCAGTCCAGCCAGTTGACCCAGTCACCGAAGTGACACCAGTCCAGCATGTGGACTCAGTCACACCGCTCCAGCAAGTGGAATCAGTCAACCAGACTCAGCTAGAAGTTCAGACAGTCAGTGAAGTGACACCAGTCTAGCCAGTGGACCAAGTGAGACAAGTACAGCCAGTTCAAAAAACTCAGAAAGCAGTCAGTCAACCAGACCAGTCGAGTCCAGTTCATACAGGCCAGCTCCTCTCAGTCCAGTCCAGTGCGGGTTTCTTCAAGTTATATCTAAGTTCCACGAATACGTTGCAGCTCCGCCATTCCCTCAACAGTGTCTCTCTTGTATATTTGTAAATATCGTCAACGTAAATAAATTCCTCTGCAAACCGGGAGTGTTTCATATTCAACGGCGTCTCACACCACAAATTGGTGACCCCGACGTGATCGACAAGAGGAATCCGATCATCTACAAATTGGTCGTCGTGACCGAAAAGAGAAATCTACGCACTCAAATATGGAACCAAATGCACCTGAAATCTGCCGCATCGTTAAACTACACCCTACATCTGTTCCAATGAAACCATTCACCCTAAACTGAACACCGCGAGCAGTCAAAGTCCGAACACAACCTCTACGATGACGCCTTCAACCATCCAACGAGGACACCGGTAACTATGATAACGGTCTGTGATAACGTCTTCATAATCTTCTGTGATAACGTCTTCAACCGTCTACGAGGACGCAGGCAACAACAACGTCTACGATAACGAGGCAGCTATCGACTTGCTAAGCTTCCGGATCGACTCATACTGATAATGCAGGCTGGTTTTACATAGGAAACCGCCTATCGGCAAACGACGTCTACAAGGAAACCGTCTACGACGACGTTGGCAACAACAAACAACATCTACGTTAAAGACTTCAACTGTCTACCAGACGTAAAAGCCCCACAACAGCGACGACGATGACGAAATCAATCGTCTACCATGACGCCGGCAATAATAAACAACGTCTACGGTAACGACTTCAACCGTCTACCAGACGTCTACGAACAAACGCCGCAACAGCGACTGATAGGTGCAAGCTGGTTTTGCATAGAAAACCGCCTATCAGCGAACGACGTTGACGAAGACGCCTTGCAACAAATTTGCAACAACAAGGCCTACAATGACGCATTCAACCGTCCACGACAAGGTCTGCAACAACAAACAACGTCTTCAATCGTCCACCAGGACGTTTTGCAACAAACTTTGCAACAAACAAGGTTAGCACAATGACGCATTCTACGCTTAATTTAGTACAAATTTAGAACAAATTTAGTCTACGCTAACGACTTCAACCGTCTACCAGACGTCTATGAACAAACCCCGCAACAGCGACGACGATGACGAATTCAACCGTCTACCAGGACGCCGGCAATAACAAACAACGTCCACGGTAACGACTTCAACCGTCTACCAGACGTCTAAGAACAAATGCCGCAACAGCGACTGATAGGCGCAAGCTGGTTTTGCATAGGAAACCGCCTAACAGCAAACGACGTCCATGAAAACGCCTTACAACAAGCCTGCAACAACAAAACAACGTCTACGGTAACGACCTCAACCGTCTACCAGACGTCTACGAACAAACACCGCAACAGCGACAACGATGACGAATTCAACCGTCTACCAGGACGCCTGCAACAACAAACAACGTCAAACGATAACGACTTTAACCGTCTACCAGACGTCAATGAACAAACAAGCAACAACAGCAACAAACTCTACGTAATGTTATCACTGGCAAGGAAGTGATGTAGCGGCAACGAGCCGCTCCATTTTTATTTTTAGTTTTACGAGGGCGTTACAATAATTGCCCAAATATTTTCGGACAATTTCCGAAAATATTTTAATAGGGTCGATAATGTAATCCTCGAGCAGATCAAGAAATATTTTATTTTTAGTTTCACGGGTGCATTGCAGTAATTATCCAAGTACTTTCGGACAAATTTCCGATAACATTTTGTTGAGGCCAATAGTGTAATAATCCTCGGGAGGATTACGAAAATATGGTTTTCTCCCGAGAATCGGTAATCACCAAAGCGACAAATAACTGGACATAATATAATGCAGGCGCAACCAACCAACGAGTCTAGTTCAGTCCAGCCAGTGGACTGAGACACACCAGTCAGCGAAGTGACCCAGTCAGACCCAGTCAGCGAAGTGACACCTTCCAGCCATTGGACTAAGTCACACCGGTCTAGCCACTGGATCCAGTCAACCAGACTCAGTTAGAAGTTCAGACAGTCAGCGAACTGACACCAGTCGAGCCAGTGGACCAAGTCAGACGAGTACAGTTCAACCAGACTTAGCCAGCAGTCAGCCAACCAGACCAGTCGAGTCCAGTTCAGAGAGTCCTGCTTCACTCCGTCCAGTCCTGTGCTGGGTTCTGGAAGTTATATCTAAGTTCCACGAAGACATTGCAACTCCGCCATTCCATCAACAGTCTTTGTATCGCTTGTATATTTATATAAACCGTGAACGTAATTAAATTCCTCTGAAAACCATGAGTGATACTTTATTCTACCGCGTATCACCCACAAATGTGATACTTTATTCTACCGCGTATCACCCACGGATTATTTACGAAAGCCATGAATATTAAATTTTTTTTTGTTGCTGTAGAGATATTTATGAATTACAAATAAGTCCAATAAGATCCATGGCAATGTAATTTGTTAATTCTATAGCATTTTCTTTAGTTAGTATATAAGTTAGTAAAGTGATTTAATACAATATTTGATTTATTAAATGTTACATTTTATCTATTTTATAGGACAGGGATGCGACGGGTGATGCGAGGCGACGGAATATTTTGGGCACGCCACCGATCAAAATGGTTTACATTTTAGTTCAGAATAAAAAAGTTCACTATCAAATGTTATATAACGAACGAACGCGTGTGAACCTATGCTACGGAAGTGTAAGAAATCAGTCTGTTCCTGCAAAATGAGGTAAAAATTGGACAATACCCTCAGTTGGTAGATGTTATGTGGCCTTCAAAATTGATTGAATTTTTACAGACATTGACCAGCATTTCAATGAATGATCTCATTCGCGTATTTGGCGCTAAACTGCATGTTTTCAAAAACGATATTGTAACAAAAAACTACTAATATTTCCCAAACCTGAAAAAAAAAATATGAACGATTTAGATGAGTACATGCCGAACGAGTACATGATACACCAGGCGAAGAAAAAGTTATTGAAGAATTTATTTCTGTAATTCATTCTTTAATTGAGGAATTGTCAGCGAGATTTTCTCAGTTCAAAGAATTATCAGAAACACTCAACTTTATTATGTACCCTAATGTGACTTCATTTGATAAACTGAACTTATCCCAATTCGATGGGTTGGAAATTGAAGATTTTGAAATGTAGCTGATTGATTTCCAGTCTAGTTCAATTAGGATTAAAAATTTAGCGAAACAAGAAAACAGTTGGAACTAATTGAAACAGAAGGATTTAGAAGCAATATAAGTACAAATGCCAGTAACAAAATTTTTGGAACATGGCATTGGTTTCCAGACACATTTAACAGTTTAAAAAGCTGGCTCGTGCTATTTTAACTATGTTTCCATCTACCTATGCCTGTGAGTCATTCTTTTCGGAGATGAATAACATTAAAGACTCGCTTAGAAACCGTTTGACAGACGACTCCGCAGAACTGGAGTGGTCCAGTGCCAGAAATGTGCTAGCGTGCAATGCGTTCGTTGTTGCATCGATCTCCGACATACATCGAAGCAAATGGAGGTCATCTAATCGATGTATTTTTTTGTATTGTATTGATGAGTGAAGTATTGATTTCTAATTAACGATGAATCATTTAAGTTGTTATTAAACTTTAGATTTTGCTTTACCATATTCGACAAAAAAATTGTGTCCAATTAATTTCGTCTTTTGATAATTGCAGTTTAAAATCAGTACACTATTAATATGTCACCCTTTATATCAACTAAAAACGAATGTTAGAATTTTTCTTTTGAACGGGTTTCTCTCGAACAAAATTCTTTCGAACAAATTACTTTCAACAAATAACTTCGGAGCTGAATGAACTGGATTCATTTATAAATGTCGCTGACACTCTCTAGTCCTACTCGTCTAGTCTTCTCTATCTCGTTTAATTCATTTAGTCTTGTTCGTCTACTCTTGTATTTCTGTTACTCTCTGTTATGTCTTGATCTGTCTATCTAGTCTCGCCAGTCTAAACTAAACTAAATTATTTCAAAATAAACATTGGTGGCCATTTTGAGACTTTTTAACACATGTTGGTCGTCATTTATGTTTTGTTTTTGAAACGAAACCGAAATGATACATTTTTTAAACGATTTTCAACTAGCGATGAAAAATTGCTTCGTGTCACAGCGAACGCAAAAGATGATAATCCAAGCCTGCTGAGCTAGCACAAACAACATGACAAGCTTATGTTCATCAAAACAAGGTCATGTTATGAGTTCGATGAGATTATAAGGGAATTGTTTACTTTGAGCTTTTGCCTTCAATTAAACGATATAACAAGCAAATCAATTCCATGTGTACTGTCAACAACTAACCAAATATCTTTCAATTTGGTTAGTTGTCCGTAATACATTTGGAATTTATCAGCAATAGAAACTTAAAATGTTGAAACGAGATACTCTTTATATTATTATATTAATATTTTATTTTAATGTAATTTTTTTCTCGCTTTTAATTCTTCTTTTTATTTAAATTTTTCTTTTGGTATTTTTATTTTCTTTTTGTATTTTTATTTCTTCCCCTCCTATGTATCAATTTTTTCGTAGCGGGGCAAAAACTGAAAAATGCCGCCCCGGTCCGTTTATATTTTTACCTTTATCATCATTATTTCAGCCATCAGATGCCCACTGATGGACATAGGCCTCCCGGAAACAACGCCACAAAGACCTATGTAGCGTTGCTCATTCAGTGTAAAGTACGTACTTGGACATGTAGGACAAATTATACTCTTCGAGCCTTTTGTTCTACAAACAAATCTATGGCCTGTGAATCTGTGAATCTGTGATTTAATCTGTTAATGTGCCATTCGATTTTCTTTCGCTAAGATTGCGAGACTGGATAAACGTTCCTGGCTCATAGTGGATCGCAAATAATTAGATTTAGTTTGCTAAAACACAGCTTTTGGGTGTAGAAGCGTAGAGTAAATTCGCAGAGCGATACAAATATTAGGAAAGGATGCAAATCATGCTCATAGATCTGTAGCAAGAGATAGAAACTGTTAGCCTTTTCTATATCACCAAATAAAAGCAGAGCTACCAAGAACGAGTTCTTGGCAGAATCCAACGGCGTTTAAATCTCGCTAGTATTTTCTAGCCAAATCTGCTCCATGCTTTTGCAGTTCTTCATTTGACATATTCAAAATTTCAGTACCATTGAACATTGCAAATTTCAAAATCAGCATGATAGCACAATGAAACTCTTTTTAATTTCTGATATGTTTCGATCAAATACCATCATTATTTCTTCAGAAAAAAGCTGAGCAGGTTGAAGTGTTCGTAATTCGTCATCACACATCTCATCAAATTGTGTTTTGCATTTAGAAATTCTTTTATTTGGCAGAATAGGCTCAACGCCATTTTTTCAGCAACTGCCTCTTTTATCCAATAATCAATTGAATTTTGTCTAAATTTAAAATTCTTTATAGCAATTAAGAGATGACCTGACTCGTACTTAGCTTCCGGAGAATAAGAAGTTTGCTTAACTTCTTCCAAGGCGTTCACTACTTTTAGCAAATTGTTTAACAGGGCATTCACAGCAACTTTTCGCCGACCATCCCGTCTGGCTGCTTAATTTTAAATTGGTTTTAACATATTTTTTCATAATATTCCACCGAGCAGTGGAGTTGACAAAAAAGCAATATACTTTTTGAATCATTCCAAATAGATTTATATCTTCCTGGCATGATGAAGCACCTACAAGATTTTAGGAGTGACCCAAGCACGAAGGTCGTACAATGCTTGGGTCACTCCTTAAATTACGGCCAGTTCATTCTTTTCTGCAATCCGGGCTGGTACTCCTTTATAAATGCTAGGCATATTGGACCCATTATCGTAAGATTCACCACGACATGGTCCAATATTTAAAGTATCAACTGTCAAATTTTCTAATTATATTTTCTAAATCTATTGACAAATCTCTCCTCTCATACAGGAGACATACTCTTCTCTGTCTTTCCAGGAACTACTATGAAATTAATGAAACTTTCTTTATTTCACACGCATCACCAGTTTTTTTTCAATCGAATTAATTGGCTCATTTGTTCTGTATGGAACACATCTGAAATACAGTCGAACATTATCGTGTAGTATTTGCTTCTTTGATATCATTTAAAATGCTATTTCTAACTATTTAGGCAATTATGTCAATAATTTCATTCTGTATTGTCTTTGATTAATATGATACTAGTCCCATTTTTAAGTGTCAGTAAGTGTCTATGTTCGGTTGATCGATAAGTACTAAATAGTAAACTCAAATTGAGTGTTTGAAAACAGTGCCGTGGACGGAGATCGACGAAGGAGTTTCCAAATATATTGATAAATAGTTTCGGGCGGGAAAGAAAATTTAAAGAAAAAAAATTGATTTATTTTGATTTGCTGCTACCAATATAGGACAATGTGGCAAGGACCGTTGGTTTAACCCCGCTTAGATTAGGTTGCCCGTCGCGAAGCGGGCAGAATAATCAAGAAAACATACACATAGCGCGAAATCTCGATCGAATGTAGGACAATGTGGCAACGACAGTAGGTTTAACCCCGGCCCGAATTTACCGCCCTCTAAATTTGCCGCCCCCCCTTGCTTGCCCCCCTAGATCCGGGGCTGCTATGTATAGATAAGTTCTTATCTCTATAGGATATATATATATATATATATATATATATATATATATATATATATATATATATATATATATATATATTATATTTTAAGTATTTTGGAAAACAAATGAATAAATAAAATTAAAATAACAATTTTTAATAACTCGTTATAAAATACTATCCTAGATATATCCTTCACCTTGCACTAACGAACTACTTATTTGTTTTGAGCTCCGCAAAACTCTATGTCAGTCAAAGATGACAGTGTTAAGTCCCATTTTTTCGACAGTGGAATTATGAAAATGCCTCTAAGTTGACATATGATATTGGACCAAAAAGTCAATATGTTACTGATTAGTTTAGTTTTTTCTTTGTATATCACATGTTTTCATTGAAATTGAAAAGGAAAGAAAGCACTTTACGTAAAATTCATTATTATAACAATCTTTTTTTAATTTAACAAAAGAAATAATTAAGGTGCTCCCTCACTGAGAGCATTCGCCTGTAATCGGACGCTACAGATTCGATTTTGAGCATTACGTTTTTACGCAGTCTCTATGACTGACGAGCATTCGCCTGTAATGTAACATTTCAGATTCGAATTTGAGTTGAAGTTGATTCTACTTTAGTTTAAGTTGATTCCACAATGTCAGACGAAGCGGTCGTTGTGCTAAACGCGACAATATTAATTCGGCATTATTATTTACGTAAAAAAAACATTTTTTTGCTCTCCCTCCTAGAGGATATATCCGGTCATAAAAATTATTTCCAAAACGATGGATGGATACGTCTCAGAGTAAATGTTCCGGAGTAATAGTCTCCCAATCGGTTCTCCGGGGGAGGCGTGTTGTGAGGGATCCAGAAGATGAGGAAGTAGAAGCGAAGGGTAAAGTTAAAATCAGAGTTGGAATTTTAAATATAGGGACAATGAAGGGAAAGAGCAGAGAGATTGTTGACATGATGGAGAGAGAAAAAGGTGAATTTATTGAGCATACAAGAGATTAGGTTGAGGGGTGATAAAGCGAAAGTTCTGGCTGGAGGAAGTTGTTCTATAGCAGTGAGGACAAAGAGTCAAGAATTGGAGTCGGGGTTATCGTGGATACGGATCTTAAGGAGGAAGTCTGTGAAGTTAACAGAATTAACGAGAAAATCATAAAAGTCAAGCTGGTAGTTGGAGGAGACCCCATTACAACTTTGAGTGTATATGCACCTCAGAGAGAATGTTCAGAGGAAGAGAAGTACCAATTTTTATAGAAATACCAGACAACGAAAGGATGATAATTGGAGGAGGTTTAAATGAACATATTGGTGAGAGGAGAAGTGGCGAGAGGAAAGTACATGGTGAATGGAGTTACGGCGAAAGAAATACAGAAGGGAATAAGATTGTAGAATATGCAGTAGCCTCCGACATAACGATTGCCAATACCATCTTCAACTGAAGTAGTGAACAACTTATAACTTATTAAACAGGAGACCTAAAGTCAGTTAGATTACTTATTGTACAGAAAAAAATACCTAAAGGAAATAACGAACACCAAAGTCATCAGTGTTCCCTCTAATTTTTGTTAGTGCTGCGCGGTCCAAAGTCAAGTGTGAGCAAAAAAAATTAAACTAAAAATAAATGCGCGATTTTTTTATACTTTTATGTATTCAAACTAAAATATCAAATAGCAAAGTAATAGTTTAGAATATTTTCAATGAAAATTTATTGAAATGAAAACTTCTATAGCCGCGCTGAATGACATTTGGGTAGAGGGTAAACTCATAGATTTGCGTCATCGTCATCAATAGCTGCGTTCTATAGAAAAAATTTCTATTACTCAAAGAAGTGTTCAAAAGAACACATCTATACACATATGTATAAAGATGGCTCTGAACGTTAAAATTAATAGTCAAAGTTTTTGGCAGTGTTAACAGAACGTAGCGTTTGGAAGGAAATATCAACCCCTATAATCAGTGTGCAGTACAACAGTAAGTTCTTTTGAGGGATGTACTAGTAGATATACTAGTGTCGGATTATTGGAATGTTCAGATTACTGGATTGTATCGAAGAATTCATGGTAAATTACGAATCAGACCCATCAAAGTCTTAGGCAACCAAATGTACTCGTGTGCTCTCCAAAGGAAGGAAACTCCAAGATAAAATTAATAGTTAGCGATATAGAGATAAGAATAAGAAAACAACTCTTGCAATAGTTAATTAAGAAATTTCTAAACATCGAAAAATCACTGCTGAGAAGGAGGAAAAAATTAAACGTCGTAAAGAATATTCAAAACAAAAACAAATTTACATAAAAACAAAAATCTTCAAAAGCAGTTATAAAGCATGTTTCTAAAAGTCAAAATTTCCATAATTTCCAAAACTCACAAATTACAGACCCATCAACAAAAAATGTGCCATAATATCCTACCAATTCATTTTGCTGACCTATCAACACAGAATCAACCAAACATTTCGGATTCAAATTCAAATTATGATGATGACATTAACACTCATTCTCCTTCAGAAGCGAGTTATTATGAATTACATAAAGAATACTAACAAACTATGTACCAAATTTGTTTAATTAACATACTGATAAATCCTCAAAACCAGTTTTAAAGCTGTTTTTTTTTTCAAAAGTTTTCACTTCAGTCGGCAATGCCTGACAGCCTATATTTTTTTATTTTGTAGTCTTCTGATTTTCGTACTAACTAATTGTTTTTAAACTAGGTTTTTATTATTTGCTCATTTGATAAATGTAATTTTATTCTCATTAGATCACCTAAGTATTCATATTACTGTCTGTTGCGATATTTTCTTCTAATGGAATTCATGACTGAAAATCCCCATTCACGATCCGCACTGGACGCTTGGAAGGTACCCATAATATTGTAAAGAATAACAAGATTAGAAAATTATAAATGTGTTACTAACAAAGTTAACGTATCGACGAATGTTTTGAACAATCCAAGTTTCCTCTTCTTCAGTATTGTAAATTTCATTTCAGAATATTCATCTCATATTTTATCAATGTCAATACTTTGATATATTTATCATAATTATAGCATATTTTTCGGAAAGATTCATTATATTCTGTTTTCCAAAATTTTATTTTTTTCCTGAATATATAATAATCTCATTATCAAGTGCATCTCATTGTTTTTGATCGTCATCGGGAAATCAGACACGTTGGACAAATTGCATTATATATATTTGAAGTATCAATATTATTTTGATCTTCTGATAATAGTTTGATACATGACTGCTCCAGAGAATTTTGTCTCCCAGGTATTGAGATTTAAATTTTCTTATTTTCGTTTTAACATGCTGATCAATAATAGTTTAATAGTAGTGCATCAATAATAGTTTAAGAAAACAACTTTTCTGTGGGTATTTGTACAAAGATGAAAGCTCTTATAATACAACTTTGAGAACAAAAATTGCTATCCGATATTGAGTATCCTTCAGAATTTTTGCACAATATGTACAGATAGGATCATTTCGTTCCATAACATGACAATAGTCAATTAGAACATCGTAATTTTGGCACTATCAGCGAAATATCTGGTAAACTACCTTTCTTCATTGATTAGTTTAAATGTTATGGCATCATGTGCAGTTGCTTGAGTCAAATCTTCAAATTTACGCTTTTCATATTCGATCGGTGAAACATTGTGTAAACACTTTCAGACTAAATTTCCTTCATAACAGGTACATTTTGCAGCTACCCCATTTTTTATTAAGTTATGTTCAAAATAATTTTTTTAATTTTTTGTTACAAATGCTGTCACAATGTTCGACTGTCAAAATACCAACAAATACAGTTTTGTAATTTATATCATTATCACGATATTTAAAATATAAATCACGATACACAAAATTAGTACTTTTGTATAGAAATATCGGTACTTTCGTCTACAATTAATATATGGAAGGTTGAATTTTCATTTCTTTAAAAAGATTTTTTTCCAGGATATGGTTTCATTTGGTGAATTCAAAAGCATAATTTTGACTTCGCCGATACTGTGGCAACTTAATTTTTCCTTCCATATGCTTAATGATCTTAGGAACGGAATTCATTGATACGTATTCGTTATTCAGTTAATACGTATAGCCAATTACAAATTCTTTCTTAAAATCAGATTTTGACCGTTCTAGTTTTTCTCCTTTTTCCGTGACGTTTTTCAGGTGTTATTATAATTTCTACATTTTTAAAATTAACATTTTTCCAATATTTGTGGTTTATTAGCAGCTCCTCTATGCTGTTTTTGAATTATATGTCTTTTTAAATAAACTATTTATATACTCTATATATTAATTAATCTTTTTTCTTCCGAAATTTCCCTAATTTCGAAGCCGTCACCGTCTCGTAATTTAAGTGCGTGGAAACTTAATTTACCTGCGCAGATTTTAAAATATCACAAAAATTGCTGCGCGGTACATTGAAAGTCTTATACAGTGAAAGTGTAGCAGCACAACCAAACTCGTGGTGGCTGATTATGAGATGGCTGTGGGAAAAAAACGTAAATCTATCATACAAAGAGAATAAAGAATAAGTGGTGGAAATTGAAAGAAGAAGGGCTACGAGAAGCATTCAAGGAAAAAATGTTAAGGGACCTGAGAATACCGAAGGACGCACAGGAGTGGTGGAGTGGCAGTAGCAGTGTTATAAAGAAAGCTTGCGAAGAAGTGCTAGAAGTGATAGAGGTGTGAAGTGATAGAGAAGTGATAAGTGCTAGAAGTGTAACATCTGGAAAAGGACCACCAGAAGATAAGGAGGCATGGCGGTGGCGGAGGTTCAGAAGGAGGTAAAAGTGAAGAAAGATGCTAAGAAACAATGGAATTTAACAGGAAGAAAGGGAAGCCTATAATATTACACAGAAGAAGGCAAAACGAGCTGTGATAAAAGCGAAGACTGAAGCAGTGGAGGAGGCATATGAAGAGCTGGAGAGAAAACAGGATGAGTCGAAGGATGAGTCAGGTCTAGTGCTACATGATCAGGAGAAAATACTGGAAAGATGGCTGGAACATTTTGAAAGGCGATTGAATGAAGAAAATCTGGGATAAAAGTACGAGGATAGAGAGATAAACGAAGGAGTGACCCAAGCATTAAGTAGGGATGAAGTAGTATGCGCTAAAAAAATGAATAATGAGAAGGAAGTAGGTCCAGACCAAATCCCAACAGAAGCCTGGACAAGCCTGGGAGACCGGGGTATTGATAACCTCTGGGATTTTATGAAGAAAATTTGAAACGGAGAAACAATGACACGTGCGTGGAGAAGTAGTATTCTTGTTCTAATATACAAAGGGAAAGGCGATATGCAAAATTGTGGCAATTATAAAGGTATAAAACTGATGTATCACACAATGAAGACATGGGAAAGGATCATTGAGACAAGGTTTCGTCGGGAAACTGAAGTAGGGGAAGAAGAGTTTGGATTTATGCCAGGAAGAGGAACAACTGCGCAATATTTGCACTAAGGCAACTGATTGAAAGATGCAGGGGGGTGCAGGTTGATTTACATATGGTTGATTGATGATTGATTGGTTGATTTATATAATATATATATATATATATATATATATATATATATATATATATATATATATATATATATATTGGCATTTTAAACACAAACACTTAACAAACATTATACCTTACGCTAGACAATCAACATATAAACATTTTTTTTTTCACATTACATTTCCCAAACGACACTTAGACTACCCTGATCCGCCTTTGCTGTCTTTCCACATAACAATTTTAGCCATTAGCGGCCAACCCTGACCGCTTTCATCCATCAACGACTTCCAAACTTTTCTAAGCACAATCTTCTCAGTCGCACTCCACACACAACCACTACAGCTTGTACTCCACTGCTCCCAACTTTCTATGCCCGTCCCACATATACGGCAGGTTCTCTCGTTTGGCGTCATCCAGTACCTTCTGCCCCTTTCTTCACGCCGCATCTAAATCTGGCGATCATTATTTGGGGAACGTCAGATTTTCGGAGGTAATCTGGTAACTTTCCCAAAACGAGTATATTTTGGTACTCGGGGTTGTACGATCCCTCTTCAATGCCCTTTAACCTTTCCTGCATCTCTATCTCAAACATTCTTTCTCCTACCATACTTTCTACATTGCTACCTCTCTTAATCATTCTCTCCACTTCCACACCCGACCAGCCACCTCTTCCATACATCTTCCTTCTCTCACTCCCCCATATAGTTATCCTAGCATTACCCGTCCCTTCTTTCCTAGCAGCTTTGAACACTTCCTTTACGATCCTATCATCTCCCATTGTTTCTACCTTACATTCATACCTCGCAAACCGCGCTGCAGCTAGACTCGCAATTTTGACTGCACCTGTTTCTTGCATCACTATATACCACGGAGTTGATTTTTCCAGCTGCAGCATCCTTTTTAACACTTGTAACTGCATTCTCTCTATCTTTTCTACCTCTTTCACACCCCATACTTCAGAACCATACATTAAAATACTATGCACACACACACCTTCCAAATCATCATTTTTGCTCTGAAGCTTTTCTTGCATTCACTCTTCCATACACTCCAGAACCTGTTAGCCACCCAAGATTTCTTTACAATGTAATTTATATGCTCCTTAAAAGAACCGTCCTGACTAAACATAAATCCAAGGTATTTGAAGCTGCTAACCTGTTCTATTACATTTACACCCCATTCAAACTTTTCACTCCTCCTTCTTCCTCTCTTTTGGAACACCACCATTTTTGTCTTCTTCACATTCACGACCAGCTTTCGTTTCATAAAGAACCCTTTCACCATTCCAATCACCTCTCTCATTTCTGCGTACGTGCTTGCCAAGACAACTATGTCGTCGGCGTAGGCCAGACCACACTTTTTTTTCCCCGATTACTATACCACCTGCTTGACCCTTGCGTAATACCTCCTCTAAGTCTGCTATGTAGATGTTGAACAGCAGAGGACTTAGAGGACACCCCTGTCTTAGCCCTTTCGATACCTTAAAACATTCCGACACATTCTCCTTCACTTTCACTCTACAATACGTGCTCCTATACAAGCTCTTAATACTTTCCCGAACTGAACTCGATATCTTTTTCTCCTTCAGACGCTCCCACATTTTCACCCTAATGATCGAGTCGTAAGCTGCCTTCGGGTCCACAAAGAGGGCGTACACCTTCCCTTTCGGCTTTGTCAGTTCGTTCTGGACAACGTAATTGAGAGTAACTAAATGCTCAGTAGTTCCTCGACCATGACGAAACCCAGCTTGAACTTCCGGCAGAATACTTTTTTCTTCTTCAACTTCGCCTTGCAGTTTTTGCTCTAAAACCTTGGCGTATACTTTGTACGATGAGTCCATCAGTGTTATACCTCTGTAGTTATTTGTGTTCTCCCTATCCCCATTCTTAAACACTGGTATTATTAATCCCTCTTTCCAACCGTCCGGCATTTCTTTTTGACCTTTATAAATCCCGTTGAATTCTTTCAGTAGAATTTGTCGAATTCCGGTCGGAGCTACACTCCATGCCTCACTAGGAACCGCATCCTGTCCCGGTGCTCTTTTATTTTTTACTGCACGGAGGACAAACTCTAGTTCTTCACAAGATATTTCATCTTGCCCTGGTCCCTGTACCGTCCTTTCAACTTTTTCATCGAGCTCCTTTCTCATCTCGTTGCCTAGAATACCTTAAAAATAATCTTTCCATCGGACTATGGGAATATCTCTGATGAATTGGTTATATTTCTGCCTCCTCGATGCTAGGTATTTCCATATCTCTGCCTCACTGCTCAGCTCCTGAACCCTCGCCATTTGCTGCTCTTGCCATAGCTTCTCCTTTTCTTTTCCTAGATCTTTAGCTTCCTTTATAAGTTCCTTAAACTGCACATATGTATAATTCCCTTCTTTCCACTTTTTAAACGCCTCTCTGGCTTTCTTCTTCACGAGCCTGAACTCCTGGTCGTACCAGCTCTTGGAATAACACTCCCTTACTACTACTTGTTTATATGTAAGCGCCCCTTTCATAAGTTCCGTCAGATGACGTAGATCCTCAACTGCTACCTCTTGCAGACTGTCCAGCCTCTCTTGGTATAGCCTCTTTGTGTCTTCGTTCCTTACACACATTCTTTTTATCCCTTTAATCCTATCCGCTACTTCCATTCGCTCCTTCCAGTCAATTTCCAGAGGCAGATGATCCGACTCTGTCTTTTCTCCTATCCTGAAGCTCCCATACTTCCTCGGCCTGTTTCATTCACAACTGCATAGTCTATTACCGAGGCACCTCTTCCTCCAATATATGTCAGTTCTCCCTCTCGATCATTCCTAGTACACCCATTTAGCACACTCCAGCCTCTCTCCTTTATCCATTTTAACCACATTCTACCTTCAGAGTTTATTAACTTATCCCTTGATTTTCTGTTTATCTCTTTCCCTTCCTCATCGAGACTGTCAATTTGTAGTTCCCCGATCCGCACATTCCAGTCCCCGGCTATAATTATCCTCTCGACACTATCTACATTTATTTTCTCATTTAGCTCTTTTATCAAAGTGCGCAGACAATCTTTATTGTATATGAAGAATATTTTCCAAATCTGGTTGTTGATATTTATAGCTCGTTCCTGTATGCCTTCCATCTCTTTTCCTTCTTCAATCTCTACTTCGATCATACTCTTATGAACACCGGTAACAATACCTCCTTTTGCTCGCCCCATCTTTGTTAATCTGTGCGCGCTCTGAAATTTCCATCTATATTCACCAGGCAGATTGTTTTTAATGTCGTCCCATTCCTTTATTTCTACCCACGATTCAAGCATACCGATTATGTGGAACGTTTTTAAGAAAGTGCATAAATCCTTTCGACTGTTGTTGTTTTTCACTTTTCGTTTAAGTCCAGTTCACCATTTTTAGTTGTTCTTTTCCCCCTTTCCCTTTTACTTCGGATTTTTTTACTGAAAAATCCTTTTTTTCAAGCGTGCCCGAAGCTACCTTGTGCTCATGCCAAATGTTGTTAATTTGTATCTTCTGAAATGACACCCGTACCTGTTTCCCATTAGCTGTCAATTCTCTAGCCTTATTTCTTAGTAGCTGCTGCACTTCCCGTTCTTTATAGGTTAGATCATCGTCTATATATATATATATATATATATATATATATATATGCTCGTACCACGCAATTTGCTCTTTTGTTTCATGACAGAGATCTTCTCCTCTATCTTCTGGAATTTTATTAATATAGCTCTATCGGTGGTTTGGACATGTGCAGAGAAGAGAGGAGGACTACTTGGGAAAAAGAGTTGAAAAGTTGGAAATAGGAGGGTCATGGAAGAGAGGAAGACCAAAAATGAGATGGAACGACAAGGTAGCAGAGGATTTGAGAGAAAAAGGTTGGAAGAGTGAGGACGCATTGGATGGAAATTTATGGAGAAGAAGAATCCAAAATAGCAACGCCAACCTCACGTGATATAGGAAAGTGCAGAGAAAAAGAAGAAAATTTACGTAAAAAAAAAACAAGAATTGTATGATTACAGGTTGCGCACTGTAATGTTCGGTTCGCCTCACTGATGAATGCTCGATTCTGTGACGGAGCACCTATAGATTTTTTAAAATATTTGTTTTAAGAATTTTGAAAATATTTCCCTTTGAATCAGTTATATAAAGTGTATTACATACATTTAGTTAATACTTATAGATATACAGTTTTGTACATGAGGATATGAACAGTTAGTTGGCAATTATTCAGCGGTTTGTGTAGGCAGATTAATTGATTATTCACCAAGAGACATTTTGCGCATTCATGTTTACTTCGAATTCAGAAAAAAAACTTGTTACGCAAGACGTTAATAAAATGCCGAGAAAGTGAAAAGTGAATTTATGTCTGTAAACGTTTTTGCAATCATATTTACTACAGATATTTCCATCTTTATTCCATTAAATTTTCATAAATAACTTTTGAGTAAATGATTTATAAAAGAAAATCTGTTATTTTTATTGTGTTAAGTTTCAACTAATCGCATTGTGATGCTCAATCTAGGTTAGACAATATCCCCGAGCTAGTAACAAATAATTGTGGTTTTAGGCGGTTTAAGCCGAACAGTTTAATGTGGCAATAAGATAAAGAAGACTTAACCGACAATGATTTGTTATGAAGTGATCTTTGTATTTACGTGTATAATTTGAGTGTACAGTGTAAGTTTTAATCCGGGCCGTGTATATTTAACCCCGAGTGATTCAAGTGAGTGAGGGTGTGCGGGAGATTGATGTCGGTGGAAACTGAACTTGATAGTTGGTGTATAATCCGAACCATAATGTTGTAGAATGTATTCATTACTTCACATTAACTCTCATAGCTATTTGTAACGTTCTCTTTATACACCCAAGTCTACATATAGTACTCACACAGCCATCGGAGCAACAGATTATATTATCATATTTTATGTCGTTCAAGTTCACATACTGTTTCAATTTGCTTTTATTACTCCGAAAAAAATATTTTTTATTATTTGGCTACCAAATGTTAAGATTAATCATATTAAGATCTTCATATTAATTTTTATGCGGATATTAATTGTTAAGATGCAAATTAAAGAATTATATTGAAATATTAAAAATTTATGTGTAAATTATAATTTAAATATTTTTTAAGAAAATGACCTGGATATAAAATATTTAAATTAAACTTTAGAGTTAACTGGAATATAAAAGAAGAATATAATTTTATTAGTAATAAAGTTAAGAACAATTTTATTTTGTTCAAATATTTTTTAAATCTTTCAAATAGTTTCAACAGTGAAAGTTGATTTTTTTTCTAAAACATTGATTACTAAAATGATTTACCTGATAATATACAGGGTGATTCGGGAAGAAATGGAAATATGGATGGAAAAATGGAATAAAGTCATGCGCAGGAAGCATAAATCAGTAAAATAAGCTCATATGTTCAAGTTCGATTGTCATTTGTTTCAAATATATTTACGTTTTTCTTTTTAAAAAGTTAATTAAGTTAAATTTGAAAACGTTGTCCTAAATGCCAATTCGAAAGAAAATATTTATTAGGCTTTTAAAAATGCTTCATATTTTCATTCTTAAAGAATATGCAGATATAGTGTTTGTTTATGGATTTTTTAATGGTAATTCTAATGGTTCAGTAGAAGAGTATCGACATCGTTTTCCGAATCGAAGAATTCCTAATAGGCAAACTGTTTTTATACGTGCTATTGTTTTTGAAAACCAGCAAAGGCTCAAGCTCAAGTTTGGAACTTGATGTTGTAGAAAATACTCCAGGCATAAATACAAGGTGCATTGCAATCCAATTTGAAATTCGACAAACATTTGTTTGGAGAACATTAAAACGGAAAGGTTTAAACACTTATCATCTGCAGAAACCACAAAATCTTCAAGAAGGCGATTATCCATTAAGACTATAATTTTGTCTTGAGATTCGTGGAAATAGAAGATTACTCAAATGCATTTTATTTACTGACCATGCTCATTTTACTCGAGGTGAACTTTACAATTGCCATAATAATCGTTGATGGTCGGACGAAAACCCCCATGCCATGGAACATTCTAAATGATCAATTGTTTGCTCTTTTTGTATTGGATGGCTGTCTTACTGCGGAAGGTCATTTACATTTTTTGGAAGACCATTTAGAGGAGATATTGAACGGCATACCTTTGAATATTCGACGACATTATCTTCCAACTTAATGGAGCATCTCCTCATTATGCAAATATTGTGAGAAATGTTCTAAATACCCATTTCGGCGATCGCTGGATTGGCAGAGGAGGCCCACAACCTTAGCTACCGAGATCACCTGATCTCACTCCCCTAGATTTTTGTCTTTGGGGATGGATGAACTCGTTAATTTTTGCTACGAAAGTGGACACAAGGGATGCGCTACTAGATTGCGATTGCATTTCTAATGCTGCGGCGTTAATTAGAGCGAATCATCGTTCACTGAAGCATCGTTCGATAAACCTACACCTCGAAAGCCTCTACCTTTTGTTTTTTTCCTACTTTAAAGACCTTCTTTTCATACCATCAACTTATATCGGAAAAATGTAGCATTGGGCCACATGTCTAGGCTTTGATCCGGAGAATTTAGCATTTTCTTCATTTGACGAATCCTTTTTTTATTCACATACCAATGTGGTTTCAGGGACCAGCAGCCCTTGAAACACTGCGGTCTTATAGTCCTATTCTATTTCCCCACATTGTTCCATTCATGCGAATAAATCCAGAATATGTATTAGGTCAAGACGTCTACATGACTTGTGGTTCGGCGGAAGTCTCTCAGCTGTGATGGTAAGCTCCATTTTCCTGCACGCGATTGCTTCGCAGTGGAAGATTATATGCGAGGCAGTTTCGTCCTCTTCTGAGCCTGCATAGTGGTTCGTCTGTCCAGGTTCCGATCTTCTGTAGGCGCCCTCTTAGAGCGCAGTATCCAGTTAAAAGACATGCTACAATTGCAATCGCTTCATAAACAATTGCAAGATTTCAGCTGTTAGAGTGTTAGATATGTAACCTACCACCCATTTGCTGTGTTGCTGGCCACTTGCGCGGACCCATATAATTTTGACTTTTGTTTGTCCACTATGTTATTACTTTATGAGCCATGGTTCTGTTGAGGTAGGGAAGTCTCTTGTAAGTGCCTCTGCCTTTTCGTTTCTCTACAGACTTATGTGACTTGGCACCCACGCAACAGTAACGCTGTTGTGTTGGGCCAGATATTTTAAGTTCTGAAGGCACTCCAAAAGTGTCCTTTTTTTTGGGGAGGAGGGGGAAATACTTTACGTACGACGTCGAGGTTTCCCTGGAGAGTGTGGGACTCCCTATCCAGATGGTCGGGATAGGTTTACCCACTAAAAACCCCTCCTCGGTTACATGAAAATCAGTGGAATTGCCTTGAAGCATAACTACGCTGAGATCCACAAATTCTTTCATCATCTTTCATTCTTCATTTGTCTTTCCTCCTCCTCCTTCTTTCGGATTATTTCCTTGATTGGTCCTTCTACGGCATCCCATTTATCCTCGCTTTCTAACATTATCTTTATTATGTTGTTCTTTGTGAGTTGTTCTCCTATTTTGTCTACGGCTTCTTCTCTTATAGTCTGCCACCTATAACACCACAGGACCGTGTGCTCCGGCGTATCTCGTTGACCGCAGTATCTGCACTCTTCGCTTGGGACTAATTTGAATCTGAATAGGTAGCTATTAAAACAGCCATGTCCGCTAATGAATTGGGTAAGGTGGTATCCCACTTCTCCGTGTTCCCTTTGAATCCATGGCTTTAGTTCAGGAATTAGTTCCTTCGTCCACTTAGCCGTAATACTATCCTGCGACCATTCTTCTTCCCACTTATTTAGAGTAGCCTCCTTAGTCTTTATTTTTTCTTCTGTTTTGTTTTCTGTTTTATCGTAGATACGTTCTAGTACCAGCAGATGGATTGGTGCCGTGCCTGCAATCACATGTATGGTCTTTGTGGATACCGTCCTATAGGCACACGCAATCTTAAGGGCTGCCTTTCGTTGGGTCTTTTCCAGGATTCTTCTATATTTCGTTTTAGTGGCCCACTCACGCCACGCCGGTGTACCGTAAAGGAGTATAGAGTTTACCACGCTGTATATCACTTTCCTAGACCCCTGTCTTGCACCTCTTGTGTTTGGCATTATTTGTGCCAGTGCGGTTATAGTTCTATTTGCATTCTCCGTTACTCTTGTGATGTGGGCTCCCATATTCATGTGATGTCCAAAGGTAACAACTAGATATTGTAGCGTGGGTTTGTTGCTTCGTTGTCTCGCCTACTTTTATGGAGATGGTTTTCAGTTTTTTCTTGTCGGCCAGTATTACGGCATCTGTCTTCTGCGGTGCCAGTTGTAGTTTCCTACCTTCCATCCAACTTTGTAACTTTTTTATAGCAAGCTCTGTATCTCTTTCCATATTTGCTTTGTTGTCTCCACTCACCACAAGTGCCAGGTCATCTGCGTAACCTAGCAGTGTGGCTTCGTATGGCATTAGTCCTCTAAGTATATCAACGTGAAACAGGTTCCAGACTGTGGGGCCCATTACTGAACCCTGTGGAACCCCACATGTCATTTCTAGGCTATGCTGTTCACCTACGAGTATTCTCCGGTTACCGAAATAGCCACATATCACACACCAGGTAGGGTCTGCCTTTTCTTTTCATCTGCCATTCTTGTAGCGTTCTGAGGTTGTCCGTCCAGGAGGCCGAGTTAAAAGCGTTTTGTACGTCTAGTGTTACCAAGGTGACGTATTTTTTATTCAGTTTTTTCCTCTTTTCCTTGACCAGATCCTGCACTAGTTTCACCGCGTCTATGGTGGAGCGCCCTCTCCGAAAACCAAATTGGGTCGGTGCGAGGCCCCCGTTTTCTTCGATCTCGTCTACTAGCCTCTTGTTCAATATTTGTTCATATAGCTTTGCCGCCGTATTTAGTAAGCATATTGATCTATATTTCTTATTTTCCCCTACTGCGTTAGGTTTGTCGATTAAGGTAAGCTTCATCTCTATCCATTCTTCTGGGAACATCCCTATTTTAATTAGTTTTTCCATCGTCGTCTGGAATAGTTCTGGGTTTATCTCGGTGATGCTTTTAATTACTTCTGGTGGTATTCCATCCGGTCCCGCCGCTTTTCCAGCTCGTAGTCTTCGTCCAGCTTTTTTTATTTCCTCTAATGTTACATCCGGGATTTTTTCGAGAGCTATTGAAAGTGTAGGCCATATCCTTCTTAGGTGGTTCGGAAAGAGACTTCTTGCTATTGCTTGCTGCTCATCATCTGTTAGAGTTATTGTTCTTCGGATTCCTATTTTCCCCGTGACAATTTTGTAACCCATCACCCATTTGTCATTGTCTATTTCCTGGTATAGTACGATCCATGCTTTTTTTTTTGATACTTTTATCAGCTTTTTAAGAGTTCTTCGCTCTTCCCTGTAATTCTCTTTCAAATACTCTATTATGTTGTGTGTTGAGTTTGCTTTCCGATTTTCCCTAGTGAGTGCTCTATTCGCCTTAGAGCATTTGGTTCTTTGGACGGCGATTTTTGTATTCCACCAGTGTGCCGCTTTCCTTGTGTGTTTTTGTTGTTTCTTTTTTAGGATCTTATTGCATGCCTCCTCATCGCTCACTGCATAGTTTTTGATGTCTTTTTTCAGGTTATCCGTGCATATTGTTACATCAATATAGGAGGTTCCTCTGCTTCCGTTGAATGTCGGAGTGTCGCCGGTGCTTAGGATTACATAGTCCTTCCCACTGATCCATTCTGATAATACATTTCCTCTTCTATCTTCTACCGGGGAGCCCCAGCTGTGCGCCTTCGCATTGAAATCTCCAATAATTAGGATGGCTTTTTGGTATTGTCTAGTGTCTCTGTCTAAGACTGTCAGGTATCGTTCGAAGTTTTCTAGATTTAGCGCGGGTTAAATGTAACATGCATAGAATACAATGTTTTGGCCTTCAATCCATACAAATCCGTCTCCGTATCCCGTCTTATATATTTTTGTCCTATTCTGTGCTATATATATGGCTACGTCAATATTGGAGTCGGCTATCCATCTTGGATTTCCATTTACCATATGTTGGTTGGCTTCTGAGACCAGTGCGATGTCGAAATTGTCTTCAGTGCATTTCTGCCTTAGCAATTCCATCGCTCTTTTTCGCCTGCCAAGGTTTGTTTGAAGTATTGCGTGATTATCCATTTGCGATAGAGTGTTCCCTCCTCCTCGCCTTTGCCAGAGACTATCTGAATGCTGGACATTTTTCCGGTTCCTGCACGGTGCCCCTCCTCTTGGCATATGGGGCATCTTGCATTTCCTTTGCAATCCTTTTTCGTATGGCCCTCCTCTCCACAGTTAAAACATGTTTTGGTCCTTTCAGGGCCATTACAGTCATTTTGGCTGTGTTCATAACTCCAGCACTTAATACATCTGGTCATCTGTATCCATTTTTCCACCCGGCACAAAAGTGTCCTAGATTTAATCCTGGATCCTAGATCTACATTTATTTTACATTCTAAAATTTTCAAGAATACATGTCTCGATTGAGAGAATTTCCGCTTGAAAGACCGTCTCCAGTGGCACAGTTATGCTGCACTTAGAAAACAGTCCACAGACTCCTGCGCCAGTTGCACTGTCTTTCTTGGAGCCGTCTTGACGAATCCAAGTTTACGTTACGTTGTACTCAAGTTACTCCTGTTATATGCGAACTTGAATTTCTTATCGATATGTCCATTGATCCGGGTTACATAATGCTTATACCAAGAGACTTGTTTAATTCGACCCCGTTTTTTTCTAAATCTTCTTCTTTATTTATTTATTCAAATTTTAATGTTATACAATTACATACAATTACATTTAAATTACAATAAATTTGACATAATATTTTTAAACATCGTTCTATCTCTTGCAGTATGGGCTAGTTCGCCTATTGTTCTCAGTCCAGTCCAGTTTCGGATGTTTCTCAACCAAGACATGTTTCCTTCCGATTCTTCTTCTGTCTTTAATTCATCCTTCCACAATTAGTTGCAGCAGTTCATATTTTGGCCCACGGATGATATGTCCAAGATATTGTGTCTTTCTTAGTGCAACCGTTTTAAAATCTCTCTTTCTTTTCCTAATCTTCTTAGCACTTCTTCATTCGTTGCTCTATCCGTCCACGATATTTTCAGCAACGGCGGTAACACCACATTTCGAAGGCTTCAATTTTGTGCATTGTGGAAATCTTCAAGGTTCAAATCTCCAAACCATATAAAGAGTGGACCATACATAACATTTTACGTAACGAATACGAAGATGGGTGTTGATTGTACTATTGCACATCACTTTCTTGAATTTCCAGAAAGAAGATCTGGGCATCCCTATTCTACATATTTTACTTTATCAAAATTCCATTCTTCATTAAGCCTGCAACCTAGGTATCTGAAATTAGATCCCTGTTCGATAGCTTTGTTTTCGACTGTAATTACAGCATCAGTATATGGCAGACGATTTTTACTGTTCACCATGTATTTGGTTTTCTTGATGTTCATAGCTTTTTACTTTCTTCAATTACTCTATTTAGTAAACATTGTAAGTCTTCTATACTATCTGCTATCAATGTTGTGTCGTCACGTCAGTCATACGTCTTTGTTGTCGAGACTTATATTTCTTAAGATCGTGGTGAGTTTATCATGTTGTACGCGATAAAATGCTTTTTCATAATCGATAAAACAAATGAAGACATCTTTTTAAACGTCTTTACAATTTTGGACCAGAACTTGAAGGCTGAAAAGAGTGTCCCCATAGCCTCTCTGAATCCAAACTGTGTTCTTCCCATCCTTTCTTCTCATTTTTTGAATAAACGATTATGTAGTATTTTAAGAAATATTTTTAACATGTGACTCATTAGACTGATTAACCTATACTCACTACATTTTTGGCGTTATTACACTTCGGTAATGCAATGAAAGTAGATTTCAGGCATTCATTTTCAATCTGTATAATTCTAAATGAATAATAGTAATTAATATTAATTGTTCCTAATTGTAATTAAATAACCAGAGGATTTGAATAAATGCAATTTCGCGTTGGAAAACCAAAATCATAAAGATGCGATGATCCTAAGAGAAATTGAGATTTTATAAATTTTCTATAATCGAGGATATCGGCTGCAAAACGATATCCAAAACACTAACGACAGAGAAAATGTTTATTTATTCTTTCAGATCGTTTTCGAAATTGACTAAATTTTCTCTCTCTCTTTAAAGGCCTGTGCATACTGTCGTATCTTGCTAAAGATTGATTACCCACATGAAAATTTGATAAGCAAGTAATGAAAAACAGGAAAATGTTACAGAAAGGTTCTCGTCTGTCTTCTAAACTTACGACTAGTATTTGAATTTCTTTGTAAAATCTCCGGCAGCAAGAAGAACCAGTTATCTTGCTTCTGCAATTAAAATCCGAGGTGTTGTAAAATAAAAGACAACCTCAGCAACCTCACCAGATAAGCACATGATGTCACGACCGCATTTCTGTATGGAGCAGTAAACCCGTATAATCAGAATACAAACTTTCAAATAGGAATGCAAAGAAAATGCAATATATAGAATTTGATTCTGTGTAATTCACAACTTTAACAATGTTATCCATCATCTTCAGCAGTCCATCAGGTAAAGCTTTGAAGCAAATTACGTAATGTATAATTTTCAGTTATCTTCATGTTTATGTCGAAGCTGAGATACTGCGTGAGGCGTGAGCAAGTTGTGTGTGCGAGTTATAAGTTAAGGAAGCAACCACAAATTTCGAATTTTCTGCCGGAGACCCAGAGGTTCAAAGCCACCTAAGACCGTTTAGTCCCCATTAATTTGTGTAATTGTGACTTACTTACATATCATATTTTTATAATACGTGGCCCACGGAGATTTACGCAAATACAGGCTTGCTGGTTGTTTACCTCTACATAACACATTTTGGCCTGCAGAGCAAGAGAAAAACTGACTTATGATTATATTACCTTTTAGAGAATGATAATGGCTGAGGTTTGTTGTTGATTAATTTCCAAGATTTTTAAGGCCTGCAATTTGTAAGTATTCGAATTCACATTTTGCTTCAACAAAATGTTCACAGATCATTAATGTAATGTAAAATACTTTGATTTTACGAGCAATGTGGGCTGACAAAGGAATAAATATTGTATAATAGAAGTTAATGGATGCAATGAATTTAATCATCCACCAAAGTTCTATGGTCAAGTTTTTTATATATACGAGGTCAGAAAATGACCGAACTGTATTATTACTTTATTATAAACCTTTTCATAGTTTTTTATACGCATGCATCAATTTCCGCCATGTTTTCGGGCACTTTTTTACGTATAATCAGTCAAAATAACAAAATGTACCCGAAACAAGGCAGATGCTGCTGCTGATGCGCTTAACTAACCGTAAAAAGGTCTATTACTCGTACAGGTAGCCCTCCTATAACACGGTAAATGGTACGTTCCTCGAAAATATCGCATTGTGTGACATCGTGTTATATGAGACACATATCATATGATATAAAAGAGGGGTTAGGTTCCAAAAACTTACTGAATACTTTTATTTCATATATAAACTTTATATGTAAAAAGAAACTTTATATGTAAATAATTTTAGTTAAGAATTTATTATTACTCGTACAAGTAACGAAAGTGGGTGCCCTAATCTAAAGCTTGTGTGGTTTATGCTTAACTGTCCTGTCCTTAAGAGAACCTGTTCGGCGATATTTTTCGACCCATTTTGCAATTGTCCAGTAATTTGGTGGCGCTGGAAAATTAAACTGTTGTCAGAACTATTTATAAGTTTGAATAATGAAGTTCGTTCTTATAAAATGCTCTATACAAGCAAACCTTTGTTAATTCGGCCACCGCTCCATTTCCAAAAAAACATATAGGTTTACTGAATATTAGACAGTTAAAATTATGGCAAAAAGTAATTACTTTTTCATGTTTATATTAGGTAAAAGCCGGACACTCTTAATTTGTCAACCGTGTTAAAGCGAATTCGTGCTGAAGGATAGGGTGTTATAGGAGGGTTTCCCCAAATATCTAAACGTGTTAGAGCGAATTCGTGCTATAGCATTCCATGCAATAGGAGGGCTACCTGGATTATGAAATCTTATGCGCTACACTTGTAACCTCTCACGGCGCACTACAGTGCAGGGGCACGCAGTTTGGTAGACACTGAACTAAATTAATATCAAATAGTTATAGTTATTCTTTATTTAATCATTTTTATACATAATGTATTTATGACACGTCAAATAATAATAATAATAAAACAGAGTTAAACAGAGAACGTATACATAAGTGTAAATGGACGCAGACATTAATGTAAAACAGACATTATATACAGTCGTAAAACATGGCTTTAGACGTAAAATTTAAAGTTTAAGGGAAAAGAAATCATTGATTGAGTAACAGCAACTTTCTATAAGCAAGCTTTTGATTTTGCTTTTAAAAACTCGAATCGGAAGGGCCCTTAAGAATGAGGGTAGCTTATTATAAAGTTTTAATTTTAATTTAGGTGAATTTTTTTCAGATTTAGCTAGCCTGAACTGTGGTATAACCATATTTTATTTGATATTTTGGAAAACCATAAACCATAATTATTTAATTGAGTATCAGGAGTTCAAAAAAAACATTTCGTTTTATTTTAAGAAATTTGAAGTTCAGTAATAACCAAGTCCAGTAACCTTAAAATCTAGCTATGTTTAAATGCACTGGAAAGTATTTGAAAAAAAATCGAAGATCTAACTTGTTTAGCTTTTAAACCTCTTCCTGAAAATATTTAATTTGGCACTTAACTCGGTTTTCACTTCAACTCCTCAATTCTTTATGTTATTAAACAACAACAAGGTTCGAAGAAATAAAAGTTTACAACGTGGAACTTTCGTGTGTGCAGTTTTACTTAATGTTTTTAATGAAAAAGAAGGTTGCGTCCATTACTACGTGGTAATCCACTAACACTCACTTAAAAATGATCTTCAATTGTCGAAAATCGAGTCATTGAAAGTGTGTAGAATTATGTAACTTCACAATTTATATAATAGTTTCACAGAAATTATTGGTAAAAATTAGTAATGAGCGATATGGTGATTTTCTGATACCGTCGCGATCTTTACAATCACGGTGATTTTTCACAGTGACCGTGATCACGTTATTCTAGTACAAACTACAAATCGCGAACTTACACCTAGTGAATTCAAACTAAAATAATCAGTAACTACTTAACTACCAACTACGATACGATGTTCACATCCACTCTACTTTAATTTCAAAAAAATAAAAATGGTTCTATTCACAAATATTTGTAATTCGCAAGTAAAAATTGAAAGAAAATCATTTTGATAAACTTATTAAAGGCCGAAATATAGCCTTAATATGTAAATATATTGAACCTGTTCATACTATAATATTAAGTCTTTATAAATTTAAATTAAATTTAAGTCACAATTAGATAACGGATGCAAAAATTAATAACAATAAAAAATAGATTTATTCACAATATTTGAATTTAATTCGCATTTAAAAATAAAATAATTTTGACTTTTGTATCACGTAATATATTTCTACGTTCAGTCAAGACCTGGCCAGCTTTAGAAGAAAGCGTTTAACATGACATAAAAGGAAAGAACCATAGACAGAATATAAATACTGTACAATTGATAATCCGACATATATGGTACCAGACAACCGCCGGATTATCAAAAATGTATCAAGATTATCAGGATTATCGAGATTAAAAGAAAACTATCACAATTTTAAATATTTTATGTACAATTGTATTTTAAAAAGAATAAAATATATCTATAGTCAGGCCGGCGAGAGAATGTAGCTGAGGTACGCGACGAACTGTGAGCGCCAAATTCAATGCTTTCCAGTTCTTTATTGACTGCATTTCTACTTACATTTTTACTTATTACTTACCGAATAAATTAATTTCATACAGAAACACTTGTATTATTATATTTGTTTAACATTTCTTACAAAATAACGTTTTAACGTTACGTTTTCCAAACACTGTGCGGACACGTATCAATGTGGGGGTATGCGCAGAACAATACTAAACTCGTCGAGACGAGATGCATTCTCTCGCCGGCCCGAGTATATATAGGTAAACGTGTACATACAAAAAAAATATGTACAAACTTAGAATAAATAGTAAGCCAAGTATAGAGTTAGCTTGTTCAAATCGTCAATCAAGTTTTCAGAGTTATAAGCAAGGTTTTTTGGCCAGACCATTTTTGGTCAGACCAAGAACACTGGATGGTGTTGTTTTTAACTTTATTTCTTCTGTACGCTAGGTTAATATGCGGCGCGGGAGGAGTGTAAAAAAAGACACGTGTTTTTCGCCGGATTACTAAACGTGACCAATTAACCAACCACCGGATTAACATAATGATACTGTACAGTTAAGTGATGAATGTGGCTTCTTGCCTTCTAAATAGTTATTCGTATTATAAGTTGCATGTTGAAATCACCGGCCACCGTGAATACGAAGATTGGATCACTGCAGTGACCAGTGATTTTTTGATAATGGTGATTAAATTACCGGTAGTGAAATAATACCGGTAGGGGTGTAAGGGGTGACGATCAACATTGACTAACAACAAGTCATCAAAATGCCAACCTCACCTGCTCGAGTGATGACCCAGTCTTCCGGTGCACGCTGCTAGAAAACCAACGAGGCTCTGGCGACCGAATATTGGCGGTATAACCATAATTATCGCAGATCAGGACTAAATCCCTGTTGTTGAGAAAGGCAAGGAGAAACCATTTCAACGATACTTTTTATTCTCATGAGAATCATGGCTTCGCTCAGAGATAAATGTTCCGGAAGTAAAAACAGTTCTCCAATCGGATCTCCGGGGGGAACGGCTTTGAGAGACGCCCACAGAATTAACAGGAAAACTATATTCAACTTAGGCACTTGGAGTGTCAGAGGAATGCTCCAAACGGGAAAAACGTATATCATGGAAAAAGAACTCCAACGATGCAATATATCTATTGCAGGTATATCCAAAATCCATTGGAGAGGAAATGGATATTTTAGCACCTCCATGGGAAACACAATAATATTCTCCGGCAATGAAAACAATAGTAGACATGGCGTTGCATTTGTACTGTCTCCAAACATCAGTAAATATATTATGGGATACGAAGCGGTCAATGGCAGGATTCTAGCCCTGAGACTCCACGCAAGCCCCGATGAATCTCCCGATGATGAAGTTGATGAATTTTACACACTACTTAGAGGAGAAATAGAAAAAATCCCAGACAGAGAAATAATGATAGTCATGGGGGACTTTAATGCCAAAATAGGTACCACAAAAGAAGACAATTACATAAGAAGTATTGTTGCAAGGTACGACATTAGGCAAAGGAATGACAGAGGCGAACTAATGCTCAACTTCTGTATTGACAACTATCTTACAATAACCAACACAATATTCCAACAGCATATCAGACGTTTGTACACCTGATAATCCCCGAATGGGATATACAAAAATCAAATAGAATATATCCTAATACAGTCACGATGGAGTGAACTTCAATCAGAAAAGCAAAGACAATGCCAAGCGCAGATTGCAACAGCGACCATCGGTTGCTTATTGTAAGATTTCAAATAAAATTTCAGAAGCCACACCAGCGCATGATACCAAAAAGGCTCGCAATCGAAAATGAAAACACCTTCCAGGTAGATTTGAATACAATAGCCGATGGACGCCAACATAAAAACATAAATAGCCGGACAACTGAGGCTATCTGGGTGGAAACTAAAGATACCGCTGTTAAAGAAACACCAATAAACCAAACACCGGAAAAACGCCAACATTGGATGTCAGATGAGACTTTCAAAATAGTCAATAAAAGGCGTATACCCAGAAATCACGGCTTAAACTCGCAGGAATTAAAATCGAAATAGGCAGAACTCAGTAAGCAAATAAAAAGACTATGCAGAAGACATAAAAATACATATTTACAAAACATATGTACCGAAGCACAACATCATGCTGAACACAACTACACTAGAGGCTTATTCCAATCGGTAAAGAAAATAAACCGTAAATTCTCTCCAAGATCATGGGTCATAATGAGGAAAACCGGAGAAATAGTCACAGATCTGGATGTAGTTCTAGGAACCTGGATAAAATATTGTGAAAGTCTGTTCCAAGAAGCAAACACCAGCAGCAGAACTAAGCAAACAGAGGCAATGGGTGAACCTTCCATTCTAAAATCAGAAATAGAACTAGCCATGAATAAATTTAAACCAAACAAGGCACCAGGCTGCGACGGCACCCCAGCAGAAATAATACAAGCCATGGTGAGAGGTGTTGACATTTTTTACACCCTGTGCCAAAAAATCTGGTCCACAAAAACATGGCCAGAGGAGTGGGTGACATCTACATTTATGCCTCTACATAAGAAAGGTGTGAAGAAAACCTTGTGTGACAACTACCGCCTGATATCTCTGGTTTCACACGCTAGTAAAATAATGCACTCTATAATACATTAAAGATTAAAAACGTATCTAGAATGGCAAATCCCACCAGAACCGGCAGGTTTCGTTCGCGGTCGTGGTACTAAAAAACAAATAGTGAATCTTCGCCAAGTCATTGAAAAGTATGGCGAATTCAACAGATAACTACACTTATGCTTTGTTGACTATCGTAAGGCCTTTGATACCATTAATTGGAACTGGCTCTGGATAATCCTGAAAGAAATGGTAGTTCTGGTTCATCTGTCACTTTTAATTCAGAATCTGTACATAAACAGTAAGGCAGCCGTAAGAGTTGACAGTTGTCAACTATCTAATCCCTGTAAAATTTTAAAAGGAGTTCGTCAAGGATGTATCCTGTCGCCTCTTCTATTTAACATCTATGGAGAATATATTATGATAAGGGCAATCGACGTATGGAACGGCAGAATTGCAATTGGTGGAATAAAGATATCTAATCTTTGTTATGCGGACGATACCGTCCTACTAGCAAATACCCAACAAGAACTTCTGGAAATCTTGAATAAACTGGAAATGGAAAGTAATAACCTTGGCTTGGCCATCAATTACTCAAAGACCAAAGTTATGATCATCGACAGGGTCCAGAATAATATGCCAGACATCCTCCACCTGGGGCAATGCCAAGTCATGAGCCAATATATCTATCTGGGAGACCTGATTTCAAATGAGGGTGGTTGTTCCCAGGAAATCATTCGTAGATGCGAAATCGCTAGACGGACGGTGAAAAGCCTCCAAAAAACATGGAAAGATAGTGCTATCACTTTAAACACAAAAAAACTAACATTAAAACAATGAAATTCGCGGTATTTCTATACGGAGCAGAAACGTGGTCGATAAAGGCTGTCGATCGCAGGAAGATCGACGCGTTTGAACTATGGTGCTGGAGAAGAATCCTACGAGTTCACTGGACAGCAAGAAAAACTAATGCGTCCATCATCCAAGAAGCAAACGAACCCCGAAGGTAATCCAAAATAGTGCAAGCTCGAATCCTTAAATACTTTGGGCACATTCAGAGAACAGACGATGACAACTAGGTACTAGGTAGAAGGTACTAGATTCCGAGGTAGATCTCCTACACGCTGGACTGATCAAATAAGGGCATCCACTGACTAAACAATCAACCAAGCAGCACACAGCGCCTACAACCGTGGAAAATGGCGAGATTTTGTAAAGCGAGTAACGAAGTAATACGAAGCTTGATCACGACTCTTCTGTCAAGAGGAAAGCGAAGAAGAAAAAGAAGAGTGAAAAATCGTTCATCCTTAGTAAAATCCTGAATTTTTAAATTCGGGGTTAATTTTATTTGTTTAAATTTTCTTAAAGATTATATAATACATGTCACGTATATATCCAGAAAATTTGGTCACCCTATTTTTATGGATTTACCTATTTATTATTTTTTTTCTGTTCAATTCGAAACTCCTTTAGTTTTTATTTAAAAAGCTTTTACCTATATAAGAAGATTATTTCTACAAGATATTTCTTTATGATCGATAGATACTTGAGATAAAAAATATCACGAATAAATAAATTTTAATCAAAAGGTTTTTTTTTATTCGAAAGATCAGTACATCACATTAAAATTTGAAAATGATTTCGGGAATATGGCCAGCGCGGCTGCTTTTGATGAAGCGCATTCTGGAGTCCAATTTTGGGCAACTTGTTCGAGTATTGCTGGCCGTATGGCACGAATAGCACGAAGAATGTTGGCCTCCAAGGCGTCAATTGTTGCTTGTTTATCAGCATAAATCAGTGACTTCACGTAGCCCCAAAGGAAATAATCGAGAGGTGTAAAATTATATAACCTAGGAGGTCAATTGGCAGGTCTATTTCTCGAAATCAACTCATCGCCAAATTTTGATTTCAATAAGTCGATGTTTGAATGGTTGAATGCCGTATGGAACGTAGCGCAATCCTGTTGAAACCACATCTCGCCCGGATCAATGTCATCCATATTTTCATACAAGAAATTATTGATCATGGTCCTGTAACGCTCTCTATTGACCGTAACGCGAGCTACGGCTTCATCTTTGAAAAAAAAATATGTCCTGATGATGCCACCAGCGTGCAAACTGCACCAAACGGTGCATTTTCTGGATGTTTTGGGTCTGTAGGGACTGTTGTGGATTAGTCTTACTCCATATGCGCCAATTTTGGTTATCAACAATTCCGTTAAGCCAAAAATGAGCAACATCGCTGGACACAATTTTGCGATAAAACATCGGCGCCCAAGTTTCCAGCTGCCCTAGAGCCCAATCGGCGAGAGAACGACGATGGTCTCCTCGCTTCAATTCCTTCACCAGATTAATCTTATAAATGTGTAAGTAAAAATATTTGCGCAAAATTTTCCACGTAGTGAAGGGACAGAGTCCTGTGACCGACGACGCATCGATAAATTTGAATCTTCTTCCACACTTTCGTTTACAGAGGCGATATTATGTTCAGTACGTTCAAACTCATTCCACATTCCTTCAACGTGTTTAGAGAGTATGTGGTATGAAGATGGACGGTTTATGTGCGCCATAAAAATCACGAAGTCGTCTATAAGTTCATTAAATTTGGATAATTTGAAGCGTTGTTTCAGAGTATACTGATCATAAATGTAACAAAGTGAGCTCAGTATTTAAGGTGGTTTAACAGCTAACCTTTTCGTAAGTTCTATCAAAGCAAGAATACACCCTATATTTATAGTAAAAATAAATGTACCAAATATATAAATAACTAACAAATATTAATAATTGTATAATAGTAGATTTTGTAACTAGTGCGAAAGGTTGTCAATATTACTCGAGAGCAAAAATGTGCGCACGATCCAAGTATGGCCGCGCATTCGCTCGAGAGAAATTGACAATGTCGCCCGTGTTACAAACAATATTTTTTATCACTCATGCGAGGGGAGTTATCTTACAACTTTGAGATCCAGGTGCCATCCCAAAAAAATTGAAGCAAAAATTAAGAATTTGCTTTTTCAATTGTCTCCTGTGGTGTGGATTCGTCATAAGAACTCTCCGGTCTCACCAATAGAATTTACACTCACTTTAAAATGTTTTCTTTAATTTTTATTTTGTTAATTTTTTAATATCGAGGTCTTGATTGTTTTCATTTTATTTTTATTTATTTGTTTATTTTAATGTAACCTAGCGATATTGAATATTTGTGTGCGTTAATCAAGTTATGCAAAATACAACTATTATTGACAATTATCTCACTAAAAAACCTGCACCAAGATAGTTCTATTGTGCATGAGTGATAAAATATACTATTATGTTTATATACGATTATTTGCAAATTTATTACATATTATTTCCCGAGATTTTTATTTCCCGAGAAAATGAAAATTTTTTAAATAATTGCAGTACACCTTATAATAAATTAAATTGTTGAAAACGAATTTTCTGATCCAATTGAATGGAATCCATTTTAAATGAACTTTTAAATGAGTTTATAAAAAATTAATAATTTTGATGAATTATAAAAAACCCTGTAAATTAAAATATTACATTCTGCATATTTGATATGGTTCCACTCGTACATACTCTTTCAATTTAGTTTAATACTTAATTCAGCCGTTCCTTCGACATCAATCAATTTTTTTATTGGCTTACCAAATGTACATAATTTTTAATTTATATGTGATTTTATTAGGGTCGAGTGAAATATATCGACAGCAATTCCGAATATATTTTAATTTAGATTTATGGGCCATAAAAGGCGACCGAAAATCTGTACAGTTAGAAATCTTGGCTCATGTGGCAGCCAGTATAGAGTCGTATTAAGGAGATATCAACTTAATTTATGTATGGTAGTAGTAAAGGGTGATGTAATATATTCTAAGTTAGTCCTAATGTCTACTAGGATGTTTGACTGCGGCTAAGCCAAGTAGACTCGGAATGGATCCAAAGCTTCGGGATAGACGAGCATGACGCACCAGACTCGACATTCTCCGCTATCTCTGTAAGCCTTTTAATGGCCGAGTGATTACTTTCATCGATTTTCTTGAAATTATTCCGACTGAATAATCATATTTAAAAAGCTAATTTTAATAAAGTTCCGAATAAGTTTGCTTTAATTGGAAAATGTTGTTTAAAAATTGTGTTTGTTGTGCATTTCCTTAATTACAGCAAATTAAAGAAACCTCTTGGTTTTGTTGTGAAGTTATTAGTCCATTTAGAAATGAACGTTGTTTTGTGGTTGATTCAATTAGTGATGAAACGTATAGTAAGAGTAAATGTGTTCATTTGGAAATGGGGATAAAAAAGCTTGCCGGCGACTGTGGCATAATAAAGCAGTGTTTTATAAAGTGGTCGGGAATTCAAAAAGCTGTGTTAAATCTGATAAATGGAGCACCGACACGAGTCAGTGATCCAACAATACAAACACTCAAATACGTAGTAAATTCGCATCCGTTCCTGTGCACGGGCCGCCAACATCGGGAACATTGATGGATGATTGCGCAAACAGTGCATCCGCCTGCGACCTGTTGCCGACGTCGCCGTTACGTTCCTGCTCCTGCATATGCAAACACGTCCAAACGGCCGCCACCTATATTGCGAGTTATCACGAACGCAAAACTCAAAAATGTATTCATGTACACACACATCACTCACTCTCCTCTAATCGGCTCATCTAAATAAAAAAACATCTCTAACATTGGATAAGCGTGCTGTCGACACACTCAATTTAAACACTTTTATATTTACATTTTTGACAAATTATTACAAAATCATATAGAAAAAAGCAGATATATTTACAGTTCTATACAAAAATACTTCTTGGTTGTACACTTTATTTAAACTACGATTAAGACGTATTAATGTCACATGGAGAATAATTGTATGCAAATTTGCTCTTAATGTAATTGTTTATCGATAATTGCATAACTGCCCACGCGTAGAGTTAATTGTTTTCGCATTAAGGTAGATCAATGCACAGCTCTAACACTTGCAGTTTCTCTTCTCGTCAAAGTAAATTTAAGAAAAATATATTAACCAATTTTTATAAATAATACTTTAAAATAATAAAAATGCAGTAATAAGTTTTAATTAATATTAATTTTGTCTTCATCTTAATTTTACTGATTGGTTTTCTCCTCGATTTACGGACCTTACTGTTAGCATAATATAAATAGAAGAACGGGAAATAATTATAAGAACATCTACAAAGGGTTACTGATTGAAATCTCATGGTCAATAGCCCTTTGAAACTGTTTAGTTTTCAAGAAAGTGTACCAAGTAACATCCAGCCCTGTCAAATATTCTCCAGTCCTGCTGAGTCTTATCCAGTCTAGTACAGTTTTATCCAATTTGTAAAGTCTTGTCCAGTTATTTCCAGTCTTATCTAATTTAGCCTAACCTTGCCTAGTTCTATTAATATCTATATAGTCTTATCTATACATGCCTAGCCCTGTCTTCTCCAGTAGAGTATTAGTAAGTCTTCTCTATTATATTATAAATAATATATAGACTAATAACCTTGTAAACCCGAACTATATAGAATAGTTTATCGAGACTTAAACTTTTCTAACGCCTTCAGTTTCAAATATGTAGTTGGATGATTATTTATAAATCCCTCTCTACACAGTAATTAGTAATAGTAGTAGAGTAATTAGACTAAATCTACAATAGATTAGAAACAACACAGCAACAATAGAAGACATGCCAAGACACAGAAAGACTTAAAACGACAAGACGAGGTTTTAACTGAACTCCATAAACATTCTAGCAAGTATTGTTTCGATTTGAAAAGTATCATATTATCAAACAATGATCAATCTCTTCCAGTCCTGTAATATCCGTTCTTGTCTAATTCTATTAAGGTTGTGGTTTGGTCTTGATTGATCTCATCTGGTCTTGTATGGCTTTGTCTTGTCTGGTCTTCTATACATTTCTCTGGTTTCTTCTAATTTCCTCGGATATTGTTTGGTCTTGTCTGGTCTTATTTGGTCTTGTATAGTATGGCTGGTCATGTCTGGTCTTGTCTGGACTTCTCTGGTCTTCTCAGGTCTGTCCTCGTCTTGTTCGGTCTTCTATGATCTTGTCTGGTCTTGTCTGATCTTGTCTGGTCTTGTCTGGTCTTGTCTGGTCTTGTCTGGTCTTGTCTGGTCTTGTCTGGTCTTGTCTGGTCTTGTCTGGTCTTCTCTGGTCTTGTCTGGTCCTATTTGCTCTTGTATAGTTATGCCTGGTCTTGTCTGGTCTTATCTGGTCTCGTTCACTCTTGTTTTGTCACGTCCGGTCTTGTCTGGTCTAGTCCGGTCTCTCCGGTTTCTCCGGTCTTGTTCAGTCTTGTCCGCTCTTATCCGCTCTTGTCTGTTCTTGTCTTATCGGGTCCAGTCTTGTCTGGTCTTTTCCGGTTTCGTCTGGTCATGCTCGACCAACTCCGACCGACTAATTATAAACTCTGGTCGTGTTTCGAATTGTCTGGTCTTATATCAACTGGTCTTGCCTTGTCTGGTCTCGTATGTTGTTGTCTGGCCTTGTCTGGTCTAGCATACTCTTGTCTGGTCTTGTCTGGTATTCTCTGTTCTTGTCTGGTCTTGTCCTGTCTTGCTTTGTATCGTCTGCTTTTGTCTGATAGTCATCTTATCTAGTTGTGTCTGGTCTTTTTTAATCTTGTCTGGTCTTGTCTAGTCTTCCCTGGTCTTGTCTGGTCCTGCCTGAACTTGTCTGGTTTGTCTGGACCCAACTGGTCTTCTTTTGTATTGTCTGGTCTTGTTTGATCTTATCTTGTCTAGTCTACTCTTTTCTGGTCTTGTCTGGTCTTGTCTAATCTTGTCCTGTATTGTCTGGTCTTGTCTGGTCTCGTCTACTCCTGTTTTGTCACGTCCTGTCTTGTCCGGTCTTGTCCGGTTTCTCCGGTGTCGTCCGGTCTTGTTCAGTCTTGTACGCTCTTATCCGCCCTTGTCTGTTCTTGACTTATCTTGTGCGGTCTTGTCCGTTTTCGTCTGGTCGTGTCCGACCAATTCCGACCGACTCATGACCAACTCGTCGTGTTTCGTCATGTCTGGTCTTATATCGACTGGTCTTGCCTTGTCTGGTCTCGTATATTGTTGTCTGGTCTTGTCTGGTCTTGCATACTATTGTCTGGTCTTCTCTGCTCTTGTCTGGTCTTGTTCTGTCTTGCTTCGTATCGTCAGCTTTTGTCTGCTCTTGTCTGATCTTATCTGGTTGTGTCTGGTCTTTTCTTGTCTTGTATGGTCTTGTCTAGTCTTGTCTAGTCTTCTCTGGTCCTGTCTGATTTGTGTGGTCCTAACTGGCCTTCTTTGGTCTGTCGGGTCTTGTTTGATATTATCTTGTCTTGTCCACTCTGGTCTTGTCGGGTTTTGTCTGGTCTGGTCTGGTCTTCTCTGGTCTTGCCTGCTCTTGTCTTGTCTTCTCTGGTCTTGCGTAGTCTTGTCTGGTCTTGTCTGTTCTTATTTGGTCTTGTCTTGTCTGGTCTTGACTTGTTATGTCTAGTCTTGTCTGATATCGTCTGGTCTTGCTCGGCTCTGTTCGGTCTTGCATGGTCTTGTTTGATATTATCTCGTCGTGTCTGATCTTGTCTGGTCCTGTGTAGTCTTGTCTGATCTTGTCTGGTCTTGACTTTTCTTGTCTGGTCTTGTCTCGTCTTGTCTGGTCTGGTCTGGTCTTGTATGGTATTGTATGGTTTGGTATGGTCTTCTCTGGCCTTGTTTGGTTTTGTCTAACCTTATCTGGTCCTGCCCGGTCTTGTCTGCTCTTGTCTGGTTCTGTCTGGTCTTGTCTGGTTTTCTCTGGTCTTGTCTGGTCTTATCTGTTATTGTCTGGTCTTGTCTGTTCTTGTCTGTTCTTGTCTTGTCTTCTCTAGTATTGTTTGTTGCTGTCTAGTCTTGTCTACTCCTGCCTGTTCTTGTCTGGTCTTGACTGCTTTTATCTGGTCTTGTCTGGTCTTGTCTGATATTACCTAGTCCTGTCTGGCCTTGTGTGGTCTTGTCTGGTCTTGTATGGTTTTGTCTGGTTTTGTCTGGTCTTCTTTTTTCTTGTCTGGTCTTGGCCGGGGATTTCTAGTTTTGTTTGATCTTGTCTGGTCTTGTCTAGTCTTATCCGGTCTTGTCTGGTCTTGTTTGGTCTTGCCATGTCTTGTCTGGTCTTGCCTGATCCTGTTTGGTCTATTTGTAGTAAATCGTGTAATGTTTATTATAATTAATTTATTGCCATTTTATTATGTTTTTCATACAAAATTTGTTCAAATTTTGAGGAAAAAAATCGTGTTGTTAATTTAGCGCTTGATAATTGGTAAAATTAATCAAAAACCGTTTAATTAATTCGTAATGAGATTGTTGTGTTTTCCAAGTTGTTGACTCGATAATCTGTTTGGCATTTGACGTAATCGTCGGTTGAACAAGTTTGCATAATTCATAACATATTTGGGGGGCATCACGGCCTTAACATGGGATCATTAGTCTTGTTCCTCGTTGCCGTTCCCTGTACACGCAGCGCGAGCGGAGTGGCAGACGGGGGTTGACTGGCTGGAACGGGCTGTTGAGGATTCACTGTTTCGGGCGAAGGATGCGGAGAGAGAGCGTTGAGTGAATAGTGAGTACAGTTGCCATCGGCATCGCAACCCGTCCCTCCACGTTTCCATCTCAATTTGCCGCATGACATCGGCCGCCCCTAATCCGAGGATCGCACGGCATAACTCTTCATCTACCTTTTACACTTACAACAGTGATTTGTTCCTGTTGATGTGTTTGAAGTTTAGGCTCCTGGATTTTCTTAAAGGATTTAGATCCCGCTCTGATGAGAATATGTGATATCTAATCTAGTACCTTCTATCTCCTTACGACTTTTCTCCATAAATCCAGCCTAACTTTTTTTATTATAGTTTACTCAAAAATCAATGGTAATAATGACCATCACTAGTCTAAACTTCAGGCCTATTTAGTTTTTAGATTTATATAATTGTCTTCGCCAGTTCAATAATATTTTTACAAAATTAGTTGTCGTAAAGACAAGGTTAATTTTTCAATCCAGGGTAAAAATATTTTATTTCTAAAAATTAATGATAACTGAGATATTGGAAATTAATATTAATGACTCGTATCAATATCAAGTATATCAATATTTATAAAAGCAGCGTCAATTATGCTATAATTATTAACTTTCTGTTTCGTAAAAACTAAGTTTAAAACTGAAACTTGACTAAATAATTATTTGTTTAAACGCTTAATTGATTTGTTTGATGGTAACATGAGTAACAGTAAGAAACGATAATTAATGTGAAAGGATCAATTAGGTTTTATTAAATCTTTTATTATTGGAGTACCCAGCAATTAGTCAATGACTTTCTAAAATGGATTAACGTTTTCAATCAGAGACGTTTCTTCCAATTATAAATAATATTTTATATTTGATGTAATAATAAAATATTAATTAAACAGTAAATTATAAAATAGACAAATCACCAATTTAGTTGTAGTTGATTCTTGGGAAAAAGGAGTATCGATATAAATAATATCGATATAAAGGAATATCGATTTCACCTTCGGTAGTATTAGTTGTCTTATTAAAAAAAGTCCTTTTCCCAAGAATCAACTACGATATAATAAAATGCAATATAAAATACAATATAAAAAAATAAAATCTTAAAATAATTGACCAATTTAGGATTAAAATTTTTTACGTTCTAAAATTCTTGGAGTTTTGCAAAATTTCCATAAATTTTTCCATAAACTTTAAAAACGAAGTTGATTTTAATTTCCTTCCGATATTTATTATTTTCTGCGTTTTTTTGTCAAAATCCTTCTCCAAATCAAAACTTTTTTGTATTAAATTTGATTTCTTCGGGTTTCCATAATTAGATATGCACTTTATTTTCGTTTATATCAGGGGTCGGTAATATTTTTTGGCTGTGGGTCAAAAACAATCAACATGTTGATATTAGAGCGATGTTTGGGTCAGTGACATTGTCATTTTAAACAGTCTTTTAGTGAATACTAAGATATATTTTATTAAGGAAATTAAAATACGCTTTTAAAACTTCATTTCAAACTTCAACAAATTCAAAATTGTAATTATAATTATTATAAAAACAAACATGAATTTTACTTTTAAACGTTCTCTTCGATATCAATGGTCTTTGACGTTGAACATGTGAAGTCAGTTTATTCAAGTCTGGTTTTTATATGTAGTCGTTCTAAGATGAATACATGCATCTGAATTTTCGGTAATTAACCTGTTCCTGTTCTTGCTTAAATTATAAACATAAATTTTATTTCTAAAAATATTTGCTTACTTTTATAAGTTGAACCGAATGTGGACAAAACGGCAAAGCCATTTTTTTCAAAGATGAAAACTTCTTAGTAAATGATGCCCAACACGTTGATATCATGAAGAGATATTATTTTCTGTTTTTTTTCAAATCTTTCCGCAATTTCTTAAATTTATCCATCATCCTAAACTTATAACATCAATCATTTTTCTAAATTAAAATTGTTTTTTAAATTTTTAGATATTGAAAATACTGCAAATTAAAAACAGTTTCTTCTATTTCGTCGGGCTTTATTATATATGTAAATATTTTGCCATCCCTCTTAAAACTTTTAAATAGACTTTCATATTCACTTTTAATAACGAAAATCCAACATTCTAACATTATTATATTGTGATGTGAAGAACCAAACTCGTGCATGTCGCTCAAGAACAACAGAGAATATTACTGTTGTAGCCCATAGTGTTGAGGAAAACCCAGGCTTGTCCATTTCTCGTATTTTTTTGCTATTTGGCATTCCACAAAAGACATTATGCCGTATTTTGCATAAAGACTACGGTCGTAAGGCTTTTAAAGTTCCGTTAACACAAGAAATCACGCCTACCGACCATCAACAACGTCGTATCTTTGCAAAGATCCTTTTGAAATTCATCAAACTGATCCGAAATTTCATCTAAAAACCATCTTGAGTGATGAGGCCAATTTTCACCTCGGAGGCTATGTTAACAAGAAGAATTATCGCATTTGGGACTCGGAAAACCCAAATATTATCGTTGAAAAGCCTCTCCATCCTCAAAGTGTGACTGTTTGGAGCTGTATTTGGTTTGGCGGGGTCATTGAATCTTACTTTTTCGAAAATAAAGCCAGAGCATCTGTTACGGTGAATCGATTGCGCTATCGATCAATGATTAATGAATCATCAATTTTTTTTAATGGCCAGAATTGGAAAATATTAATGTGGACGATGTTTATTTTCACCAAGACGGCGTTACGTGCCACACAAGAAACGATACCATCGCTCTTTTAAGTGAAAATTTTCCTTGCCGTGAGATTTCTCGAAGAGGCGATCACAATTGACTTACCGAGATCTTGTATTTTAACACCTCTAGATTTTTTGATTTGGGGCTACGTGAAAGATAAGGTTTTTGCCACTGGATATAGTACTAAGAAAATGGTCCTGCAAGCGTAACCGTGGCGGCCATTTGGCTAATATTGTTTTCCGTTATTAATACCCTTCACTTTACAATTAAATTAACATCCGATAATTTTGCATAAAAATACTCGTTTTTTTTTAATATCAAAATTAAACCCTTATTGAAAGACCCGATATTTAGATTGCTTTCATCAAGTCTTAATAACCAGAGTTTATCATTGAGTTCGAGATCATTTTCACCGATTTCGTGAAGAAATATTTGTATATCATAAAAACACGCTATGAATCTATTGATAACGTTGCCTCGACTTAACCATCGAATTTCATAATGTAACTGCAAAGATGAATATTTCGATTCAATTTCATCCAGAATAGCTTTGAAGCGCCTGTCTATTAATGCTGACCGCGCTATTTTCTATCATGTCTATGATCCCTTTCCATTACATCCTAAAGTTGTTGCGCAGATGCTTTTGCAAATAAATTTTCTTCATCTACGATATAATGAAAACGATAAAGGTCATTATTCCATTAGTTTTACAAATCCAACAGTTTTTCTTCTCATACTTGGAGCATCATCAGTTGTTATAGAAAACAATTTACGTTTTAAATCCAATACCTACCCATTTTTGAAATTTGTAAACTCCTTTGATATTACTTTACGAAAAATATCAGTGCCTTTGGTCGTGTCATTCAGTGAAGCAATAACGTACAGTTCTTCATTGACATTCGAAATATTTACTGATGCAAATCTAATAATAATTGCAAGCCTACCCATACTGGCCATATTATTTATATCGGTACTTTCATCAACTGAAATACTATACCTTTTCTACTTCAAATTGGTAACAAACAACTTCAAATTGGGAACAAACAATTTCAAAATGGGAACAAACAATTTCAAATTGGGAACAAACAATTTCAAATTTTGAACAAACAATTTCAAAATGGGAATAAACAATTTCAAATGGAATGATGCAATGGTGTGTGAACCAGGAAGAGCAAATACGGACGAAAATAAAGTAAAAGACGTGAATATGCTCAGAAACCTTTACAATAACAAGCGGAAAGTATTTCTATATTTGATATAGATGATATAGATGAAACCAATTTTAATTTATCTATATAAAGAAAAAAGTGGCGATCAAAGAAAGGAACTGTGGAGGAGCAAACATTCATGTTATCGGATGTATAGGGAATATGGGATTGATTTATTATGAGATTAGTAGAAAAGCATTCAAGAGACCAGAGGCAAATGAGTTTGTGGCACATTGCTTTTGAAATTCTAAAAATATGCATCTAAAGTTATATTGGTAATTGATAATGTTCCATGACAATTCAATCGAAGAAGTTTTTCATGAAGATGAATGTAATGGCCATGAAATAGTGAAGCTTGGTCCATACAGATCAATGTATAGTGGCAATCGAACATGCATGGTCAGCCTCAAAAGCCGATGTTAAAAGAGATTTGGCCGTTCAAATGTCAAATATTCTGGCCGAAGAGGACAGAGCAAATATTACTCAAGCCGAGTATCGTCTACAGCGGCTAGGTGCTATTGTAATTGATAATTTACAGAACCTGACTGTGGCTAAGAGCGCCAGATACGTTGCACATATTCAAAGGCAGAAATCTTGCCTGATTCTTTAAATATGATGGAGGCTAGTTTTTCAATTATTATTTTTAGGTTATATAAGTAAATTCTCTCCGTTCTTTATAGTTTAATGTAAAAATATATCACAAGAAGCATAATGTAAAATTGAAAAATGAAATTTTTTAACATAAAATTGTATATTTGCTCTTCCAGTTTAAAATTTTTTATTCGTATTATAAAATTGTTTGTTCCCAATTTGAAATTGTTTGTTCCCAATTTGAATTTGAAAAGGTATAGATAGTTTTTCAATAGTTCAAATAAAATGAAAATCAAATTAAATATATTTTATTTCATTACTTAAGGATATTTACAATATTCTAAATGAAATATGTCACAGAAAGAAAAGCAAAGCAAAATAAAAACAAATAAATAAATATTGGATTCACATGTAGAAGATTTTAGATATTATTTATTTTTGAATAAAATAATCTTCGGTCATATGTAAATAATTCACAATAAAATGTAAACAATGAAAATATAAACAACTTACAACAATTTTTGAAACTCCCTTGACTGAAACTACATATTTGTTATATGAAAAGGCCAAAAATATTTGCAAGCTCTGGTGGTTTGATATCACAGAAATGAATAGGGTCTTTCATGTAAAACACATTAATCCATTTAAATTTAAATAAAACATATTGCAAGTAAGATATCGTAGATATTTTTTATTTGTTTGAAAGGCCCATCTAAAGCCATTATATATGGAATATAAGATCCTGCAAATTTCCGCTGCGCACCCGAAATCTCAAATTTTCCTTGACTCTGGCGCATAAATCAAGCTGAATTTTACCGGTGGCATGACTTATGTTGGCTTTGAGGGCCACCGTGCTTTGTGGCTTATTAACATAGACAAGCGATTTAAGAAAATCACACAAGAAAAATCTAACGGGGTCAAATGGCACGATCTCGGTGGCCAGTTGACTCTCAATGAATCACCTCCACGTGAGATGGCCATGCCCTCAAATCGCTCGTACAGAATGTCCAATGTGGCAAGAGCTGTGTGGCACGTAGCGCCGTCCTGTTGAAATGACATATCATTGGTGTCCATATTATCCAATTCAGGCCTAAAGAAGTTGATAATCATCGACCTATATCGCTCGCCATTGACAGTGATTGCCGGGCCAACGTCGTTCTCAAAGAAATATGGACCGATGACGCCGCAACCAAACAGTGACTTTTTCGGGATGCATTGGACGCTCTTGGATATCATGTAGATTGTTATCGTCCAAATTCGACAATTCTGTCTATTGGCGTAACCGTTCATCCAGATATGGGGCTTATCGCTGAAGATGATAATTCATCAGCTGAATTTTGTACGGTTGCAGACCCAAGTTACGACGCAAAATAGGCCAAGTTTTAGTCTGAGGAAGGCTTAGTTCTAGAGGCGATGGGAAATCGACTGCCTCGGATTCTCCTGTAGACTCTCACGGACAGCATAGTCCGTAGTACTGGTGTTGTTTTATTGTTTACTGAACCAATGGACTCAAATTTATCCACCACGCTGACAATAGTTCCCTCGTTAGGACGATTTTGGCGACCGTAAAATGGTGGCAGCGCGCGGAAGTTGCCCGAACAGAACTTCCATATTGATTCAGAACAATTTTATCATTTGCATGTGTTGTTGAGCGCTCTATCCGTTCATGCTTATTTGGCAAAACAGACTGAATAAATGACAGCCTATGAGAAAGGTGTAGCTTCAACATTTGGCCGCTACCAACTGTCAAATTTCGGAAGTCCTTATTGGAAGACCCTATACAAAATTAAATTGATTAAATTGATTGAAAGGCACAAATGGTAAGTATTTTCTTTTTGAGATATATTACTGCTGTTGACCAAATGGATTACAGCTTACAGCTATTTATCGCAATAAATAATCTAATTAACACAAATTGCTTATATATTGATAATTAATATAGCAATAACTTCCAAATAGTAATAATTTTAATGATATTGACGTAAATGGAATCTTATTCCATCTGTATAGTCTAGTCCTACATTATAGTAAAATAATCATTATTACACAATAGATATATACCACAAAGGATTATTGATCAATCTTCGTAATATAATGAGATCATAAGATCTTTGTATTAGAAGTAAAGTTCACATATAATAGTTAGGGTTTCTGTATTCTGGGAAGAAACTTTTGGAAATGGTATGAAAATTTTAGAAATTATAGTGAAAAAACGAAAGCAAGATTTCTTTTTGGAAACTGCAAAATCTGTATATATACTTGATAGATATCTAATATAAGGTGATAATAAAAAAAGTAAACTATTTGAGCATTTCAACATTTTGACACCAAACATCATAATCTCATGGCATTCAATTCAAAAACATATTCATAAAACAACAGAACTAGACAGGCTTTAACAAGACCAGACGAGTGGAGGAGACTTCTCAAGACTCGATCAAACTAAAAGAAACTAGACAAGACTAAGCCAGTCGAGCTCAAAGTATACGATACCAAACGAGAGCAGACAAAACAAGATCCAGTCATACAGGACCAGATCAACCTAGTAACTAGATCAAAATAGTAGGCTGAATCTATTAAGATCAGACTAATTGCAACAACACTAGAGTAGACAGCGATATGGTGATTTTATGATATCGTTGTTATCAGTGACTGCTACCTTTCAATGACGTGATCGTGATCACGTTATTGTAGTACAAACTAGAAAATCCCGAAATCCCGAAATCCCGATCGTGCGTCTAGCGAATTCAAACAGAAATAACTAATAACTACTTACTCATCAATATACTCCTCTCCACTAACAATAAGTTTCTGTCGCTAATCGCGGCATATTATTAAATTATTATTATATAGTCAGTAGTATTTTTTTAATCACATACATTAAAATTTATAAACAGAAAGAATAAATGGGCTTACATAAAAACTTAAAACAAACGGAACACAGCCTGAATTTATAAATATATTCAGCCTTTCCAGAGCTCTATAACAATTACTGAGTCTTTTTAGGACTATCAAAACAAATTTCTTGTGAAATTTGTAAGTAATTCTATAGCTTTCAGTCCACCTTCTTGACACTCAACAAAAACCATAAGAATAACTTTGTTTAAAAGATCATGTCTTTCCGATACCTTAAGTGGATAGCCATCTGTGGACGCGTTTCGAGATTTATCTCTTCCCATCAGCACAATCATAATCTCTCATAATAATCTCTCATCTCTCAATTTCATGAATTTCAAGAAATTTATTTTGGTAGTCTCAAAAACACTCAGTAATTTTTATAGAGCCCCGGAAAGGCTGAATATATTTATATATTCAGGCTGTGTTCAGTGTGTTTCAAGTTTATATGATTATCTACAACGTGGGATGGTTTAACAAATTCTGAACTGGTTTACCTTTTAGAATTAGTACTGTTTTGTAAAAAAAGACTATGGTTGAGATATTTGTGGTTTATTTAACAAACGTAATGAAATAAAATAGTAGTTTATGATACGTGAAGTGCGTGAAGAAGGGCTTTTGTGCATTAGTTGCGTAGTTTAAATCGCAATGTGTGCACAAAAGCCTATCCGACAGGTGTATCATACATTATTTTATCTAAGAACCATGTTTAAATACTACTGAATCTAAAAAAAAAAAATTTTCTTACCGATAATATTGAAACATTGAAATTTTGACAAGTAAAATGCTTCAAGTCACTGACACATTAAGGTTAGAATGTTCAGCACCTCCGTAGCAAAAATGCTAACTAGTATAATAACACTATTTGGTCGTTGTCGATGTTATTTTATTTAGATTATAGTCTATTCGAACTTAGATAGGAGAGAGAGTAAATATGGTGTAGATAACGTCAATACTAGCACATATATCGAAAAAATAATTGCAATAATTGTCTTTATTATCACAGCTCTAGGCGTAACTGTTCGAGCCAGGAGATGGCCTCCGGTGTCGCGTGTAACAAGTCGTCGCTCGTTCCAGGGAAAGCTGTTAGCGGGCATTCGCGGGTGATGTGTTCCATTGTTTGAGAGGCAGCACCGCATTCGCACTCTGGGCTGGGGCGCATTCTCCACCTATGGAGTGCCGACCCACTTCTGCCGTGTCCAGTACGTATTCTATTCAGTCGAACCCAGAGCTTGCGGGGCAGGTTAAAACAAGGTGGTGGTTCTTTAGAGTTGAGTAGGGGGTGCTAGGTCGCTGAGACTTTGCCCTGCCAGTCCGACTGCCACTCCTCTTATCCGTCAAAGTTGTTAGTGCTTAGCTGATGTGCCGTTCTGACAGAGGGACTTCTAGACTTTAGTCGATTAAAATGTGAAATCAAATGTGTGAAATGAGATCTTGGTGGATTGGTAAGTCCGGGTTCGCGGTTATTTTATTGTTCTCTCGGACCAGGATCTGCTTTCTGCGGACTCTCGGCGGCTCTATGTGAGATAGCACTGGCAGCCATTCGATTGGTGTAGGCTTAATGGATCCCGTAATTATACTCATCGTTTGGTACAGAACTTTGTCGATTTTACGTACGTAGGGGCTGTTTATCCAAGCCGATGCGCAGTATTCGGCCGTTGAGTGGACAAGACCATGTGCAGAAGTATGCAGGGTTGGACCATCAGCTGCCCAGGTCGATCCAGCCAGCTTGTATAGGATAATATTGCGGGTCCTCATTTTCGCTGCCAAGTTGGTCAGGTGTTTGTTAAACGAGAGGGTACGATCCAACGTAACGCCCAGGTATTTGGGGTTGTAGTTGTGTTGTAAAACAGTGCCATTTAGAGTGACTTTTAGGCTGGTAGATGCCATTCTGTTGTTGAGATGAAAACAACAGGTCTCGGTTTTCGCAGCGCTGGTTGTCAGCCTCAACTTCCTAAAGTAGTCCGATAGAATGTCTAAGTCCGCTGACAAGGTGGCTTCTATGTTTCCCATGTTCGCATGCTGGATTGCCAGGGCCAAATCGTCGGCATACATAAACTTGCGGCTTGGTGTTTGTGGAAGGTCACCCACGTATAGATTGAAAAGAAGTGGAGCCAGGACTTAGCCTTGAGGTAGGACGTTATTAAGCAGCTTGGGTCTGCTTCGTGTGTCCCCCATTACAGTCTGAAGGGACCTATTGGAGAGCATGTTGCTCACCAGTGCTGTCAGCTTCTTACATTTTATGGTTGTCAGGAATTTATACATTAGGCCTTCCCTCCAGACCGTATCGTAAGCAGCTGTTAGGTCTATGAAGGTTACTCCTGTGTTACTGCGTTCCTCAAAGCCTTTCTCGATATCGGTCAGAAGTGCAAGAGCCTGATCTTCGCAGTTGCGTCCAAGTCGGAAACCAGATTGTTCCACAGGTAAGATGTCCAGGATTCGTGGGCTTATTCGGTTGTAGATTAGTCTCTCAAGTAATTTATATATAACGCTTAGGAGGGCAATGGGTCGGTAGCTGCCGGGGAGGTCGGCAGGCTTTCCTGGCTTGAGGATGGCGATGATATTAGATCTTTTAAGTTCGCTTGGCAGTAATTCGGCTTCGAGGATATTAGTGAAGAATTATGACAGCCAGCGCCTCGTGTTTATTCCACCGTAAGCAAGGAATTCCGGGTGTATTTTGTCAAACCCGGGTGACTTGCCGATCTTTAAGGATTGGAGGGCTTTTGTGACTTCGTCCGTGGTAAATTCCACAGACTGCTGCTCAAACCTTATAGAGGAGTTTTTGAGGGCCTTGAACTCCTTTTTGATTTTGGTCGACTGGGATTTATCTTTTCTGGCTCTGGACAGGTTCACAATGTGGTTCGCTACCTAATTGGCCGTGACGTTGGCAGGCTTCGGCATGGTATGTGAATCGCCCCCCAGCTTCTTAAGTAGGCTCCACTCCCTTCTAATTGAGTGTCGGAAATTCAGGCTTTTAGTTGTTTTGTTCCATTTTTTCTTCCGTGCTTCGTCAAGGTTGTGTAATAGGGAGTCCGCAACATTCGATCTGCCGTTTTCCAAGTAGTGAGCGTAGAGGATCTCATTGACCTCGATCCAGCATGGTTGTATTGTTTTCTTACACCTCTTGGTATGTGTTTCTTGGCCGCGGATATTACCATCTTTACAAATCTCTGGTAGTTATTTGGCCTTGGAGCAATAAACCGGATGTTTTTATCGAGGGCGGTCGAGTATCCCTGCCAGTTCGCCATTGAGAAGTTCCATCTTGGGATATGATTGGGATCTGGGTGCCCACCTCCAGCAGCATGGGGCGGTGTTGGCTATGCGGGAAAGCCTCAAGAACATGTCGGTTCACTGGAACAGGTTTTCCCTCTTGATCAGATGACACGAAGCATAAGTAGCTGTGGCGTACTGAGGGTGATATGTTGCACTGATAAGTCTGTATCCGTGGATTTTTCCCCTTTTCCGGAGCTGTGAATCGTCATAGGTATGAGTTTCTTGTATGAGAACCACATCGGTGTTATGGTTCAGAAGAAACTTGGAGAGATAGTCACTCTTAGATCTACTTATACCTTCGATGTTGAGCTGGCAGATCCTAAAAAGAGGTCCAAGAGTTTTTGTCTATTGGCTCTTAGAAGATCCGTTCGTTCCATTTTCTAAAAACGTTGTATCCATGTATGTTTCGATATCCAGGAGATCGTGGGATGGTCTGGGTTACCTTTTGTCTTAGCTCTTTAGTGTTACCCAGGGTGCGCCACGAGGAGGCGCGCTAAATTTGTACCCCGTTGTCGATGTAATATAGGTTTTTACTAGATTTAATCTATATTAGGTTATAGTTTGGTTGAGTCATATTGGAGCCTGATAAATTCAGACTGGGAGGCGGAGTCTTCTTAATTCAAAATAAGAAAAATGATACAATTATATACGTATAATTTTAATATACGTCAGAAAACGTATTCTCACGACGTCTATGTTTTTTGTGATGCGAGTTGTTGCCATAGTAACAACAAACGGAAATCGTTTAATAATGAAACTCCATTTGATTTACATTGAACTTTTAAGTACGATTTGGATACTAACTACACGATTATTATAATGGCTCCCTTCACATACAATAATTTATTTATTAATGTGTTTATTTTGGAATGCGATTGTATAAAGTTTTTAGTTTATTTAAGATAGCTCGAAAACTATTTGAGCCAAATCTAAAATTTTGACATCAAACAACATAAATTCATGACATAAATGACATTCAATTCTAAAACATGTTTATAAAACAACAGGGCTAGACAGGACTAAAAATACTAGGCGAAACGAGGGTAGACGAGGGATACGATTCCAAACGAGGGCAGACAAAACAAGATCAGGACATATAAGACCAGAGCAACCCAGTAACTAGATCAAAATAGTAGGCCGAATTTAATATGATCAGACTAATTCCAACAACACTAGAATATACTTAACAGAACTAGCCAAGAATGAGGCTAGCATATAGCGGGACACAACACGATCTTCTATATCTATATCTATTATCTTCTATATTTTGGAATAGTCCTGTTGATCCTTCTTTAGTCTAATCTAGTCTAGTTTATGCAGTCATTTCTTGTCTAGTGAAGTACCATATATTCTTGAACTATCTTGTCTATTCTTAACCATCCTTGTCTTATACAGATATATGTGCAGATATAATTAGTTCATATTTTCTAATCTAATTGTAAGACAAAGAATATTGAAATGTTTAGCATATTGTAGATAAGACTTTAAAGGTAGGCGTCCACATGTCCGCATCGTACGTATCGGACGCATCGCATCAAACAGATTACTATATTCTGTATGACGTCATCGGCACGCATCGAAAAAGTTGCCCCTCGGAGCAACGGCATCGGCATTACCAACAGCACGATTCGTGCGATCTGTACGATGCGGAATAGTGGACGCACTTGTCTTACTTTCCATAGAAGGAATACTGCGATCCGTTTGATGCGATGGGTCCAATACGTATGATGCGGAAATATGGACGCCTATCTTTAGGCACTTTTTACAATCTTATGTTTGTCCAACAGACAATTCAAAGCTAAATAAGAATGGAGTAAATGAGGACTAAACAAGACTAAATAAGATTAAACAAGGCGAGGCAAAAATATATTAGAGATACTTCATTAGTTTAGGCGAGACCAGGCATGACTGTATGGAAATAACAAGTAATACATTTGACAAAATTAGATATATTTCGGCAGGAAGGTTTGAAAAAATATTAAAGATTGTGGAAAAATAACAATAATGGACAATTATAGATAAAACTAAGCAAAGCGGGTATGTATAAGACACTGGTAGACTAAACTATATAACACACGATTAAACTAATCTGACCAAATATTGACAATGATCACTTTAAATATTTTCTTAACTGAAAAGCTTTTATGTAAATATAATTAGTGATTTCATATAAATGTTTTAATCAGTCTTCATTTTATTAATGAATATACTACAAATTTAATAGGTATTTAATTTTAATTTAATTTAAAAATTAATATTTTGAAACAAACTAACTATGAAATTGAGAGCATATCTGAAAGTTTATTGTATAGAAAATATCAGACAAAAATGAATCAAGTATTTCTTTCGTCTAGTCTACAGGTTGCATTTATTGTGTGATATAAAGTGTGTATATATGTATAAACTAGGAGTTATAGTGGTTGGTGGTCGATGAATGAGAGTTCTCTAGGTGAGACCCGAGGGAATAGAGATCCGGCCACGGTCCATCCAACACCGGATGGCTCCTGAGGGACGTCTGCTTCTTAGGCAGCCAAATAACACAGATTAATTATAGCTGTCATCCCCTGTTATTTCAATATGGATAAACGATATTTAACAATTAAATGCGACAGTTGCGCTAATTTCTCACTATATACGGCTCGGAATCCAGCCCGTCACATAATCGAAACCTTTCCAATTCGCAACAGAAATAAAGACTAATTTACTCAACCTTAAACAAGAATCAACTTATTAAGATTTCCATAAGAAACCAATCATTTCAGAAATATTTTCAGTATTCGTCAAAATAAATAGTGCGAAAATATAAAGTAGCTACTTTCGAAATGCTCGCGAAATATTTGGCTTAATTATCATTAGTTGTTCTATTAATATTGCACTGGTGTTTAAATTGCTTTGAAAATATATTTTCAAAGCAATTTAGTATATAAATGATTTATATATGATTTATAAATGTCACAACTTAGAATAGGCCCGGCCCAAGGGTTTCTTGCACTAATTCTTGGACGCTAATATTGAAATTACTCCCCTAAAAAATAGTCGTACAATTTTCACTAACTATAATGAGAGGCGCGAACTTGACCACTTGATACAATCTCCAAAATGAAACCTTCGCCAAACTGGGTATAAACTGAATATCAGTGAAACGTCGACACGTTGACCGGTGAAATTTATTGTTACTCTTACGCATTCAAATTGACTGAACCGGTTTATTTTAGCGTATACAGTAGGTACGTATGAGGTAGCATATCATATCATATCTTTATCTTTCGCACTTCTTCCCTTGCATTAGTTTTCTCTATTCTCTGCGCTCCTGTTTGGATAAGCAGCTATCACAACAATCTAGTTCAAAGCTAGTTAAACCCGCTATGAGAATTATAACATCCAACACATACGTGGTCTGTAGAAAAGTATCCGATCTTATTTTTATTTTGAAAACCTAATGGATTTGATCAATCAAGCCCGCTTGCATGAGCCGACCTTGAACTTTCGTGCTCATGCGTGAATTTTTTCCCGCCTGTAGATAGCGTCAGTTGCTGTCGAGTGACGTAGTGTGTGTAGTGCTCTCTTCGGTTTTTCAATTCAAGTAAAATGACGGAACGACTGGATTAGCGCTATTGCATCAATTTTTGCCAAAAACTGGGCGACAACCAGGTGGAAACTATTCGGAAGATTCAGACGGCTTTCGGTGACGATGATATGGGCATCACACAGATTAAGGAGTGGTACAACCGGTTTAAAGACGGTCGCATATCTGTGGAATGCGAGCCACGCTCTGGTCGGCCATCAACATGCCGGAATGACCATTTCATTGCCAAAGTGAACGCTGTGGTGATGCGGAACCGTCGTGTGATCCGAGAAATTGCGAATGGAGTTGTGGTCATCAGGAAATTAGCTCCAGCACATTCTTCGCACTTGGTTCACAATTTTTTGGCAAAAAACCAGACTCCTTTTTTCGACCTGCTCCTTACTCTCCTGATATGGCCCCCTGCGAGTTCTGGCTATTCCCGAAAGTCAAGAGGCCATTGAAAGGAACGCGATTTCAGACAAGATAGGAGATTATGGCTGCAACGACAGCCGAGCTAAAGTCGATTCCGAAAGACGCTTTTTCGGAATGCTTTCAATAATGGCCGCACCGCTGGGAGAAGTTTGTGGAGTCCCAAGGAGACTATTTTGAGGTTGATTAGGTTTATAACGCTCCAGGTATGCCAGTTTTTTTTACCGGATAAAGGTCGGATACTTTTCTAACAGACCACGTATCTACTGGTTCCCAGTATTATGCAATATTTCCAATTCCAACAGAAAATGCAAAAATCTGGAAAACGCGTTGTTAGAAGCTGAGCATGGCCATGGCCGTTATGCAGACTCACATAAATGGGATATGGCTCAATCCCCAGAATTTGACTTCGGTGCTTTTAACCAAACCATTAAACAAATAACTGCAGAGTGCACTCAGATATATAACCGCACATCGATAACCTCGAGGTTCTACAATGGTACATGCGATGACTTCATAAGAGATGACCTCTCGGCGCTGGCGCTGGTGCGAATTCTGGGTTTGGATATCAATATCTAGTCACTTCTCTAGTCATTTTTTCAACTTATTAATAGCATGAATGATAAATAAATAAATAACATCTTTATTAAATCAGTGAGGTACATTGTACAAAACCTATTGAGCATCTCATAAAACAAGTTCATGCCAATAAATAAAACTAATCGCATCACCATTAATATCATTCTCATTAATATTCGTGTAATTTGTAAAAAATAAATAATTCATTTGAGATGACCTTTGTCCTTCAAATATTCTTCCAGGTTGTAGAGGCTCTAAAAAAGGGGCTTTACAGGAGTATATTAATAAAAACATTGGGAGAAATTACTATGTGAATCTTCAATAATAAAAGTAGATAAATTAATGAATTACTACGTTTCAATTAATATTTCTTCTTCTTCTTCTTTCGAATAGGCTCACTTTGGACCACGCTGGTTCAACTGTTGAGCTTTGATCTTTGCCCAGTATTGTCGCATCTTCTGCCGGTGTAACTCTTTTCTCCCTTCTGTCCAGGGGGGACCTTTCCTTAGGGGTTTTTCCTGAAATCCACGGACTTCCTTCAGGGTGCGTCTCACAGACTGTCTGTTTTGGAGATCTGTTGTTCCCAGTTCTTCAATATCCATCTCGGTTTCTGTCAACCAAGTGGTACGAACCTTCTTGTTTTGCCAGAAGGTCAACAGGCGGTTGGTTAGTCGGGGGCAATCTTGCAATGTGACCATAGAAAGCTATCTTTCTTTTCCTTGCACAGTCAGAGAGCATCTCAATATGTTTGTAGAGATCAGAGTTATGCCGCCTTCGGAATTCCCAATTTTCCTTTACTGGGCCAAGAATTTTCCTGAGGATTCTCCTCTCTAAAAAAACAGCTGTCCGGGTTTTACAGAAAGTTCTTCTTCTTCTTTAGGTGCCTTCTCCATTACTGAAGGTTGGCAACAATCATGGCAAATTCCGCACGGTTTTGTGACGCTCTGAACAATGAGTGGGAGCCCACACCAGTCCAGTATTTTATGTTTTTTAAGTCTTTTATGTTATGTGCACTCTTCGAAATATCCACACCTCAAACGCTTCTATTTTGTTCATAGTATTGATCTTCAACGTCCAATCCTCAACACCATATAACAGTATCGAGTGAATGTAGCACTTAACGAACCGTTATCTTAGTTTAAGGTTTAGACTTCTCTCGCAAAATACTTTTCTCATCTTAAGGAACGTTTTTCTGGCTATTTAGATGCGTGTTCTTACTTACAGATCTGGATCCAGGTCTTCGGTGATCCAGCTGCCCAAGTATTTAAATTTGGCGACCTGCTCTATTTAAATAATAGCTAAACTAGATAAACTAGTACTAACCATATGGAAATGGGAAGCATTGCCAGACGAATGGAACGAAGGTACTATCATCCCCATCCATAAGAAGGGAGACCGCATGAAATGTATCAACTACAGGTGAATATCGCTACTGAACGCAGCATACAAGATACTCTCCAATGTGCTATTGAGCCGCATATCACCATATGCGGAGGAACAAATTGGCGACTATCAGTGTGGATTCAGACCAAAGGGGTCAACAGTGGACCAGATATTCACAATCCGACAATTACTGGAGAAACACTTGGAAGTCAATAAAGACGTGCACCAGCTGTCCATGGACTTCAGACAAGCTTACGACACAATGCAGATTGTAGAAATTGTAGATTGTAGATATGGTGGTGACGGCTTGTACTGCAATCTTTATAGATCTATTGTACCCCACCCTCCTCCTGCAAGCGTTGCTGTACTTACCCATTTAGAGCGCCTCCTCCAATCCTGATTCCTTTAGGAATTTCAGGATCTGAGTAGCATTCAAGGCCGGCAGCTCCTCTGTGTTCAAGCAGTGAGCCCCGAGGTACGTCTGTCTCTTGCGGAGTAGTGCTCCGCATTCTTTGAGCAGATGTATGGGGGTTTCCTCTGCTGAGCCACAGAATCTGTTTCCGTCATCCTCCTCTAGGCCTAGGGCCTTGAGATGTTTCTTAAGTCTGCAGTATCCCGTCAGGATTCCTGTCAGAATTCTAAGCTTGTTCCTGCTTAATTTCAGGCAAGCTTTTGTTCTATTCTGGTTAAAAGATCCCAGCATCACTTTGAACTGCCTTAGCCCTGGAAGTTCTTTACAGGTTTTCATCCCTTGTTCTCTTGTTTCTTCATCTAAACTTTTGTGGATGGTTTTCACACTCATGCCGAAAAAGGGTTCTGGACCTATAAAGGGACTACTGGATCCCTTGCTTGCTAGGCGATCGGCTTCTTCGTTTCCGTTTATACCAGTGTGTCCTGGTACCCAGTATAGCTACACCATTATAAGCGACAGTGTCTGGATAGCCATGGCAAATATAGGTATACCACATAAAATCATCACTCTTACGAAGTTATGTATAAACAATACCAGATGTCGGGTGAAAGTAGGAAACCATATAACAGAGGAATTTTCGGCAATGAGTGGATTGACACAGGGAGATAGACTGTCGCCCCTACTCGTTAACATAGTCCTAAGTATGGCTATCAAGAAGACGAACTTCGCCACGGAAGTTTATACTAACCAGGGACCACAGATGATCCTTACTTTCGCGGATGACATTGACGCGGTCGGAAGAAGTACTGTCGAAGTCAAGGAAAGCTTCCTGAAAATAGAGAAGGAATGTACGAAAATGCCTCCAAACAACGAGGAAAAACCAAATACGTGCACATTACCCGACAACCAACCAGGGAGAAAATCTGTCAGAATATAAAGATGGACACCTATAACTTCGAATGTGTCAGACAGTTTAGGTACCTTGGAGATACGATATTCTCAGACAACGACAGCAACGAAGAGATTAAAACACGAATACACAGTAGCAATAGGTGTTTCTTCACCATGAGAACCCACATGCAATCCAAAATGGTGTCGAGAGTATCAACGCTGAGGGTGTACTAGGCGGTAATCAAACCGATCATCTGTTATGGCTGTGAGACCTGGACCCTTACGAAATACAGTGAGCTTCTATTAAAGCGGGCTGAAAGAAGGATCCAGAGAAGAATATTTGGCCCCGTCAAGGATCCAAACACGGAGCTATATCGCATAAAAACGAATTATGGACTTATATAAAAAGCCGGATATAGTAAAATCAATAAAATCCCAGCGTCTAAGATGTGCTAGACATCTCCAAAGAGCACCTGACAACCGACTGATCAAGATATTATGGGAAGGAAACCCAACCAGAAAGAGACCGCTGGGGCGGCCGAGAATCCGATGGACGGGCAACATTTTAAAAGATCTACAGACAATGCAGGTATATGACTGGAAGGAGGAAGAAGAACTGGAAGAAGAAGACCTGCTCTATTTGCTTATTGTAGACTTGCAAATTGGCTTGGATATCTGGTGTTTTACTGATAACCATTGTTTTCGTTTTGGTCGTATTTACTTTTAGCCACCTTCTGCTATTATTTGCCTTATCAAACGTTGTAGGCCAGCTGCACTGTCTGCAAATATAGCCGTATGGTTCGAGTATCTGATCTTGTTCAATAGTTCACCATTGATCTTGATTTCATCTGTAGAGTTTTCCAAGGCTTTGAAGATTATTTGTTCCGAATAGATACTGAACAACAAAGGTGATAGTACACAGCCCTGACGTACATAGCTCCACGTTTAATAGGTATATCGCTGATTTTGTCGCCATCGAGTCGTACTGGAGTAGTCTGAGGAACACCAGACAAATTTTTGATGATACATAAAGTTAAAAATGTCAAATGTCGCCATTTAACCGATGAACATTACAGAGTAAGATGTAGTTTGGTTTTCTAATTTTAATTTTATGTTGAGATTAAATGATAAATCCATACTGATGAAGCCAAAAGGCAGAAATCCGTCTATGAATGTTCATTATTTTTAATTTTTACCAGGTTATAGTGCTGTTAGCAACCCACATGGCCTTTTGTAGCACGAAAGTGAAGGAGGCCAGTTTGTACTTTTAATTATATAAATTTATGTTGTAAGTCATGACTGGATTAAAACGTAGTAATTCATTAATTTATCTGAGATTATATTAGTCATACCCATGAGTTCTCTTTTGGGTTTTGAAAATTTCTTTAATGTGTGGCGATGAGCCCCATATGATAATTAATAACCTATTGTATTTCCCTGTGGAAGATACGATATTTTATTTATTTTACATATAACGTTGTTTGCTGTGAGGTTCCATGTGAGGCGCCCTTCTAAATAACGTTCAAGGAATTTGATTTGATTTGTTCTCTGAAGCTTAACTTGTCCAATCTGCATATTAGTCTCTCTTTATATTAGTCATACCCATGAGATATCTCATAGCTCTCTTTTGGGCTTTGAAAATTTCTTTAATGTGTGGCGATAAGCTCCATATGAGAATTAATAACCTATTGTATTTCCCCGTAGAAGATACTTAAAATTTTCGGTTTCCTCACTATACCCTATAGCAGGGATGGCGAACCTTTTTGAGTAGTGGGTCAAATTTTGTTAATTATATTGTTCGTACTAACTCGTGGGTCATCAGGTTAGTGACATGACTTGGAAAAGAGAAGGGGGGTCAAAGAACCCTTTTTTGTTCTCACTTTTAAAAGTTAACAAAACCCGGGTTTCATTCTTGTTTCACAACTTCTAAAGTTACAAACCGATTGTACATTAAAAATAGTTGTACATTAAAAATAAAAATCTCAGAATATTGGCACTCAGTTTCCTCTAATAATTGTGGGAATTGGCGCTTATTAAAACCTGCTACGTTTACGAAATTGATGACTTTTATTAAAACTGGCATTACATTGTAAAATATTTTCAAACCTTGTTTTGCACATAAAACTTCCTGATGTATTATATAATGAGAATGTATTCTTAAGCTTTTTACAAACTATCATTCTGAAAAATGTTTCCAAATACTGTTTCTTTCCTAATATTGTTTCCTAAAATACTAAATACTAAAAAACCATTCTGTTTAGATGGTCTGGAATTTGTATCGTTTGTTTTTCTTTTTTAACTGCAGCCATACTAAGGGCTACAACTAAAAACATATTTTAACACATAAGTAGAGAAGAAATTTTTAATTGTAGTAGACGAATTTTAATAAAAAGTAATAATAATATTGAGTTATTATCCATTTCTAAAGGTTTATAAAAAGCAATGTGTGGGTAACTTAAAAAGTATGTGTGGGTCAGTGTCTGACCCGCGTGTCATAGGTTCGCCATCACTGCCCTATGGCGTATACGTCTTAGAAGATACGATATTTTATTAATTTCATATATAACGTTGTTTGCTGTGAGGTTCCATGTGAGGCGCCCTTCTAAGTAAAGTTCAAGGAATTTGACATGATATGTTCTCTGAAGCTTAACTTGTCCAATCTGTAGGTTTTCTGCGGTAGGTCTACGTACAGTTTGAAATATAACATATCTGTTTTCTTCGACATCAAGGCACATATTCTTTTTCTTCTTAGACTTTTGTATAGGCACGTGTGCCTGTTTCTTTAAGTTCCTCCTTAGTCTCTAATCTGCTGTGATATGGATGTCCAGGAGTCTGCCCATATCTTTGGTGGCCTTCCAGGTGGTCTTGAATTGTTGGGTCTTTGTGTCATGGCCCAGTTAACGATCCGTTGTGGGATCATGCGTTTCACATGGTCCCGCCAGTGCCTCCGACGGTCTCTTGTCCAGCGTACGACATCCTGTATTTGTAGATCCTCTCTGATTGTGGAGCTCCTGATTTGGTCTCTTAGCGTGACCTCCTTTATCGCTCGTAGGGTGGGCATCTCTGTCGTTCTTAAAGCTTATTTGGTAACTGCTGTGTCGGCTCTTGTTTCGGCTGCGTATGTGAGAATTGGCCTTAATGCGGTTTTGTATATTCGGATTTTACCTTCTTTAGATATATGCTTATTTCTCCACATTATATTGTTTATTGCAACAGATATTTTTCGGGTCTTGTTGGTGGCTGCTCGGGTTTCCATCTTAAGGTTTCTGTCGATTGATATTTCTATGCCGAGGTATGTGAAGCTCATCATTTGTTCTATTACCTTACCGTCGAGTTCTAGTTTGCATCTTGCTGGGTATCGAATGGCTACCATGCACTTGGTTTTTTGGTGGGAAATGTCGAGGTTATATTTCTTCGCTGTTTCCGAGAATGTATTTAATAATCGTTGCAGATCGTCTTCGTTGTTTTCCATTAGCGTTGCACCATATGCATAGCATAGGATGTTGAAGGATTGGTTCCCTATTCTGTATCCCGCTTTAAGTGGTCTACTTTGTTTACTGTGGTTATTATGTTGTCCATTATGATGTTAAATAGGGTCGGGCTCATGCTGTCACCTTGTCTTACACCATCGCTTACGCGCACCCTCTCTGATCTCTTTGTTTTTGTTTTTATGATTGTGTAGTTGTTGGTGTTGATGTTTCTTATTAGGTTGGTTAGCTTTCCCCCCGCTCCTCGTTTTTTGAGTTCTAAAATCACATCAGCGATTCGGATTTTGTCGAATGCTTTGCTCAGGTCGACGAAGCACAGATAGCCAGGTTTGGCAAACTCTTCTGCATTCTTGGTGATCTGTTTTACAGTAAATATTGCGTCTGTAGTTGATCGATTATGTCGGAATCCTTGTTGTTCGTCACTTACAGTTACTCGTTCGTTTATTTTTTGGGCCAGTATTTTTGTGAAAAGTTTTGCTGTGATGTTTATCAATGTGATGCCTCGGTAATTTGAGGGGTCTGTTTTTTTACCTTTCTTGAAGATCGGGATGGTGATTGTGTTTTTCCATCTTACTTGTTCGGATTCGACAATTTTTCTAACCAAGGTGTAGATTTCTGTGTCGAGTTTGTCGCCGCCGAATTTTAGGAGTTCGTTGGGAATCATATCTTTACCTGGTGTATTTCTTGTTTTTAGGTTCCTGATTTCCCCATTTATTTCTTCTTGGCTAATAAGCCAGTATGACTCTTCTATTGTCTGCTCGTGCGTTATGGTAGTGGTTCCTTCCTTGATGTTGTTGCTTTCTGTTTCATACAATTTCAAGTACTTGGCCCATTCTTCAGATGTTATACATTCGGTTTGATGTTGTTCGTCGACTGGTTGCTTATACTTCCTGAGGAGCTTCCAGATTTTCTTTTGACAGCCATATAAGTTGTGTTGCAATTCAATGCTGAAGTTCTCCCAGTATTGATCTCTGTTCTCTAGTTCATATATTTTCTGTAGACTTCTGATTTTTGTCGGGCTATTTCTTTTAGGTCTGGGTTGTACCACGGTTTATAATTATGTCGAGGAGTATTACTGACTGATCTGCAGCCGATAGCCTCGAGGGCGCTGTTTGTAATGTTCGATTTCAGCTTTTCCCAGACTTCATCTGTGTTGTCCTGGTCTTGTATGGTGTTGGATGCTATTTTTTGTGCTAGTCTGTTTTCGTATAGTATTCTTATGCTCTCTGTTTTTATTGCCTCAATGTTAAATTTGCCGCATTTTGTCGGCTCTTGTTGCTTGTGTCTCATTGGTTTGAATCGGTACTTGCATACGACGAGGTGATGTTCTGTGCCTATATTGGCTGATGGTATCAGTCTTACGCCTATGATCTTATTTGGGTAATAATGGATCGCTGTCCTCTAGAGTTATGATACGTGTACTTTTGTTAGTATTTGTGTTTAAAGTAGGTATTATTAATTCGTATTTGGTTTTGAATGCATAAGTCAATAAGCAGCATGCCGTTGTCGTTGATTTACTCTTCTCCAAATCTGTGGTTAGATGTGGTTATATCGAAGATATAAGTTAGATGTGGTTATATAGAAGCATGTTGAGAGTTTCGTGGAAAGATCGCATAACCAACAATGAGATACTTCAGATAATACAGAAGGATAAAGAGCTCCTTAACACCATAAAATGCAGAAAAGTCCAATATTTAGAGCAAATAATGAGGAATGAAAGCAGATTCCATCTACTGCAAACAATACTGCAAGGGAAATTAGCTGGAAACAAAGCTTTAAGAAAGAAGGATATCATGGTTGAAGAATCTAAGAACATGGTTTGCCATTACCCAGCCGAGCTGTTCCGAGCAGCAGCAAACAAAGTGATGATCGCCAAAATGATTACCAATGTTCAGAACGGTTAATGAACTGTAAGAAGGTAGAGGTAGTTCACCTCAAGTATTCTTAGGAGCCAGATTAGGAAACGCAAATCATCGAATTTTATTCACAATGGATAATAGCAGGTCAAAACCAAACTATGGACAAGTCGTAGAACTTTTTTAGAAGTTTTTAAAAATATCCAACTCAACATATTCGTGACCGGCTGATGAGTTCTCTAGAATTGTCGCCTATGTAAAAACATGTGGCATATTATCTTGCGATTGCCTCAGCCACCAACAATTCTAAACCAACGTGAAATATATTGCAGTATGCTTGAAACTGCCTGCCACACGTTTTATTTGGTTGATACATTTAATTGGCTCTCCCGTGTATTTGCTTTCTTATTACCCTAAGGCTTGATACATATAATTAATATCAATATTCTAGATGTAAATAATTGTATTAAACATTTGTTACCGTCACATTATTTTTTAATTAAAAAGGAGCAAGTTCTAAAACATTTTGTAGGGTAGGTATAATTATAAAATCTCCTCCCTTTCAAGCTTTGACACTTGAACCGGGGAAATTTAAAATATGAACGCAATGTAAAGTTGTAAGTGGACTGCGGCCGGCGCATACGGCGGACAAAACTACTGCGTTTTAAATAATAATAAAAAAGAGCCGGGAAAAGGGGTAAAGCGCAAGTGGAGCAAACGATGCCGTACGCGAAGGGACATATGAACTAAACGACCATAATCGTAGTCCGGGAACCTTATAAACAAAATTGCAGTTGACAAAAATTAACCATAGTTGAATGTGTTCAGTAATGAGAGTAAACTGAAAGTACGGTCACATTCGGACAGAGGCCGTTATGTGACTTCCAATTCGGAAAGCCGCCTCTATAATTACAATACAGAAATCACAATTACTCGTTTCCGATCTCTCTTTCTAAGCGGGCTGGGGTCAAAGTCGAAGAGAGACGGCAAGCAACGTGTGACGGGGATTTTTGCTTGAACCTCGGCGGAAGGTCTTATTAGCTCGTATTTAATGCACCGGGATAATTTTAGCTCGGCTAGTGCAAAAATATTAACTGGCTCTAATTGTAGTCTGTTTGGTTATTAAACGGAACACTTATATTTACTTTAATTATTTTATCGGTGCAATTGCAGTAACTCCTAATATTGTGTTTAATTAGAATGCTCTCGTTATAATTGTCATATTTCAGCGAATTCATTATCTGCTGGCCAAATAAAATTGATATTAAAATGAACATTTTCCTCCGATGTTCCTAAACCAAATAATATATTTAAAACAAATATAAACTTATTTATTTTATAGAATTACACTATCTAAGCAATACTGTATATAGTGTACTAATTTATTTTCTTTATTTTTTATATATTTATTGATAATTACTGGTATTACATTTCTATAGAGGTGTGAAAATACCTGTAAATAGAACCAGTACAAAAGATAAAATTAGATTAAATTCTTAGACTAAGATTAAGATTAAATACACATAGAAATAGAAAAAAAATCAAAATAATAGGGTAAAATGGCGTGCAAAGAAAGGGTCCCTCATAATGAAAATTTTGTAACGTATACAATTCCCACATGGTACGTTCTTAACCAATTTTTTTACACAGTTTAGTAGAACAATTTAACATTTTCATGGTATTCGGTAATTTATTGAAGTATTTTATTGCTACGTAGTAGGCATTTTTAGCACGTATAGTTTTGTTAATTTTTGGATGTATTAACAGACGCGTTTCGAGATCCATCTCTGCAAAGCTGCACTGATGAGAGATAGATCTCGAATCACGTCTGCATCTGGCAATTCACTTTAGGGTAAATTGAAAGATCTGATTTTAAAAAACAATGTTATTTTTCTAGTCTTGTTTAGTGTCACGAAAGTGAACTGAAACCTAGTGAATAACGCAAATATCTGTTGTGTTTCAACATGAGATTTGTTTTGTAGTCTTAAATAGTCTTAATAATATTATAGAGTTTCGGAAAGGTTGAATATATCTATCTATATATTCAAGCGGTTTTTAGCTTTAATAAGTTGGCTAGCTTTTTACAGTTATCAACTCTTCTCAAGGCTTATAATTAACATGCAGGCTGAAATCTATAGGATGACTATCAGCGTAACTACCTAAAGTAATGAAAGTTGATTTTTTTATATAAAGCGATAGTTCATTTACCCTAAGCAAAAGATCAATCTTTTTAAGCCATTCAGATAATCGACTTCTAACTTCATTCCAGTTTTTTCCAGAACTTAAAATTACCATATCCTCAGCATAAGAAACTATGGCATTATTGCGCAAAACATTGAAAATGTCGTTTATGTAGAGCAGGGCTTTAAAGGGGTTAAAACTGAGCAGGGGTTAAAACTATGGGTTGCGACCCCAAATGGGGTCGCGTAGCAAAATCTTGGGGTCGCGAGATTTTAATGTAAAATATTTAAATTCATTTGTGAGAGTTTGAAAATGGCGGGCTTCTGAGACAAAGATTCATCAACACTAACTGTAGTTAAAGTTGGACACCCTAGAGACAACGATTCAGCAACATTGACTGTAGTGTGACTGTGTTGTCGCTTGTTGTCCAGTGTTGCATGGGCGTAGCCAGGGGGGGTGGGGTAGGTTTGGGTGTTCAAATTCATTTTTGGGCAATGGATAAATGGCTGAGCTTAAGTAAGAAAGGTAATGTTGCAGAAGACAATGCTAAAAAGTCTTCATAAGCAGGATTTATTATTGACAAACAGGCATCTCATGTGCTAAAAAGAAAAAATAATAACGTATAATAAATAACGAGTCTTTACATTTAAAAATTGAAATGGTACAACAACCTATTTGTTTGATCTTAAACGACACTGTCGCGAATAGAATTTCTGAAATTAACAAGGATCAATTAGCGCAAATTATCACAAGTAGTGCAAATTAAAGAAAGCCCAAAATTTTCAATTCAGTTGAACGAAACAAATGATATTACTAAATTAGCTCAGTTGTTAGTATATGTCAGGTATGTTTATAAAGAAAACGTCGAGGAAAAATTGTTATTTTCTCGTTCTTTGAAAGACCATACTAGAGGGAAAGACATATATTATAAAGTTGACGAATTTTTAAAAGCTGAAGGATTAGAATGGAAACATTGCTGCGGAGTATGCACAGATGTGGCAAAAGCGATGACGGGCTAAAATATTGGTTTTAAATCATTTTTTTTGGACTTTGGACCACGCTTGTTCAACTGTTGGGCTTTGACCTTTGCCCAGTATTGTCGCATCTTCTGCCGGTGTAACTCCTTTCTCTCTTCTGTCCAGGGGGTACCTCTCCTTCGAGGCTTTTCCTGAAATCCACGGACTTCCTTTAGAGTGCGTCTCACAGACTGTCTGTTTTTGAGATCTGTTATTCCCAGTTCTTTAATATCCTTCTCGGTCTCTGTCAACCAAGCGGTACGAAGCTTCTTGTTTAGCCAGAAGATGAACAGACGGTTGGTTAGTCGATTTGGAGGCAATCTTGCAATGTGGCCATAGACAGCTACCCTTCTTTTCCTTGCACAGTCAGAGAGCATCTCAATATGTTCGTAGAGCTCAGAGTTATGCCGTCTTCGGAATTCCCCATCTTCCTTTACCGGGCCTAGAATCTTACTGAGGATTCTCCTCTCTCTGATTTCCAATTTCTCTATTAGAGAAATTCTATTTTTCGGTTCAAGGAAAGACACTCCATGGCATATAGGGCTTCTGGTCGTAAGACTGATGTGTAGTGCTTAAGTTTCAGGTTGCGTGACAGGCATTTCTTATTGTAAGTGTTCTTAGTCAGCCGATAGGCTAGTTCTAACTTGCTGACTCTCTTGGATAATGATGCTCTTTTTGATAAGTTGGGTACAATCCATTCGCCGAGATACTTAAATTTCTCAGTCCTCGTGATATTTCCCTGTTCTAGTAACATCTTTCTGTTTGCTTCTTTAATGTTGTTGATGAATTCTGTTTTCTCCAGCGACACTTGAAGACCCATTTTGGCAGCCTGTTTTCTGAGACAGCTTACCTGAATTGTTGCCATCTCAAGAGAATCAGCAAACAGTGCCATGTCATCTGCAAAAGCCAGGCAATCTACAACCAGTCCATCGTTCTTACGTTCCAGGTAGAAACCACTCTGAGCACCCAAATTGTTCAGTTCCTTGCGTCATTCTCTCATAACCTTTTCAAGGACACAGTTGAAGAGAAGTGGGGAAAGTCCATCTCCTTGTCTCGCTCCAGTTTTTATTTCGAAGCTTTCTGAAATCTCGCCTCTAAATTTAACCTTGGAATGGGCGTTGGTCAAAGTTTCTAGGATTAGTCTGCGGGTTTTGTTGTCTAGTGCTAGTTCCTGGAGTACTTTGTTAAGCGTTTCTCTATCGATGGAATCGTAGGCCTTCCTAAAATCAACAAAGGTGACGACCACCTTGCGGTTTCTCATCTTGGAGTATGCAAGTACAGTTTTAAGGTTGAGGATCTGTTCAACACAGGATCGGGTCTTCCTAAAGCCCCCCTGGTATTCTCCCAGTTGACTATCCAACTGATTTTCTACCCTTGTTTGTAAAGCCTTCTAGAGAATCATGTATGTTACCGGGACGAAAGAAATTCCACGCTAGTTGTTTAGATCCGTAAAATCACCCTTTTTGTGAAGCGGATGGATCAAAGCAGATTTCCAATCGGGTGGTAATTTCTCTGTTTCTCAGATGTCCTGGATGATCTCGGTTAGCTTGCGCACGGCATTGTTTCCAGCACCTTTCCACAGTTCAGCAACGATAGAGTCCTCTCCAGCTGCCTTATTATTCTTAAGAAGTTGAATGATCTGGCCAACTTCTTCCAATGAATGGGGAAGCGAGTCCGGGTTTGGTGTGGTTTGTTTATAGTCGAAGTCTTCGCTGGGTGGGTCACAGTTGAGTAGATTTTTAAAGTACTGAGCCAAAAAGTGGCAGTTGTCCTTGTCGTTATAAACCAGTTTGCTTTGTGAGTCCCTGAAGTGGAGGCTTGGAGGAGCATATTTTCTGAGCACCTGCTTAAAGAATTGAGAAGAGATTAAAGAAATCTCTGGAATTGTTCTTGGCAAAGCTCTCTTCGATTTGGGTTAGTTGGTTTTGTGTGAAGGTTCGTTTGGTTCCTCGAATTATCTTGGCTGCAACCTCCCTTTTTTACAGAAATGTATGCCAATTTTCCTTGGTTTTTTTTGAATTCCACTTCAGCCAGGCTATCTGTCTTTGGGCTATTGCATTGTCACAATCTTCAGTCCATCTCGGATGCTTCCTTCTTCTAGCGAGAGGGGCGAGTTCATTGGCCGCCTTGACAAGAGTCTCCTTCAGTTGGTCCCAGTTGTTTAGGTCTGTGTTGTTCAGTCTCTGACTTAGTTCTTGACTGTTCTTGAGTCGCTCGACGTCAAATTTTACCATTAGAGGTTCTGCTGGAGTCTTATTTTGATCTTTGAGAGGTGGTGGTCTGAGTCCAGATTGGCGCTTCTTAGTACCTTCACGTTTTGTATTTCCTTTTGAGGTTTGCTTGAAATGGCCACATGATCTATCTGAAATTCACCCAGGTGGGTATTAGGTGAAATCCAAGTCTTCTGCTTCCTTGGCAAGTGTTTGAAAGCTGTAGACTTCATGATAAACCCAAAAGTCCTACACAGATCCACCAATCGTTCTCCGTTGCGGTTGGTTCGCCTATGCGCCGGATAATTGCCCACTATGTTTCTGTTTTTTCTCTCTCTTCAAAATTGAGCATTGAAGTCACCATGCAGTATGACGGTGTGTCTCTCTGGAAGTTTAGAGTTAATATCTTCTAAGTCTTCCCAGAATTTAGCAGTTCTGTCTGGATTGCGTCTGTTGTTCTGGTTGATTGGGGCATGTACATTGACTATACTGTAGCCCTTGTTTGCGCATTTGAGAGAGAGGATGGATACACGACTACTCGGGGAGGTAAAGTCGGTGACTGAATCCAGTATCCTGTGACTGATTATAAATCCTGTACCTGGGGTGGGAAGTGGGGTACGTTCTTCATTACCCGCTGCCCTACTTTTCCTTTGAGGATTCTGTAGCCTTGGGACTCGAAGGCATGTTCGTCCGTAAATCTGGTTTCCTGTACTGCTGTCAGTATTATGTTGTGTCGTGTTAGTGAATCAGTCAAATGTTTCAGTTTTCCCACTTTTAGCAATGAGTTGGCATTAAATGTTGTGAAGAAGCTTTGCCGTCTTGGTCTGAGTTTGCGTCCGGTGATATCAGGATGTTCCGACTCATCCTTAAAGCATGTTGGTGTGGTGTCCCCAGAATCCGAAGGTCCGCTAACGTCATTATAGGTGACGGTGGATTGGTTACCACCTGGGGTAGTGCATTTAGCGAGATTTTCCTTCATGCTTAGTTGAAGAATATTCTTCATGGGACAGTGGCGAGCCACTGTCCAAGATACTACCCAAGTTGTTAGCTTGGGAGGCTTATTATTCGGGGTTGTCACCCCTAGACAGGTCGCCTTCTCTACGGCTAAGAAGTCCTGTCCACCCCACTCTTTTCAGAGGTGCTAGGCTCCGTGCCATTGTTTATCAAAGATATTCAAGGGATACGTATTATTATATTACTAGGTCCAGATCTGTTTTAGATTTGTTTGTTTATTCATAATTTGTAGTAGGTTTCTTTTATCAAATGTCAAATTAATTAAACGTCAAATTTAAAAATTCATTTCAAAATAGAAATCACTAATTCACTTGGTTTTTACACAATTTTTTTACACTAACACCAATCCAATGTTAACTAATTGTTTTTCACTATAAACTTCTCTCCCTATGAATTTTACACCACTCAAAATACACAATTTCCACTTTTCAAGCTGCTCATTATAATCATATAACTTTTACTCACTGCCTTATTCATCGGTAGACCCTCGCAGCAAAAAATAGCACCAGCATTGAACGATGTGCTTCAGGATGCTATTAAGATTATAAATTTTATTAAGAGCAATGCTCTTAGCAACCGCTTATTTTCAAATCTCTGTAAGGATACGGAATCCCAACTATACAAATTTATTATTACATGCCGAAATAAGATGGATATCAAGAGGTCAAAGTTTAAGAAGATATCGAAATATTTTTAACCAAAAAAAAATAAAAAATATCAACATTTGTAAAAGTAGGGTAGTAGTAAAGAATTCGTTCGAAATGTTTTCCAGTATCGACAATTTTATATCCGAGTAAAATCATTGCAAAACTTTTATTGCAAAAAATATTATAGGTCACTTAAAAGCGCTAGAAAAACAGTTTCATACATATTTTACATCCAATATTGATGTTAAAAAGTCATCTTGGATTCAAAAACCATTTTTGATTGTCATTGATGAGATTGATCACCTGCCATATAAAGCGCAAGAAGAATTTGCAGAGCTTTCGAGTGACTCAAACCTAAAACTAGACTTTTCAAAAAAGCCTTTAACTGAATTCTGGATCGGAGCTAGAACTGAATTTCCCACAATTTCTGATATGGCATTAAATATTCTTCAGCCTTTCAACACCACATATTTATGTGAAATTACTTTTTCAGCTTTAACATACATCAAATCCCAATATCGTTCATCGCTAAAAAATGTTGAAGAGATTTTACGTCCAGCAGTGTCAAATATTACACCAAGATTTAGTTTGTTATGCAGTAAAAAACAAGCACATCCGTATCATTAAAAACTAATTTTTAAAGGACTAAGACTCAAGATATATATCATTATTGCAAAAAAAATGCTGTTTTCATGAAAAATAGGTATATAATTTTCAAAACTATAATAAATACATTTTTACAAATTTATGTGCAATTTTTAATTTTTGTATATTTCAAATATAATATAAATAATAAGACACAATTAAAAAAAAAATTGGTTCGCGAAAAAAATCACAATCGTAAATGGGGTCGCGAATGAAAAAGTTTAACAAGCCCTGATGTAGAGGATAAAGAGTAGCAAGCATAGTATAGTACCTTGTGTAACCCCAACTTTAACCGTTCTAGTTTCACTTACACATTTGTTCACTTTGATACTTTGAATTCTATTAGACAAACAGTTGTTGAGAAATACCACTGATTTCATATCTCCAGAATGTGTCCAACAATATTTGGCGATTAACAGTATCAAATGCTTTTGCAAGATCTAAGAAAGCTAAAACTGTTGGCAAATTCTTATCAATCTTAGTTAGAAAATTCTTATCAATCTTATTATATATAAAATTTGATGTAAAAACTAGAGCATTATTCGATCCTTTACCTTTCATAAAACCATATTGATTGTTCGATACTAATTTATTTCGCTCACAGAAAGCATTTTATTCATTTTTCAAACCAATGTTACTTCTTCATGCTTTCTTTGGTAATCTAATCGGAGCGAGGTTTATTATTGCGCTTTTTCTTGTTGGTTACAAAAGTTGAATCTTTAATTAACGATTTTATTTTATTAATAAAAATATCAGAAAAATCATACGGGTCTTGGATGACTAGCAAAGATGATCAGTTTGTCTGCCAGCTCAGATTTGCTGAAAACGTACAGCTTAACACAGAAACCTCATTATTTTGGTTATTGTTATCACTTATCAGTATCACCGAGACATTCAAGAATCAAGAGAGATGAAGATATCCAGTGATCAAGAAAGATGTTATAAATCAATATAATTACATAAGTTATAATATAATTAAAATAACAATATTTCCATCAATAATTCATAATTTTACCTAGAAAAATTTAATTAGAAATGGATAATAATATTAACTGCAACGTGGAAATGTAACAAATTGCTGTCGACGTAGAGATCTTTCTGCCAGGTTATTAATTATTTATAATATATTTACCTGGAAAAATATCATAAAATAACATAAGAAATTAATTATTAATTTGTAATTAAAAAGAAATAAATCGTTTGAAATACAAACTTTATATTAATTTATTAAATTACGTAAATATTTAGAGCTATCGAGCGCATTTCGATATGTAAATATGAAAATTTATAGACAATTTGGAACGAATTTTTGTCGATATTTCATCTGACGTTATTAATTGTGTTGCAGATTTTTTAATCCACGAATTATAAAATAATATAATTTTTTTTTTAATAAATACTCACAAATGTATTAACCACATTTAATATGTAAAAACTTACCTACTCTTTTTAGTCCAGAATTTCCTCCAAAGTAGAACCCTTCTTATTAGAACAAAACATTCCTTTTGCCCTGAATTTACTTCTCTTCAAGGTCTCCCACAAGGTTCTCCCCTCTCTCCTTTACTACATAATACCTTTTTCCATTTATAATTTCAACCTTGACGACAAAACACAAATTAACCTTTCCTCATATGTCCTACAATACGCCAACGACACCGCCTTTATATCCCACTACATTAACCTCAAAAAGACCATAGAATAACTACAAATCCTCATAGACAAAGCCGTCTTATGGTCTAATCGATTGAGACTATCTGCTAACCCTTCCAACATCCAATTCCTTTTCCCCAACCATAGAAAATCTCCTCAACTCCACATATGGACATAACGACAAATACTTAAAATAGCTGAAACTACATCGTTTCGCGTAATAACGACATTATGTCATCCTAATAACATCCTCCAAAATCCATCCAACCATCTCCGATATACCCAGATCAAAATTTCAAATATCTCAGAGACATAAACAACTATTAACCAGATTTAAAGACATACACATTCATCGGAAGACGTACATGCTCGCAAACATCCCTCAAAGGGTATATACGAATCACTATATGACGACTTATTAACCCATATCACCCCATTTTTTTCAAATTATGTATAACAGACGAGTTGTACTCCCTGGCAGAAAGACCTTGTGATCGATAGCCATTTGTTACTGTTGGTGAAAATAAAGTTTATTATATATATATATATATAACTTGTAGAGAATTAAGTTCCATATAAGAAATCTTATTATCTAGTGGTCTACTGCCTAACAAGATGGTAAATTAAACTTGAAAATACATCAAAACCTTATTTTCCATTTTTCTAATTTCAAACTTGGCTACAAACTTGGCTAAAACCATGTTGACTTGTTCTATTATAGAGACATAAAATAAACTGCTTAATATTAATTAATAAATGCATTACAAATGGTAAGATTTGACATAGCGCAACTCAAGAACAGTTAAGAAGCAAGTCAGAGACTAAACAACGCAGACCTAAACAGCTGGGACCAACTTAAGGAGACTCTTTTCAAGGCGGCCAATGAACTCGCCCCACTCGCTAGAAGAAGGAAGCATCCGTGGTAGACTGAAGACTTTGACAATGCAATAGCCCAAACACAGATAGCCTGGGTGAAATTGAATTCTAAAAAAACTAAGGAAAATTGGCATAAATTTTTGGAACAAAGAAATGTTACAGTCAAGATAATTCGAAGAACCAAACGAACCTTCAAACAAAACCAACAAACCAAAATCGAAGAGAGTTTTTCGAAGCACAATTCCAGAGATTTCTTTGGAACCTTCAAGCAGACACTAAAAAAATACTCCACCAAGAAATCCACCAAGCCCCCTATTCAGAGACAAGGTAAACTGGCTTATAACGACAAGGACAACTGCTACCTCTTCGTTAAGAACTTAATAAACAAATCACACCAAACCCGGACCAGATTGGAAATCCGCTCTGATCTATCCGCCTCACAAAAAGGGAGATTTTACTGATCTAAACAACTAGCGTGGAATTTCTCTCCTCCCGGTAACATACACGATTCTCTCGAAGGCGTTACAAACAAGGGCAGAACATCAGCTGGATAGTCAACTGGGAGAATACCAGGGGGGCTTCAGAAAGACCAGATCCTGTGTTGAACAGATGCTCAATCTTAAAACTGTACTCGCATACTCCAAGAAGAGAAAGGAAGGCCTACTATTCAACTGATGGAGAAACGCTTAACAAAGTACTCCAGGAACTAGGGATAGACAACAAAATCCTCAGACTCATCCTAGAAACCTTGACCAACACCTATTCCAAGATTAAATTTAGAGCCGAGATTTCAGAAAGCTTCGAAATTAAAATTGGAGTGAGACAAAGAGATGGACTTTCCCCACTTCTCTTCAACTTTGTCCTTGAAAATGTTATGAGAGAATGGCGCAAGGAACTGAACAATTTGGGTGTTCAGAGTGGTATCTACCAGGGACGTAAGAACGATTGACTGGTTGTAGATTGCCTGGCCTTTGCAGATGACATGACACGAAATGGGAAGAAATGTCTGTCACGCAACCTGAAACTTAAGCACTACACACCAGTCTTACGACCAGAAGCCCTGTATGCCATGGAGTGTCTTTCCGTGAATCGAAGAGGTCTAGTAGAGAAATTTTAAATCAGAGAGAGGAGAATCTTTAAGAATATCCTAGGCCCGGTAAATGAAAATGGGGAATTCCGAAGGCAGCATAACTCTGAGCTCTACGAAACTAATTGAGATGCTCTCTGACTGTGCAAGGAAAATAAGGGTAGCTTTCTATGGCCACGTTGCAAAATTGCCTCCAAACCGACTAACTAACAGTTGTTCACCTTCTAGCAAAACAAGAAGGTTCATGGCACTTGGTTGACAGAAACCGAGAAGGATATTAAAGAACTGGGAATAACAGATCTCCAAAACAGAGAGTCTGTGAGACGCACCTGGAAGGAAGTCCGTGGATTTCTGGAAAAACCCCATAGGAAAGGTACCCCCTGGACTGAAGAGAGAAAGGAGTTACACCGGCACATGATGCGACAATACTGGGCAAAGATCAAAGCCCAACAGTTGAACAAGCGTGGTCCAAACTAGGCCTATGCGAAAGAAGAAGACGAAATGCAATACGGCATACTCAGGAAAATATGAATCGTTTAATATAACATTGTGTCTTAAAGTAAACGAGACGACGAAGACCAACCACCTGAGAAGACTGGGATAAAACCTCACAACCATGAATAATAATAACTTCGAGGTGGTCAGAGAGTTAGTCTATCTAGTATCAACGGTAACCAGCCAAACAACATAAGCCAGGAAATCCAGCGAAGAATAATCAGTGTCAGCAGCTGCTTCTGCAGGTTACCTAAACTGTTACAGAGCCTGCTACAAGAACTCTGAACCTGGACCATGTCAAAAAATGATTAGGCGATTCTGGGGGGTTTCGAAAGGTACTCGTTGAATTCTTCAGACCGAAGACGCTGATATCGTCTCAAGATCAAACTGGGTAGACTCTGATGGGCGAGACAGGTCAGTCGCTGGGCATCAGAAAACCCTGCAAAGAAAGTTTGCGAGATGAAGCCAGAAGGCCAAATCTGCGGTGGGAAGACGGGTGCCCGAGGATACAAGGAAGCTGGGTATTCAGAGGTGGTCTTCTGCTGCACAGGACCGAAATTTCGAGAGGCAAAAATTGGCTGAGCCCAAGACGCGCACAAGGTTGTATGAATAAGGGTAATGAATATAACATTAATTTAATACTAACATTAGATTAATACCGTTAATATCTGGTTATTATCAAATTGCTGTCCGTTAACGTAGGTAGAAATACGTCAAATTATAATCAGTATACAGGAGCCGTTAACATAACAGGTTCATTAGGTAGGTACATTATTTTTTATTTTGAACCTTTCCCCAAGGAAAGTCGACTGAAGAACTGTTGGCAGTTTTCCGTTTCGTCCGCGAATATTTTAATGGAACGAAACTTGAGAATCTGTTTGATTTCCTGGGGTTTTGAGAAATTTTCGTTTGAAAATCTTGGGAAAACGAAGGTTTTTGGTTTTGTTGAAAATATTGGGTTTTGGACAAGACCATGCGGAACTAAAAAAGTTGTTCCTCGACTTTACTCGATTTTCGGAAAAATATTTACCTACATTTTGGATTAGACCATGAGGAACAGAATAATTTTAATTTGATTTTGGAGCAGACTAGGAGAAGTGGAATTTTTACTAAATTTAAATATGTGTGTTTTGTTTATCCTAAAGTTGTTAGAAGATTTGGAGTTTATCCATAATTTTCGAAGAAAAATGATACTTGGATTTAGGACCACATTTGATATTGTTGGAAATTTCTTGATTTTTGGAAAAACTACAACTACCATTTTGTACCGAGCCTTGCAGAACTAAAAATTTCCCGAACAATTTTGCTTCGCACGGAACCAAAAAGTGATTGGGTTTTAGATACTGTTGACGGTCGAATTTTAAATTTGAATCCTAACCAAAAGAACTAAAAATACTTCGGATAGTTCCAAAAAAGTTCCTTAGAAAAACTTTTAATTTAGAAAGTTTTCCATTGTTCTTTGCTTTCGGAACAACTAGCCCTAATAGTATTTTGAATCAGGAAACTTGTAAATTTGCAGAATTTTTACCTTTATCATCGCTCGGCCTGTATGGTGCTGACAAAACTGTAAGGTGATTTAAAAAAAAATGTTTGTTAATGTTTGTTTTTAATAATTCTACACTGTTAGTATTTATTTTATGATGACATTATTTATACTTAACAAATCACATAACACACGACAATTGGAGGCTAAGTGTTAGTATTAACACAAGTGTTAAGTTAAATTATAATCAATACTTTAAAGTTGAAATTAAAACTTTTAATCCTTTAGGTATTACATTGTTTTGGATTTTGAGGCCCTGGGCATATATATTGAGGTGGGGCCCCCAGTAAATAAAAAAGTGAATAAACAAATAAATTATTTTATTTTTAATACATACAAGAAGGAACATATGTATAGGAGAAATATAATATAATAATATATTAATATAAAAGAAAAACAAAATTGAACTTTATTTTCCATGTTTTAATTTCAGCAAAATGGGGGGGGGGGGTCCCAAAATGGGAAACCAATTGTAGACTTAGAAGAATTTTTGCAACTAGAGGGAAAAGGAGCAGACGTGGAGATTTGAAATTGATAAGGGAACATTCCTTTTAACCACATTAAAACAATGACAGCATTATTCAATTTCACAAAAAAGTTGGACTTTTGGAGAAAAAAATGGTTTTCCCGATTTATGAGCGATAAGTACGAACATTACAAACATATTTTCAAATTGATATATAAATACCACATTTAAATATTAATCATATACATTGCTTCAACGTGTTTAAATTTTAATTTAATTGTAAATTCATTCGTACTTTGTAAACAATTTTAAACCAGAACAAAAAAGATTTATGCAAACGTCGGAATTGTCGATTGTCGCTGCAAACCAGAATTCAATAGATTCCGACTTCGATTATTATTAATAATTTAAGTCAGCGCACATTTGCATTCTTTGTCAATACATTGAATATAAGTAGATATGCAAATAGGATACGGCGCGACATAAATGACCGCTTGTTTCGAATTGTTTATGGCAGATCTTTATAAATAGTAGGTCGATTCAATCTGGATTTGGTATCTACCATTGCATATACATAAAACGCCGTTCGGTGGGTGTTTACTAAATATCTTCATGAATCACACGCTAAACTAAAAACGTTTTATTAAACTCGCCATAAACATATAAACCTTATCCGCCATAAATCACGAATATGGACATATTATTTTCAATTAGCGAGAAAGTGGTACCGAGAGAACGCACGTTAAATAAACCTGTTTTCATGATGCCAATAGAGACGTAATACGAAGACAACTAAAAAATTATTTTCTTTGTAAGTAGTAAGGATCGTTATTGCTACACTAGTGATATTTAGAGATTAAATCTCTCCATTCTAATTGTTCCTTGTTGCATTTCAACATTTTTTTTTAATGTAAAACAGATTGACTAGACTAAACAGAAAACATTAAATAGATAAGGCTAGGCGCACAAGACTAGACAGATAAAACTAGAGCGGCAAGACTAGAGAGATAAGTATAGACATACGAGACTAGACAGAAAAAAACTAGATAGATAAAACTAAATAGATAATTCTAGACAGACAGGACTTGGCAGATTGATAACTTTTGCGTGAGTATTTATTGGAATAATTTCTGGCGAGTTTGTTAACCGAATGCGATAATTGAAACGGATGCGAGAAAGACGCCATATAAAACTTGTGAAATTTACGACGTTTAAAAGTTATATATCTCCGCGAATTAGAATATTTCATAATCTACATAATAAATTCATTTCCTAAATGTCAAATTAATAACAAAATTTCTTCTGAGTGTAAAGTTCTGCAATAAATCTCCAGTAGTAAATTGCAATAAACAGTTAATGTTGCTTAACCTCTTGATCTCCCACTGTTATCGGCAAAACGAAGAGATAACACTTACGGCTTAAGGTATGCCCCAGTAAATTCAAGCATTCGTAAAATATAAGCAATCTATTATATATTGCCCAAGTTGAACGTAATGACTACACTATCGTCTGTAATTTAGGGCCAAAGAAAGGGGGTATATGAACGGTGTGGGATGGGATAGGACGGAATGGAATGGGTGACGTGTAACGGGGTGAGTTGTACGATGCGAGACCGTTCCTCGTGTAAACTGCACTAAATTATAAAGTTATTACGACAGCGGAGATCCTCGCGGAGATAATGTGATGTTGCCTTTAATTAATCTGAAATATATCGCGCATGTTCCAACACCTTATCAATAATACACTTTTCTCGTCCCTAACAAACCAACATTCAACGTCTACTAAATACTTAAATTTCTTAAATTTTTAATGGATTAATCAAAGTTTACAAGGATTACTCTAATTATTAATCTAATTTAAGAGACAAACAATTAAATTACCAGACACATCTAAAACACCTTATATTTTGCGTTTTGAACTTTGACCTTTCCTAATCCTTCGCTTGTACAACAATAAAAAAATTCTACAACAAACTTTTTTATTTCCCTCGTCAATAAATAATATCTCTCGACTTTCTTCAAAGGAATACTCTCCGCTAGATGTCTGCTTTTAACAGCTAATTGTGCAAACTTCAAGATCCAAGATGATTAAGAAATACAGCAATAAACAATTGGTTACAATAAAGATGTTATCTTGGAAATCAGCGGAACAAAAATACAGATCTCTATTACTTACAAGGAATACAATAATATATTCCGTCTCTATTGGCACGTTATTAATAATGATTATTCTATTATTTGATTGAAATGACTTGAAAACATTGAAAATGTAACAAAATAATCAAAGACCTTAATGAAGACTACAAAGGTAGCACTAGTGAATTAGATGGATAAGGCTTTTTTTTGCACGTGCTGGAGGTGAAAACAGACACCACCCGACCCGTGCCGAGTGGTAGTATGGGGCTGCCCCCCAAAAGGGGCGACCCACTAAAAAAACCCCACCATTCCCACCATTGTTAGACAGGCAAGACTAGACAGACAAGACTAGACAGACAAGACTAGACAGACAAGCCTAGACAGACAAGACTAGACAGACAAGACTAGACAGACAAGACTAGACAGACAAGACTAGACAGACAAGACTAGACAGACAAGACTAGACAGACAAGACTAGACAGACAAGACTAGACAGACAAGACTAGACAGACAAGACTAGACAGACAAGACTAGACAGACAAGACTAGACAGACAAGACTAGACAGACAAGACTAGACAGACAAGACTAGACAGACAAGACTAGACAGACAAGACTAGACAGACAAGACTAGACAGACAAGACTAGACAGACAAGACTAGACAGACAAGACTAGACAGACAAGACTAGACAGACAAGACTAGACAGACAAGACTAGACAGACAAGACTAGACAGACAAGACTAGACAGACAAGACTAGACAGACAAGACTAGACAGACAAGACTAGACAGACAAGACTAGACAGACAAGACTAGACAGACAAGACTAGACAGACAAGACTAGACAGACAAGACTAGACAGACAAGACTAGACAGACAAGACTAGACAGACAAGACTAGACAGACAAGACTAGACAGACAAGACTAGACAGACAAGACTAGACAGACAAGACTAGACAGACAAGACTAGACAGACAAGACTAGACAGACAAGACTAGACAGACAAGACTAGACAGACAAGACTAGACAGACAAGACTAGACAGACAAGACTAGACAGACAAGACTAGACAGACAAGACTAGACAGACAAGACTAGACAGACAAGACTAGACAGACAAGACTAGACAGACAAGACTAGACAGACAAGACTAGACAGACAAGACTAGACAGACAAGACTAGACAGACAAGACTAGACAGACAAGACTAGACAGACAAGACTAGACAGACAAGACTAGACAGACAAGACTAGACAGACAAGACTAGACAGACAAGACTAGACAGACAAGACTAGACAGACAAGACTAGACAGACAAGACTAGACAGACAAGACTAGACAGACAAGACTAGACAGACAAGACTAGACAGACAAGACTAGACAGACAAGACTAGACAGACAAGACTAGACAGACAAGACTAGACAGACAAGACTAGACAGACAAGACTAGACAGACAAGACTAGACAGACAAGACTAGACAGACAAGACTAGACAGACAAGACTAGACAGACAAGACTAGACAGACAAGACTAGACAGACAAGACTAGACAGACAAGACTAGACAGACAAGACTAGACAGACAAGACTAGACAGACAAGACTAGACAGACAAGACTAGACAGACAAGACTAGACAGACAAGACTAGACAGACAAGACTAGACAGACAAGACTAGACAGACAAGACTAGACAGACAAGACTAGACAGACAAGACTAGACAGACAAGACTAGACAGACAAGACTAGACAGACAAGACTAGACAGACAAGACTAGACAGACAAGACTAGACAGACAAGACTAGACAGACAAGACTAGACAGACAAGACTAGACAGACAAGACTAGACAGACAAGACTAGACAGACAAGACTAGACAGACAAGACTAGACAGACAAGACTAGACAGACAAGACTAGACAGACAAGACTAGACAGACAAGACTAGACAGATAAGACTAGACAGACAAGACTAGACAGACAAGACTAGACAGACAAAACTAGACAGACAAGACTAGACAGACAAGACTAGACAGACAAGACTAGACAGACAAGACTAGACAGACAAGACTAGACAGACAAGACTAGACAGACAAGACTAGACAGACAAGACTAGACAGACAAGACTAGACAGACAAGACTAGACAGACAAGACTAGACAGACAAGACTAGACAGACAAGACTAGACAGACAAGACTAGACAGACAAGACTAGACAGACAAGACTAGACAGACAAGACTAGACAGACAAGACTAGACAGACAAGACTAGACAGACAAGACTAGACAGACAAGACTAGACAGACAAGACTAGACAGAAAAGACTAGACACACAAGACAAGACTAGACAGACAAGACTAGAGAGACAAGACTAGACAGACAAGACTAGACAGACAAGACTAGACAGACAAGACTAGACAGACAAGACTAGACAGACAAGACTAGACAGACAAGACTAGACAGACAAGACTAGACAGACAAGACTAGACAGACAAGACTAGACAGACAAGACTAGACAGACAAGACTAGACAGACAAGACTAGACAGACAAGACTAGACAGACAAGACTAGACAGACAAGACTAGACAGACAAGACTAGACAGGCAAGACTAGACAGACAAGACTAGACAGACAAGACTAGACAGACAAGACTAGAGAGACAAGACTAGACAGACAAGACTAGACAGACAAGACTAGACAGACAAGACTAGACAGACAAGACTAGACAGAAAAGACTAGACAGACAAGACTAGACAGACAACACTAGACAGACAAGACTAGACAGACAAGACTAGACAGACAAGACTAGACAGACAAGACTAGACAGACAAGACTAGACAGACAAGACTAGACAGACAAGACTAGACAGAAAAGACTAGACAGACAAGACTAGACAGACAAGACTAGACAGACAAGACTAGACAGACAAGACTAGACAGACAAGACTAGACAGACAAGACTAGACAGACAAGACTAGACAGACAAGACTAGACAGACAAGACTAGACAGACAAGACTAGACAGACAAGACTAGACAGACAAGACTAGACAGACAAGACTAGACAGACAAGACTAGACAGACAAGACTAGACAGACAAGACTAGACAGACAAGACTAGACAGACAAGACTAGACAGACAAGACTAGACAGACAAGACTAGACAGACAAGACTAGACAGACAAGACTAGACAGACAAGACTAGACAGACAAGACTAGACAGACAAGACTAGACAGACAAGACTAGACAGACAAGACTAGACAGACAAGACTAGACAGACAAGACTAGACAGACAAGACTAGACAGACAAGACTAGACAGAAAAGACTAGACAGACAAGACTAGACAGACAAGACCAGACAGACAAGACTAGACAGACAAGACTAGACAGACAAGACTAGACAGACAAGACTAGACAGACAAGACTAGACAGACAAGACTAGACAGACAAGACTAGACAGACAAGACTAGACAGACAAGACTAGACAGACAAGACTAGACAGACAAGACTAGACAGACAAGACTAGACAGACAAGACTAGACAGACAAGACTAGACAGACAAGACTAGACAGACAAGACTAGACAGACAAGACTAGACAGACAAGACTAGACAGACAAGACTAGACAGACAAGACTAGACAGACAAGACTAGACAGACAAGACTAGACAGACAAGACTAGACAGACAAGACTAGACAGACAAGACTAGACAGACAAGACTAGACAGACAAGACTAGACAGACAAGACTAGACAGACAAGACTAGACAGACAAGACTAGACAGACAAGACTAGACAGACAAGACTAGACAGACAAGACTAGACAGACAAGACTAGACAGACAAGACTAGACAGACAAGACTAGACAGACAAGACTAGACAGACAAGACTAGACAGACAAGACTAGACAGACAAGACTAGACAGACAAGACTAGACAGACAAGACTAGACAGACAAGACTAGACAGACAAGACTAGACAGACAAGACTAGACAGACAAGACTAGACAGACAAGACTAGACAGACAAGACTAGACAGACAAGACTAGACAGCCTATTTGTTTGATTTTTCATATGTGTGCATATGAAAGTCAGCATTCCGTCGAGCTCGACACTATGCTGGCTGCGTTTCTTAATCTACTGATGTCAAGACCTATTTTCAGTTTGTATCATATTGATCTTTGTTTAACTAAACCGACTGTCGTGGTTTAGCCTGGTTAGTTTTTTCGCATTATTGTCGAAGGTAAGCCACCAATCTTTAGTCTTTTTAATTGACTTAAGCTGCTCTTGGTTATTAGGCCAGTTAAGTCCATTTTGTTTGAAGTCTAGCTCCAGAGTTTGTCTCCACTGTGCGGTATCTGGGCACGAAAAGATGACATGTTCCGCAGTGTCGTTTTCACCACACTTGCATAACGGAGAATCCCTCCTGCCAAATCTGTGAAGATACGCCTTGAAGTTACCATGGCCAGTTATCAGTTGAACCGAGTGGTGTGACAGACTGACGTTAAAGCTTTTCCAGGCTGTGATGGATGGTATAAACGTCTTGGTCCACAATCCTGTTTTAGCCGTCCACCATCTATCCTGCCAGAGATTCTCAAAGTGTTCCCTGGAATTCGATTTTAGTGCTTGCCTAGGCAATCTGCTATAAGCGATGGGGAGATCTTCCATGTCTGCTGCAAGTTTGGCAAGCCTGTCTGCTCTCTCATTACCCTCGATTCCAGCGTGAGCTTTAACCCAGTGCCATTGGAGCTTGATCTTCTTCGATACACGAGCAGCTATTTTCCAGGTTTCCATTAACAATTCACTGGACGAATTCATGTGTTTCAATGCGTCAAGAACGGAACGGCTTTCACATAAAATAGAGCAAGAGCAGTTGGATTGCTCTTCCACATAACGCAAGGCGTGTTGTATGGCTATAAGCTCAGCCTGGAAGATAGAGCAGTAATACTCTAGTCTAAACTGCTTATAATGTACTTCCTCTCCGTCAAAGTAGACAACAAAGGCAGCACCTGTACCACTGTTGGATTTTGAACCGTCCGTATACACCCGAAGTTGGAGGACATTCGTAAGCGTCAAATGGTAATTGACCAATGACAGCCTCGAAGGGTGGATAAATGCCTGAGTGTTGATGGTAGGTTCCAAATCCGCTGAAGTTAGACCTAATCCCAAGACGTCTCTTATTAATGAATCATCTGTACTGGAATGCGAGCTATAAAGCGCCAACTGTTTTAGGCGGATGTCAACCGGAAGAATACCGGAAATCACACAGGCCGCCTCATTAGAGACTGTACGATATGCCTTGGCTGCACGGATAGTAGTGAGGCGTTGTACGCCCAATAGCTTAAGCTTTCCTTTAGCACCGCAAGACCGGTGCCAAATAGGAGCTCCATACAGTAACGCTGGTTCAACCGCGCCATGATATATGTCTACTATTTCTGCTCTCCCTAGACCCCATTCCTTCTTGACGGCAAAACCCAATCGTTGACTAAACTGTTTCACCTTACCACATGCAATTTTTATATGTTCCTTAAAGTTAAGGGATCTATCAATTATGACACCCAAATACTTGAGATGATGTTGGCATTTTATCTTTGTGTTCCCAAGAGTGAAAAAGGGACTTCTTTGTCTTAATGATCTGCCGAAGAATAGAGCTTCAGTCTTTTTTGGATTGAAATTTAGTCGACAGTCGGCTGACCATTGTTGAAGACTTGCCAAAGCACGATCGGTGATTTCCTTTAGTCCCACAATGCTGTTACTTCTGCAAAGCAGAAGAGTGTCATCGGCATAGGCTATGATTTCGCATTCTTCGGGTAAATTTCTTTCAAAAATGGTGCCATAGAGAATGTTCCAAAAACCTGGTCCAGATTTCGACCCCTGCGGACAGCCTTTAGTGACGCTTTTTTCAATTTGTATTCCTGGTTCTATAATAATAGCCTTGCGATCTGCAAAATAGCTTCTAGCTAATTTGATGAGGTTATCAGGACAACCCTTCTCAATTAACCTGCTAATAACAAGCGGCCACCATGCATTATCAAATGCACCACTAATATCTAGTGCGATGGCAGAGCAATATTTCTTGTTTTTTATTGCTTCCCGTATGTACCTAACGGCTGTTGAAATAGCTTGGACTGTTCCAGTACCCTTTCTGAAGCCGAATTGGTTTTTGTGAATGAAATTGTTTTTATAGAAATAGTGCTCGACTCTTGATATAAGCAGGGAATCTAACACCTTTCCAGCAACCGGAAGTAAACTGATTGGCCTGAAATCCTTCGTGGATAATGCCGGTTTATTAGGTTTGGGAATAATCTTGATCAACTGTTCTTTCCAGCAAGATGGAAAAATCGATTTATTTAAGCACATGTTGTACAGCAATTCAAAAATTTTGGGTGCAGAATTAAAGGCAGCTAATACAATGTCTGATGATATGCCGTCCAGACCAGGAGCCTTTTTTGGGCTCATTCCGCGTAGTATGCGTTCAATTTCGAAAATAGTGAACGGTGTATCATCTGGTCCACCTCTTCCAGTTTCAGCATAATCCCTGACTCGAGCGTGTATGTAAGAGTCCTCCTCATTGTCTTCTGGAAAGAAAGCATTAAGAAGTTCCCTCATAGTTTCGAAAATATCAAGAGACTTCCCCGCTATCTTAAGGCTGGTAACGAAGCTAGTCGAGGTTTTTCTTCCCCTGAGCACCCTAAACACAGGTCCCCATGGATTTCCAGTTGAAGAATGAGTACAGAATTGCCGCCACTTTAGTTTTTTTGTGTCTAAAATCAATTGTTTGTATTCACGCAGCTTGTTTTGATATGCAAGCTTATTTGATAGCCTCTTTTCCCCTTTACTCTTTTGATAGATTCTCCGTAACCTGTTATTTTCCTTACGAAAAGCAGTTAATTCGGGTGTCCACCATGGAACAGAGTGTCTAAAATATTTCCTTGGAGGAAAGGTGTCGCGAGCTGCATTCATCATCGCCAGATTTAATCTTTGAGCGAATGTCGAAATTTGTTCCGGAGAGGAGCAGTCGTCTAGCTGTGGTTTAATTCCATGAAGATGTAATAAGAAAGTGTCATTGAACGCTGTCCAGTTTCCATTCGCAGTGCAGAATCCCCGTTGGAGTTCAGGCAGCTCAGTTGCCTTTCCCATTCTCCAGCTTATATAACGGTGATCTGATAAGCTACTCTCATGGGGAAGATGCCAATTGCAGATTTCCTTGCTTAGTGTGGAGCTGGCAAGAGTTAGGTCAATCAGGCTGTGTCCTTTGTGTCCAATGAATGTTGGTTCCGACCCAATGTTCAGGATGGCCAGATTGTTCTGTGATATTAATGTATCAAGACTTTTACCCCTTTTATCTTCCAATACACTACCCCAAGAAAAGGACTTTGAGTTGAAATCTCCAGCAACTAATACTTCTGCTTTCGATCTTGTCTCCCTAAGAATATTAGAGAGATTCGTTAGATTTTCTTCGAATTTATCCTCCCCCGCCGGTCTTGATGGTGGTGGTAGGTAGACGGATATGGCATAGAAGTTCATTTTCCCACAGAGAACTTGGATAACTGACATCAGATTACTGGACAAATCTGTATTTAGCATTGCTGTGATTCGAGGATCAGGTATAACTATCGCGGCTTTAATAGTTGGTTCATTTGGCTTACGAGAGTGCATTACCCTGTAGTGATCTGGAAAACCCAAAAGTTTTCCACGGAAGACGTGAGGCTCTTGAATAAAAACTATTGAAATTTTGTCCCTTTCAATTTTTTCTAATAGGGCTCCAGTGGCGGCCTTGCCTTTACCCAGATTGATTTGCAAACATTTTATTGCGTTGGTTGGCATCTTAGTAATTAAAATAAAGGGCACGAATACCTAACTATAATCTCCAGATATTTGACAAAAATTAACTATTTTTTCTCCAATAAGGGTGGCGGTTTCTGTCGGAGTCTTCCTTTTTCCCATCCGGTGTCTTTCTTCTTGATCCAAGAACTCTTGATGCCGGGATCTGTTTCCGAGCTATCCTCAGAGATTGAACGCGAGCGAGCTGGTTGAGCCCCTCGTTTCCGTTTTTCCGTCGCCGCTACAGAAGGAGATTTGAAAGACACGCTAGCGTCGCTACCGGACGCTTCGATGTCGCGTTGTGGAGTTGTTTTAGGTTCAATCATTTTTTTGTGGTTTGCCATCACAGCGAGTCGACTCCTTTTTACTTCTGGGAGTAGTTTCTAGCTCCGAAACTTCCTGTACCTGTCTTATGGTTGCAGCTGATTTTATTTGGTTCAACTGAGCTGCAAAAAATTCCTTGATGGAACTCAAAATCACTGGAATTAATACAGCGGCGAGTTCATTCACGTCAGGCTGTTGGGGTTTAGTCATAGATGCTGCTTTCGCGTATGACATAGTTCCTCTTGGGACATTAATCGCCAGCTTTCTTCTTGCTTCATTGTAAGTTAGTTTCTCCTGGGTCCTTATCTTCTGAATAGCGAACTCTTCTTTAAACTTCGGGCAGTTCTTTGAGTTTGCAAAGTGTTCGCCTTCACAGTTGATACATACTGGAGTTTCGCAAGATGATCCTTCGTGCAGTGGTTTCCCACAGAAGCAGACTGGTTCACTGGAGCATCGGGCCGCACTATGACCAAACTTTTGACACCGGTAACATCTTGTCGGATTAGGGATATACTCCCGGACTTCGAGATTATAAAATGCTACCTTTATTTTCTTTGGGAGAGTGGGTGAATTGAACGTCAGAATCAGTGAAGGGGTATCCTTTAATTCACCATCTCTCTTGCTTTTAATTCTCTTCACTTCGCAGACGTTATTTTCTTTTAGTTCTTGGAGTATCTCTTCTTCTGATAGGCCTAAGAGGTCCCAGCAAAAGATTATGCCTTTTGAGTAATTTAATGTGTTATGTGGTACTATGTCGATTTCAAAATTGCAAAATTCTTTTACTGACATAAGTCTCTCAGATTGTTTACTCGACTTGCATTCTATTAATAGACCATCTCTTATCTTTTTAATGTTACTACATTCTCCAATAATACTATATAAACTCTTATTAATTTTAAAAGGATTAATTTTATCAAAATTAGATCCATCCTTTCTTTTGATAATCAAGTACCGGGGCGGAGCTGCCGTCACCTGATTGTCAAGGTTTCCCGTATTTACAGAGTTCGGGTTCTCCTTTGTTTGTGGAGTTTTTTTGGGTTCCATTATCAGTACCCAAGAATTCGCACTTATTTCTGCTTCACCGCAGCCGTGCGCTGCCGCGGTGAGTTACCACTACTTGTTACCAGAGGACGCCAGGTGTCCGTAGATCATACCAAAAACTATGTCTTTTTCGCCACGTGGCGAAAAAATAAAAACTAAAAGTGTCCAATCAACGGGGCAGATAACGCAGCCCAAAGCTAAACAGCACACTATATCACTAAACGAGTCTTTTCCTCTATTGTTTATAGGCACAAATAATTTTATAATAGTCTTAAGATCCACAATAAACTAGAATCACACAGGCACGTCCGTCACTCGTGACGCTCGAGACAAGACTAGACAGACAAGACTAGGCAGACAAGACTAGACAGACAAGACTAGACAGACAAGACTAGACAGACAAGACTAGACAGACAAGACTAGACAGACAAGACTAGACAGACAAGACTAGACAGACAAGACTAGACAGACAAGACCAGACAGACAAGACTAGGCAGACAAGACTAGACAGACAAAAACTAGACAGACAAGACTAGACAGACAAGACTAGACAGACAAGACTAGACAGACAAGACTAGACAGACAAGACTAGACAGACAAGACTAGACAGACAAGACTAGACAGACAAGACTAGACAGACAAGACTAGACAGACAAGACTTAGACAGACAAGACTAGACAGACTACACAGACAAGACTCGACAGACAAGACTAGACAGACAAGACTAGACAGACAAGACTAGACAGACAAGACTAGACAGACAAGACTAGACAGACAAGACTAGACAGACAAGACTAGACAGACAAGACTAGACAGACAAGACTAGACAGACAAGACTAGACAGACAAGACTAGACAGACAAGACTAGACAGACAAGACTAGACAGACAAGACTAGACAGACAAGACTAGACAGACAAGACTAGACAGACAAGACTAGACAGACAAGACTAGACAGACAAGACTAGACAGACAAGACTAGGCAGACAAGACCTAGACAGACAAAAACTAGACAGACAAGACTAGACAGACAAGACTAGACAGACAAGACTAGACAGACAAGACTAGACAGACAAGACTAGACAGACAAGACTAGACAGACAAGACTAGACAGACAAGACTAGACAGACAAGACTAGACAGACAAGACTAGACAGACAAGACTAGACAGACAAGACTAGACAGACAAGACTAGACAGACAAGACTAGACAGACAAGGACTAGACAGACAAGACTAGACAGACCAAGACTAGACAGACAAGACTAGACAGACAAGACTAGACAGACAAGACTAGACAGACAAGACTAGACAGACAAGACTAGACAGACAAGACTAGACAGACAAGACTAGACAGACAAGACTAGACAGACAAGACTAGACAGACAAGACTAGACAGACAAGACTAGACAGACAAGACTAGACAGACAAGGACTAGACAGACAAGACTAGACAGACAAGACTAGACAGACAAGACTAGACAGACAAGACTAGACAGACAAGACTAGACAGACAAGACTAGACAGACAAGACTAGACAGACAAGACTAGACAGACAAGACTAGACAGACAAGACTAGACAGACAAGACTAGACAGACAAGACTAGACAGACAAGACTAGACAGACAAGACTAGACAGACAAGACTAGACAGACAAGACTAGACAGACAAGACTAGACAGGACAAGACTAGACAGACAAGACTAGACAGACAAGACTAGACAGACAAGACTAGACAGACAAGACTAGACAGACAAGACTAGACAGACAAGACTAGACAGACAAGGACTAGACAGACAAAACTAGACAGACAAGGACTAGACAGACAAGACTAGACAGACAAGACTAGACAGACAAGACTAGACAGACAGACTAGACAAGACTAGACAGACAAGACTAGACAGACAAGACTAGACAGACAAGACTAGACAGACAAGACTAGACAGACAAGACTAGACAGAACAAGACTAGACAGACAAGACTAGACAGACAAGACTAGACAGACAAGACTAGACAGACAAGACTAGACAGACAAGACTAGACAGACAAGACTAGACAGACAAGACTAGACAGACAAGACTAGACAGACAAGACTAGACAGACAAGACTAGACAGACAAGACTAGACAGACAAGACTAGACAGACAAGACTAGACAGACAAGACTAGACAGACAAGACTAGACAGACAAGACTAGACAGACAAGACTAGACAGACAAGACTAGACAGACAAGACTAGACAGACAAGACTAGACAGACAAGACTAGACAGACAAGACTAGACAGACAAGACTAGACAGACAAGACTAGACAGACAAGACTAGACAGACAAGACTAGACAGACAAGACTAGACAGACAAGACTAGACAGACAAGACTAGACAGACAAGACTAGACAGACAAGACTAGACAGACAAGACTAGACAGACAAGACTAGACAGACAAGACTAGACAGACAAGACTAGACAGACAAGACTAGACAGACAAGACTAGACAGACAAGACTAGACAGACAAGACTAGACAGACAAGACTAGACAGACAAGACTAGACAGACAAGACTAGACAGACAAGACTAGACAGACAAGACTAGACAGACAAGACTAGACAGACAAGACTAGACAGACAAGACTAGACAGACAAGACTAGACAGACAAGACTAGACAGACAAGACTAGACAGACAAGACTAGACAGACAAGACTAGACAGACAAGACTAGACAGACAAGACTAGACAGACAAGACTAGACAGACAAGACTAGACAGACAAGACTAGACAGACAAGACTAGACAGACAAGACTAGACAGACAAGACTAGACAGACAAGACTAGACAGACAAGACTAGACAGACAAGACTAGACAGACAAGACTAGACAGACAAGACTAGACAGACAAGACTAGACAGACAAGACTAGACAGACAAGACTAGACAGACAAGACTAGACAGACAAGACTAGACAGACAAGACTAGACAGACAAGACTAGACAGACAAGACTAGACAGACAAGACTAGACAGACAAGACTAGACAGACAAGACTAGACAGACAAGACTAGACAGACAAGACTAGACAGACAAGACTAGACAGACAAGACTAGACAGACAAGACTAGACAGACAAGACTAGACAGACAAGACTAGACAGACAAGACTAGACAGACAAGACTAGACAGACAAGACTAGACAGACAAGACTAGACAGACAAGACTAGACAGACAAGACTAGACAGACAAGACTAGACAGACAAGACTAGACAGACAAGACTAGACAGACAAGACTAGACAGACAAGACTAGACAGACAAGACTAGACAGACAAGACTAGACAGACAAGACTAGACAGACAAGACTAGACAGACAAGACTAGACAGACAAGACTAGACAGACAAGACTAGACAGACAAGACTAGACAGACAAGACTAGACAGACAAGACTAGACAGACAAGACTAGACAGACAAGACTAGACAGACAAGACTAGACAGACAAGACTAGACAGACAAGACTAGACAGACAAGACTAGACAGACAAGACTAGACAGACAAGACTAGACAGACAAGACTAGACAGACAAGACTAGACAGACAAGACTAGACAGACAAGACTAGACAGACAAGACTAGACAGACAAGACTAGACAGACAAGACTAGACAGACAAGACTAGACAGACAAGACTAGACAGACAAGACTAGACAGACAAGACTAGACAGACAAGACTAGACAGACAAGACTAGACAGACAAGACTAGACAGACAAGACTAGACAGACAAGACTAGACAGACAAGACTAGACAGACAAGACTAGACAGACAAGACTAGACAGACAAGACTAGACAGACAAGACTAGACAGACAAGACTAGACAGACAAGACTAGACAGACAAGACTAGACAGACAAGACTAGACAGACAAGACTAGACAGACAAGACTAGACAGACAAGACTAGACAGACAAGACTAGACAGACAAGACTAGACAGACAAGACTAGACAGACAAGACTAGACAGACAAGACTAGACAGACAAGACTAGACAGACAAGACTAGACAGACAAGACTAGACAGACAAGACTAGACAGACAAGACTAGACAGACAAGACTAGACAGACAAGACTAGACAGACAAGACTAGACAGACAAGACTAGACAGACAAGACTAGACAGACAAGACTAGACAGACAAGACTAGACAGACAAGACTAGACAGACAAGACTAGACAGACAAGACTAGACAGACAAGACTAGACAGACAAGACTAGACAGACAAGACTAGACAGACAAGACTAGACAGACAAGACTAGACAGACAAGACTAGACAGACAAGACTAGACAGACAAGACAAGACGACAGAGACAAGACTAGACAGACAAGACTAGACAGACAAGACTAGACAGACAAGACTAGACAGACAAGACTAGACAGACAAGACTAGACAGACAAGACTAGACAGACAAGACTAGACAGACAAGACTAGACAGACAAGACTAGACAGACAAGACTAGACAGACAAGACTAGACAGACAAGACTAGACAGACAAGACTAGACAGACAAGACTAGACAGACAAGACTAGACAGACAAGACTAGACAGACAAGACTAGACAGACAAGACTAGACAGACAAGACTAGACAGACAAGACTAGACAGACAAGACTAGACAGACAAGACTAGACAGACAAGACTAGACAGACAAGACTAGACAGACAAGACTAGACAGACAAGACTAGACAGACAAGACTAGACAGACAAGACTAGACAGACAAGACTAGACAGACAAGACTAGACAGACAAGACTAGACAGACAAGACTAGACAGACAAGACTAGACAGACAAGACTAGACAGACAAGACTAGACAGACAAGACTAGACAGACAAGACTAGACAGACAAGACTAGACAGACAAGACTAGACAGACAAGACTAGACAGACAAGACTAGACAGACAAGACTAGACAGACAAGACTAGACAGACAAGACTAGACAGACAAGACTAGACAGACAAGACTAGACAGACAAGACTAGACAGACAAGACTAGACAGACAAGACTAGACAGACAAGACTAGACAGACAAGACTAGACAGACAAGACTAGACAGACAAGACTAGACAGACAAGACTAGACAGACAAGACTAGACAGACAAGACTAGACAGACAAGACTAGACAGACAAGACTAGACAGACAAGACTAGACAGACAAGACTAGACAGACAAGACTAGACAGACAAGACTAGACAGACAAGACTAGACAGACAAGACTAGACAGACAAGACTAGACAGACAAGACTAGACAGACAAGACTAGACAGACAAGACTAGACAGACAAGACTAGACAGACAAGACTAGACAGACAAGACTAGACAGACAAGACTAGACAGACAAGACTAGACAGACAAGACTAGACAGACAAGACTAGACAGACAAGACTAGACAGACAAGACTAGACAGACAAGACTAGACAGACAAGACTAGACAGACAAGACTAGACAGACAAGACTAGACAGACAAGACTAGACAGACAAGACTAGACAGACAAGACTAGACAGACAAGACTAGACAGACAAGACTAGACAGACAAGACTAGACAGACAAGACTAGACAGACAAGACTAGACAGACAAGACTAGACAGACAAGACTAGACAGACAAGACTAGACAGACAAGACTAGACAGACAAGACTAGACAGACAAGACTAGACAGACAAGACTAGACAGACAAGACTAGACAGACAAGACTAGACAGACAAGACTAGACAGACAAGACTAGACAGACAAGACTAGACAGACAAGACTAGACAGACAAGACTAGACAGACAAGACTAGACAGACAAGACTAGACAGACAAGACTAGACAGACAAGACTAGACAGACAAGACTAGACAGACAAGACTAGACAGACAAGACTAGACAGACAAGACTAGACAGACAAGACTAGACAGACAAGACTAGACAGACAAGACTAGACAGACAAGACTAGACAGACAAGACTAGACAGACAAGACTAGACAGACAAGACTAGACAGACAAGACTAGACAGACAAGACTAGACAGACAAGACTAGACAGACAAGACTAGACAGACAAGACTAGACAGACAAGACTAGACAGACAAGACTAGACAGACAAGACTAGACAGACAAGACTAGACAGACAAGACTAGACAGACAAGACTAGACAGACAAGACTAGACAGACAAGACTAGACAGACAAGACTAGACAGACAAGACTAGACAGACAAGACTAGACAGACAAGACTAGACAGACAAGACTAGACAGACAAGACTAGACAGACAAGACTAGACAGACAAGACTAGACAGACAAGACTAGACAGACAAGACTAGACAGACAAGACTAGACAGACAAGACTAGACAGACAAGACTAGACAGACAAGACTAGACAGACAAGACTAGACAGACAAGACTAGACAGACAAGACTAGACAGACAAGACTAGACAGACAAGACTAGACAGACAAGACTAGACAGACAAGACTAGACAGACAAGACTAGACAGACAAGACTAGACAGACAAGACTAGACAGACAAGACTAGACAGACAAGACTAGACAGACAAGACTAGACAGACAAGACTAGACAGACAAGACTAGACAGACAAGACTAGACAGACAAGACTAGACAGACAAGACTAGACAGACAAGACTAGACAGACAAGACTAGACAGACAAGACTAGACAGACAAGACTAGACAGACAAGACTAGACAGACAAGACTAGACAGACAAGACTAGACAGACAAGACTAGACAGACAAGACTAGACAGACAAGACTAGACAGACAAGACTAGACAGACAAGACTAGACAGACAAGACTAGACAGACAAGACTAGACAGACAAGACTAGACAGACAAGACTAGACAGACAAGACTAGACAGACAAGACTAGACAGACAAGACTAGACAGACAAGACTAGACAGACAAGACTAGACAGACAAGACTAGACAGACAAGACTAGACAGACAAGACTAGACAGACAAGACTAGACAGACAAGACTAGACAGACAAGACTAGACAGACAAGACTAGACAGACAAGACTAGACAGACAAGACTAGACAGACAAGACTAGACAGACAAGACTAGACAGACAAGACTAGACAGACAAGACTAGACAGACAAGACTAGACAGACAAGACTAGACAGACAAGACTAGACAGACAAGACTAGACAGACAAGACTAGACAGACAAGACTAGACAGACAAGACTAGACAGACAAGACTAGACAGACAAGACTAGACAGACAAGACTAGACAGACAAGACTAGACAGACAAGACTAGACAGACAAGACTAGACAGACAAGACTAGACAGACAAGACTAGACAGACAAGACTAGACAGACAAGACTAGACAGACAAGACTAGACAGACAAGACTAGACAGACAAGACTAGACAGACAAGACTAGACAGACAAGACTAGACAGACAAGACTAGACAGACAAGACTAGACAGACAAGACTAGACAGACAAGACTAGACAGACAAGACTAGACAGACAAGACTAGACAGACAAGACTAGACAGACAAGACTAGACAGACAAGACTAGACAGACAAGACTAGACAGACAAGACTAGACAGACAAGACTAGACAGACAAGACTAGACAGACAAGACTAGACAGACAAGACTAGACAGACAAGACTAGACAGACAAGACTAGACAGACAAGACTAGACAGACAAGACTAGACAGACAAGACTAGACAGACAAGACTAGACAGACAAGACTAGACAGACAAGACTAGACAGACAAGACTAGACAGACAAGACTAGACAGACAAGACTAGACAGACAAGACTAGACAGACAAGACTAGACAGACAAGACTAGACAGACAAGACTAGACAGACAAGACTAGACAGACAAGACTAGACAGACAAGACTAGACAGACAAGACTAGACAGACAAGACTAGACAGACAAGACTAGACAGACAAGACTAGACAGACAAGACTAGACAGACAAGACTAGACAGACAAGACTAGACAGACAAGACTAGACAGACAAGACTAGACAGACAAGACTAGACAGACAAGACTAGACAGACAAGACTAGACAGACAAGACTAGACAGACAAGACTAGACAGACAAGACTAGACAGACAAGACTAGACAGACAAGACTAGACAGACAAGACTAGACAGACAAGACTAGACAGACAAGACTAGACAGACAAGACTAGACAGACAAGACTAGACAGACAAGACTAGACAGACAAGACTAGACAGACAAGACTAGACAGACAAGACTAGACAGACAAGACTAGACAGACAAGACTAGACAGACAAGACTAGACAGACAAGACTAGACAGACAAGACTAGACAGACAAGACTAGACAGACAAGACTAGACAGACAAGACTAGACAGACAAGACTAGACAGACAAGACTAGACAGACAAGACTAGACAGACAAGACTAGACAGACAAGACTAGACAGACAAGACTAGACAGACAAGACTAGACAGACAAGACTAGACAGACAAGACTAGACAGACAAGACTAGACAGACAAGACTAGACAGACAAGACTAGACAGACAAGACTAGACAGACAAGACTAGACAGACAAGACTAGACAGACAAGACTAGACAGACAAGACTAGACAGACAAGACTAGACAGACAAGACTAGACAGACAAGACTAGACAGACAAGACTAGACAGACAAGACTAGACAGACAAGACTAGACAGACAAGACTAGACAGACAAGACTAGACAGACAAGACTAGACAGACAAGACTAGACAGACAAGACTAGACAGACAAGACTAGACAGACAAGACTAGACAGACAAGACTAGACAGACAAGACTAGACAGACAAGACTAGACAGACAAGACTAGACAGACAAGACTAGACAGACAAGACTAGACAGACAAGACTAGACAGACAAGACTAGACAGACAAGACTAGACAGACAAGACTAGACAGACAAGACTAGACAGACAAGACTAGACAGACAAGACTAGACAGACAAGACTAGACAGACAAGACTAGACAGACAAGACTAGACAGACAAGACTAGACAGACAAGACTAGACAGACAAGACTAGACAGACAAGACTAGACAGACAAGACTAGACAGACAAGACTAGACAGACAAGACTAGACAGACAAGACTAGACAGACAAGACTAGACAGACAAGACTAGACAGACAAGACTAGACAGACAAGACTAGACAGACAAGACTAGACAGACAAGACTAGACAGACAAGACTAGACAGACAAGACTAGACAGACAAGACTAGACAGACAAGACTAGACAGACAAGACTAGACAGACAAGACTAGACAGACAAGACTAGACAGACAAGACTAGACAGACAAGACTAGACAGACAAGACTAGACAGACAAGACTAGACAGACAAGACTAGACAGACAAGACTAGACAGACAAGACTAGACAGACAAGACTAGACAGACAAGACTAGACAGACAAGACTAGACAGACAAGACTAGACAGACAAGACTAGACAGACAAGACTAGACAGACAAGACTAGACAGACAAGACTAGACAGACAAGACTAGACAGACAAGACTAGACAGACAAGACTAGACAGACAAGACTAGACAGACAAGACTAGACAGACAAGACTAGACAGACAAGACTAGACAGACAAGACTAGACAGACAAGACTAGACAGACAAGACTAGACAGACAAGACTAGACAGACAAGACTAGACAGACAAGACTAGACAGACAAGACTAGACAGACAAGACTAGACAGACAAGACTAGACAGACAAGACTAGACAGACAAGACTAGACAGACAAGACTAGACAGACAAGACTAGACAGACAAGACTAGACAGACAAGACTAGACAGACAAGACTAGACAGACAAGACTAGACAGACAAGACTAGACAGACAAGACTAGACAGACAAGACTAGACAAGACTAGACAGACAAGACTAGACAGACAAGACTAGACAGACAAGACTAGACAGACAAGACTAGACAGACAAGACTAGACAGACAAGACTAGACAGACAAGACTAGACAGACAAGACTAGACAGACAAGACTAGACAGACAAGACTAGACAGACAAGACTAGACAGACAAGACTAGACAGACAAGACTAGACAGACAAGACTAGACAGACAAGACTAGACAGACAAGACTAGACAGACAAGACTAGACAGACAAGACTAGACAGACAAGACTAGACAGACAAGACTAGACAGACAAGACTAGACAGACAAGACTAGACAGACAAGACTAGACAGACAAGACTAGACAGACAAGACTAGACAGACAAGACTAGACAGACAAGACTAGACAGACAAGACTAGACAGACAAGACTAGACAGACAAGACTAGACAGACAAGACTAGACAGAGACTAGACAGACAAGACTAGACAGCCGAAGACTAGACAGACAAGACTAGACAGACAAGACTAGACAGACAAGACTAGACAGACAAGACTAGACAGACAAGACTAGACAGACAAGACTAGACAGACAAGACTAGACAGACAAGACTAGACAGACAAGACTAGACAGACAAGACTAGACAGACAAGACTAGACAGACAAGACTAGACAGACAAGACTAGACAGACAAGACTAGACAGACAAGACTAGACAGACAAGACTAGACAGACAAGACTAGACAGACAAGACTAGACAGACAAGACTAGACAGACAAGACTAGACAGACAAGACTAGACAGACAAGACTAGACAGACAAGACTAGACAGACAAGACTAGACAGACAAGACTAGACAGACAAGACTAGACAGACAAGACTAGACAGACAAGACTAGACAGACAAGACTAGACAGACAAGACTAGACAGACAAGACTAGACAGACAAGACTAGACAGACAAGACTAGACAGACAAGACTAGACAGACAAGACTAGACAGACAAGACTAGACAGACAAGACTAGACAGACAAGACTAGACAGACAAGACTAGACAGACAAGACTAGACAGACAAGACTAGACAGACAAGACTAGACAGACAAGACTAGACAGACAAGACTAGACAGACAAGACTAGACAGACAAGACTAGACAGACAAGACTAGACAGACAAGACTAGACAGACAAGACTAGACAGACAAGACTAGACAGACAAGACTAGACAGACAAGACTAGACAGACAAGACTAGACAGACAAGACTAGACAGACAAGACTAGACAGACAAGACTAGACAGACAAGACTAGACAGACAAGACTAGACAGACAAGACTAGACAGACAAGACTAGACAGACAAGACTAGACAGACAAGACTAGACAGACAAGACTAGACAGACAAGACTAGACAGACAAGACTAGACAGACAAGACTAGAAGACAAGACTAGACAGACAAGACTAGACAGACAAGACTAGACAGACAAGACTAGACAGACAAGACTAGACAGACAAGACTAGACAGACAAGACTAGACAGACAAGACTAGACAGACAAGACTAGACAGACAAGACTAGACAGACAAGACTAGACAGACAAGACTAGACAGACAAGACTAGACAGACAAGACTAGACAGACAAGACCTAGACAGACAAGACTAGACAGACAAGACTAGACAGACAAGACTAGACAGACAAGACTAGACAGACAAGACTAGACAGACAAGACTAGACAGACAAGACTAGACAGACAAGACTAGACAGACAAGACTAGACAGACAAGACTAGACAGACAAGACTAGACAGACAAGACTAGACAGACAAGACTAGACAGACAAGACTAGACAGACAAGACTAGACAGACAAGACTAGACAGACAAGACTAGACAGACAAGACTAGACAGACAAGACTAGACAGACAAGACTAGACAGACAAGACTAGACAGACAAGACTAGACAGACAAGACTAGACAGACAAGACTAGACAGACAAGACTAGACAGACAAGACTAGACAGACAAGACTAGACAGACAAGACTAGACAGACAAGACTAGACAGACAAGACTAGACAGACAAGACTAGACAGACAAGACTAGACAGACAAGACTAGACAGACAAGACTAGACAGACAAGACTAGACAGACAAGACTAGACAGACAAGACTAGACAGACAAGACTAGACAGACAAGACTAGACAGACAAGACTAGACAGACAAGACTAGACAGACAAGACTAGACAGACAAGACTAGACAGACAAGACTAGACAGACAAGACTAGACAGACAAGACTAGACAGACAAGACTAGACAGACAAGACTAGACAGACAAGACTAGACAGACAAGACTAGACAGACAAGACTAGACAGACAAGACTAGACAGACAAGACTAGACAGACAAGACTAGACAGACAAGACTAGACAGACAAGACTAGACAGACAAGACTAGACAGACAAGACTAGACAGACAAGACTAGACAGACAAGACTAGACAGACAAGACTAGACAGACAAGACTAGACAGACAAGACTAGACAGACAAGACTAGACAGACAAGACTAGACAGACAAGACTAGACAGACAAGACTAGACAGACAAGACTAGACAGACAAGACTAGACAGACAAGACTAGACAGACAAGACTAGACAGACAAGACTAGACAGACAAGACTAGACAGACAAGACTAGACAGACAAGACTAGACAGACAAGACTAGACAGACAAGACTAGACAGACAAGACTAGACAGACAAGACTAGACAGACAAGACTAGACAGACAAGACTAGACAGACAAGACTAGACAGACAAGACTAGACAGACAAGACTAGACAGACAAGACTAGACAGACAAGACTAGACAGACAAGACTAGACAGACAAGACTAGACAGACAAGACTAGACAGACAAGACTAGACAGACAAGACTAGACAGACAAGACTAGACAGACAAGACTAGACAGACAAGACTAGACAGACAAGACTAGACAGACAAGACTAGACAGACAAGACTAGACAGACAAGACTAGACAGACAAGACTAGACAGACAAGACTAGACAGACAAGACTAGACAGACAAGACTAGACAGACAAGACTAGACAGACAAGACTAGACAGACAAGACTAGACAGACAAGACTAGACAGACAAGACTAGACAGACAAGACTAGACAGACAAGACTAGACAGACAAGACTAGACAGACAAGACTAGACAGACAAGACTAGACAGACAAGACTAGACAGACAAGACTAGACAGACAAGACTAGACAGACAAGACTAGACAGACAAGACTAGACAGACAAGACTAGACAGACAAGACTAGACAGACAAGACTAGACAGACAAGACTAGACAGACAAGACTAGACAGACAAGACTAGACAGACAAGACTAGACAGACAAGACTAGACAGACAAGACTAGACAGACAAGACTAGACAGACAAGACTAGACAGACAAGACTAGACAGACAAGACTAGACAGACAAGACTAGACAGACAAGACTAGACAGACAAGACTAGACAGACAAGACTAGACAGACAAGACTAGACAGACAAGACTAGACAGACAAGACTAGACAGACAAGACTAGACAGACAAGACTAGACAGACAAGACTAGACAGACAAGACTAGACAGACAAGACTAGACAGACAAGACTAGACAGACAAGACTAGACAGACAAGACTAGACAGACAAGACTAGACAGACAAGACTAGACAGACAAGACTAGACAGACAAGACTAGACAGACAAGACTAGACAGACAAGACTAGACAGACAAGACTAGACAGACAAGACTAGACAGACAAGACTAGACAGACAAGACTAGACAGACAAGACTAGACAGACAAGACTAGACAGACAAGACTAGACAGACAAGACTAGACAGACAAGACTAGACAGACAAGACTAGACAGACAAGACTAGACAGACAAGACTAGACAGACAAGACTAGACAGACAAGACTAGACAGACAAGACTAGACAGACAAGACTAGACAGACAAGACTAGACAGACAAGACTAGACAGACAAGACTAGACAGACAAGACTAGACAGACAAGACTAGACAGACAAGACTAGACAGACAAGACTAGACAGACAAGACTAGACAGACAAGACTAGACAGACAAGACTAGACAGACAAGACTAGACAGACAAGACTAGACAGACAAGACTAGACAGACAAGACTAGACAGACAAGACTAGACAGACAAGACTAGACAGACAAGACTAGACAGACAAGACTAGACAGACAAGACTAGACAGACAAGACTAGACAGACAAGACTAGACAGACAAGACTAGACAGACAAGACTAGACAGACAAGACTAGACAGACAGACTAGACAGACAAGACTAGACAGACAAGACTAGACAGACAAGACTAGACAGACAAGACTAGACAGACAAGACTAGACAGACAAGACTAGACAGACAAGACTAGACAGACAAGACTAGACAGACAAGACTAGACAGACAAGACTAGACAGACAAGACTAGACAGACAAGACTAGACAGACAAGACTAGACAGACAAGACTAGACAGACAAGACTAGACAGACAAAGACTAGACAGACAAGACTAGACAGACAAGACTAGACAGACAAGACTAGACAGACAAGACTAGACAGACAAGACTAGACAGACAAGACTAGACAGGCAAGACTAGACAGACAAGACTAGACAGACAAGACTAGACAGACAAGACTGGACAGACAAGACTAGACAGACTAGACTAGACAGACAAGACTAGACAGACAAGACTAGACAGACAAGACTAGACAGACAAGACTAGACAGACAAGACTAGACAGACAAGACTAGACAGACAAGACTAGACAGACAAGACTAGACAGACAAGACTAGACAGACAAGACTAGACAGACAAGACTAGACACACAAGACTAGACAGACAAGACTAGACAGACAAGACTAGACAGACAAGACTAGACAGACAAGACTAGACAGACAAGACTAGACAGACAAGACTAGACAGACAAGACTAGACAGACAAGACTAGACAGACAAGACTAGACAGACAAGACTAGACAGACAAGACTAGACAGACAAGACTAGACAGACAAGACTAGACAGACAAGACTAGACAGACAAGACTAGACAGACAAGACTAGACAGACAAGACTAGACAGACAAGACTAGACAGACAAGACTAGACAGACAAGACTAGACAGACAAGACTAGACAGACAAGACTAGACAGACAAGACTAGACAGACAAGACTAGACAGACAAGACTAGACAGACAAGACTAGACAGACAAGACTAGACAGACAAGACTAGACAGACAAGACTAGACAGACAAGACTAGACAGACAAGACTAGACAGACAAGACTAGACAGACAAGACTAGACAGACAAGACTAGACAGACAAGACTAGACAGACAAGACTAGACAGACAAGACTAGACAGACAAGACTAGACAGACAAGACTAGACAGACAAGACTAGACAGACAAGACTAGACAGACAAGACTAGACAGACAAGACTAGACAGACAAGACTAGACAGACAAGACTAGACAGACAAGACTAGACAGACAAGACTAGACAGACAAGACTAGACAGACAAGACTAGACAGACAAGACTAGACAGACAAGACTAGACTGACAAGACTAGACAGGCAATACTAGACAGACAAGACTAGACAGACAAGACTAGACAGACAAGACTAGACAGACAAGACTAGACAGACAAGACTAGACTGACAAGACTAGACAGACAAGACTAGACAGACAAGACTAGACAGACAAGACTAGACAGACATGACTAGACAGACAAGACTGGACAGGCAAGACTAGACAGACAAGACTAGACAGACAAGACTAGACAGACAAGTCTAGACAGACAAGACTAGACAGACAAGACTAGACAGACAAGACTAGACAGACAAGACTAGACAGACAAGACTAGACAGACAAGACTAGACAGGCAAGACTAGACAGACAAGACTAGACAGACAAGACTAGACAGGCAAGACTAGACAGACAAGACTAGACAGACAAGACTAGACAGACAAGACTAGACAGACAAGACTAGACAGACAAGACTAGACAGACAAGACTAGACAGACAAGACTAGACAGACAAGACTAGACAGACAAGACTAGACAGACAAGACTAGACAGACAAGACTAGACAGACAAGACTAGACAGACAAGAGTAGACAGACAAGACTAGACAGACAAGACTAGACAGACAAGACTAGACAGACAAGACTAGACAGACAAGACTAGACAGACAAGACTAGACAGACAAGACTAGACAGACAAGACTAGACAGACAAGACCAGACAGACAAAACTAGACAGACAAGACTAGACAGACAAGACTAGACAGACAAGACTAGACAGACAAGACTAGACAGACAAGACTAGACAGACAAGACTAGACAGACAAGACTAGACAGACAAGACTAGACAGACAAGACTAGACAGACAAGACTAGACAGACAAGACTAGACAGACAAAACTAGACAGGCTAGACAGACAAGACTAGACAGACCAGACTAGACAGACAAGACTAGACAGACAAGGCTAGACAGACAAGACTAGACAGACAAGACTAGACAGACAAGACTAGACAGACAAGACTAGACAGACCAGACTAGACAGACAAGACTAGACAGACAAGACTAGACAGACAAGACTAGACAGACAAGACTAGACAGACAAGACTAGACAGACAAGACTAGACAGACAAGACTAGACAGACAAGACTAGACACACAAGACTAGACAGACAAGACTAGACAGACAAGACTAGACAGACAAGACTAGACAGACAAGACTAGACAGACAAGACTAGACAGACAAGACTAGACAGACAAGACTAGACAGACAAGACTAGACACACAAGACTAGACAGACAAGACTAGACAGACAAGACTAGACAGACAAGACTAGACAGACAAGACTAGACAGACAAGACTAGACAGACAAGACTAGACAGACAAGACTAGACAGACAAGACTAGACAGACAAGACTAGACAGACAAGACTAGACAGACAAGACTAGACAGACAAGACTAGACAGACAAGACTAGACAGACAAGACTAGACAGACAAGACTAGACAGACAAGACTAGACAGACAAGACTAGACAGACAAGACTAGACAGACAAGACTAGACAGACAAGACTAGACAGACAAGACTAGACAGACAAGACTAGACAGACAAGACTAGACAGACAAGACTAGACAGACAAGACTAGACAGACAAGACTAGACAGACAAGACTAGACAGACAAGACTAGACAGACAAGACTAGACAGACAAGACTAGACAGACAAGACTAGACAGACAAGACTAGACAGACAAGACTAGACAGACAAGACTAGACAGACAAGACTAGACAGACAAGACTAGACTGACAAGACTAGACAGGCAATACTAGACAGACAAGACTAGACAGACAAGACTAGACAGACAAGACTAGAGATACAAGACTAGACAGACAAGACTAGACTGACAAGACTAGACAGACAAGACTAGACAGACAAGACTAGACAGACAAGACTAGACAGACATGACTAGACAGACAAGACTGGACAGACAAGACTAGACAGACAAGACTAGACAGACAAGACTAGACAGACAAGACTAGACAGACAAGACTAGACAGACAAGACTAGACAGACAAGACTAGACAGACAAGACTAGACAGACAAGACTAGACAGACAAGACTAGACAGACAAGACTAGACAGACAAGACTAGACAGACAAGACTAGACAGGCAAGACTAGACAGACAAGACTAGACAGACAAGACTAGACAGACAAGACTAGACAGACAAGACTAGACAGACAAGACTAGACAGACAAGACTAGACAGACAAGACTAGACAGACAAGACTAGACAGACAAGACTAGACAGACAAGACTAGACAGACAAGACTAGACAGACAAGACTAGACAGACAAGAGTAGACAGACAAGACTAGACAGACAAGACTAGACAGACAAGACTAGACAGACAAGACTAGACAGACAAGACTAGACAGACAAGACTAGACAGACAAGACTAGACAGACAAGACTAGACAGACAAGACCAGACAGACAAAACTAGACAGACAAGACTAAACAGACAAGACTAGACAGACAAGACTAGACAGACAAGACTAGACAGACAAGACTAGACAGACAAGACTAGACAGACAAGACTAGACAGACAAGACTAGACAGGCTAGACAGACAAGACTAGACAGACCAGACTAGACAGACAAGACTAGACAGACAAGGCTAGACAGACAAGACTAGACAGACAAGACTAGACAGACAAGACTAGACAGACAAGACTAGACAGACCAGACTAGACAGACAAGACTAGACAGACAAGACTAGACAGACAAGACTAGACAGACAAGACTAGACAGACAAGACTAGACAGACAAGACTAGACAGACAAGACTAGACAGACAAGACTAGACAGACAAGACTAGACAGACAAGACTAGACAGACAAGACTAGACAGACAAGACTAGACAGACAAGACTAGACAGACAAGACTAGACAGACAAGACTAGACAGACAAGACTAGACAGACAAGACTAGACAGACAAGACTAGACAGACAAGACTAGACAGACAAGACTAGACAGACAAGACTAGACAGACAGACAAGACTAGACAGACAAGACTAGACAGACAAGACTAGACAGACAAGACTAGACAGACAAGACTAGACAGACAAGACTAGACAGACAAGACTAGACAGGCAAGACTAGACAGACAAGACTAGACTGACAAGACTAGAAAGACAAGACTAGACAGACAAGACTAGACAGACAAGACTAGACAGACAAGACTAGACAGACAAGACTAGACAGACAAGACTAGACAGACAAGACTAGACAGACAAGACTAGACAGACAAGACTAGACAGACAAGACTAGACAGACAAGACTAGACAGACAAGACTAGACAGACAAGACTAGACAGACAAGACTAGACAGACAAGACTAGACAGACAAGACTACACAGACAAGACTAGACAGACAAGACTAGACAGACAAGACTAGACAGACAAGACTAGACAGACAAGACTAGACAGACAAGACTAGACAGACAAGACTAGACAGACAAGACTAGACAGACAAGACTAGACAGACAAGACTAGACAGACAAGACTAGACAGACAAGACTAGACAGACAAGACTAGACAGACAAGACTAGACAGACAAGACTAGACAGACAAGACTAGACAGACAAGACTAGACAGACAAGACTAGACAGACAAGACTAGACAGACAAGACTAGACAGACAAGACTAGACAGACAAGACTAGACAGACAAGACTAGACAGACAAGACTAGACAGACAAGACTAGACAGACAAGACTAGACAGACAAGACTAGACAGACAAGACTAGACAGACAAGACTAGACAGACAAGACTAGACAGACAAGACTAGACAGACAAGACTAGACAGACAAGACTAGACAGACAAGACTAGACAGACAAGACTAGACAGACAAGACTAGACAGACAAGACTAGACAGACAAGACTAGACAGACAAGACTAGACAGACAAGACTAGACAGACAAGACTAGACAGACAAGACTAGACAGACAAGACTAGACAGACAAGACTAGACAGACAAGACTAGACAGACAAGACTAGACAGACAAGACTAGACAGACAAGACTAGACAGACAAGACTAGACAGACAAGACTAGACAGACAAGACTAGACAGACAAGACTAGACAGACAAGACTAGACAGACAAGACTAGACAGACAAGACTAGACAGACAAGACTAGACAGACAAGACTAGACAGACAAGACTAGACAGACAAGACTAGACAGACAAGACTAGACAGACAAGACTAGACAGACAAGACTAGACAGACAAGACTAGACAGACAAGACTAGACAGACAAGACTAGACAGACAAGACTAGACAGACAAGACTAGACAGACAAGACTAGACAGACAAGACTAGACAGACAAGACTAGACAGACAAGACTAGACAGACAAGACTAGACAGACAAGACTAGACAGACAAGACTAGACAGACAAGACTAGACAGACAAGACTAGACAGACAAGACTAGACAGACAAGACTAGACAGACAAGACTAGACAGACAAGACTAGACAGACAAGACTAGACAGACAAGACTAGACAGACAAGACTAGACAGACAAGACTAGACAGACAAGACTAGACAGACAAGACTAGACAGACAAGACTAGACAGACAAGACTAGACAGACAAGACTAGACAGACAAGACTAGACAGACAAGACTAGACAGACAAGACTAGACAGACAAGACTAGACAGACAAGACTAGACAGACAAGACTAGACAGACAAGACTAGACAGACAAGACTAGACAGACAAGACTAGACAGACAAGACTAGACAGACAAGACTAGACAGACAAGACTAGACAGACAAGACTAGACAGACAAGACTAGACAGACAAGACTAGACAGACAAGACTAGACAGACAAGACTAGACAGACAAGACTAGACAGACAAGACTAGACAGACAAGACTAGACAGACAAGACTAGACAGACAAGACTAGACAGACAAGACTAGACAGACAAGACTAGACAGACAAGACTAGACAGACAAGACTAGACAGACAAGACTAGACAGACAAGACTAGACAGACAAGACTAGACAGACAAGACTAGACAGACAAGACTAGACAGACAAGACTAGACAGACAAGACTAGACAGACAAGACTAGACAGACAAGACTAGACAGACAAGACTAGACAGACAAGACTAGACAGACAAGACTAGACAGACAAGACTAGACAGACAAGACTAGACAGACAAGACTAGACAGACAAGACTAGACAGACAAGACTAGACAGACAAGACTAGACAGACAAGACTAGACAGACAAGACTAGACAGACAAGACTAGACAGACAAGACTAGACAGACAAGACTAGACAGACAAGACTAGACAGACAAGACTAGACAGACAAGACTAGACAGACAAGACTAGACAGACAAGACTAGACAGACAAGACTAGACAGACAAGACTAGACAGACAAGACTAGACAGACAAGACTAGACAGACAAGGACTAGACAGACAAGACTAGACAGACAAGACTAGACAGACAAGACTAGAAAGACAAGACTAGACAGACAAGACTAGACAGACAAGACTAGACAGACAAGACTAGACAGACAAGACTAGACAGACAAGACTAGACAGACAAGACTAGACAGACTAGACAGACAAGACTAGACAGACAAGACTAGACAGACAAGACTAGACAGACAAGACTAGACAGACAAGACTAGACAGACAAGACTAGACAGACAAGACTAGACAGACAAGACTAGACAGACAAGACTAGACAGACAAGACTAGACAGACAAGACTAGACAGACAAGACTAGACAGACAAGACTAGACAGACAAGACTAGACAGACAAGACTAGACAGACAAGACTAGACAGACAAGACTAGACAGACTAGACAGACAAGACTAGACAGACAAGACTAGACAGACAAGACTAGACAGACAAGACTAGACAGACAAGACTAGACAGACAAGACTAGACAGACAAGACTAGACAGACAAGACTAGACAGACAAGACTAGACAGACAAGACAGACAGACAAGACTAGACAGACAAGACTAGACAGACAAGACTAGACAGACAAGACTAGACAGACAAGACTAGACAGACAAGACTAGACAGACAAGACTAGACAGACAAGACTAGACAGACAAGACTAGACAGACAAGACTAGACAGACAAGACTAGACAGACAAGACTAGACAGACAAGACTAGACAGACAAGACTAGACAGACAAGACTAGACAGACAAGACTAGACAAGACTAGACAAGACTAGACAGACAAGACTAGACAGACAAGACTAGACAGACAAGACTAGACAGACAAGACTAGACAGACAAGACTAGACAGACAAGACTAGACAGACAAGACTAGACAGACAAGACTAGACAGACAAGACTAGACTGACAAGACTAGACAGACAAGACTAGACAGACAAGACTAGACAGACAAGACTAGACAGACAAGACTAGACAGACAAGACTAGACAGACAAGACTAGACAGACAAGACTAGACAGACAAGACTAGACAGACAAGACTAGACAGACAAGACTAGACAGACAAGACTAGACAGGCAAGACTAGACAGACAAGACTAGACAGACAAGACTAGACAGACAAGACTAGACAGACAAGACTAGACAGACAAGACTAGACAGACAAGACTAGACAGACAAGACTAGACAGGCAAGACTAGACAGACAAGACTAGACAGACAAGACTAGACAGACTAGACTAGACAGACAAGACTAGACAGACAAGACTAGACAGACAAGACTAGACAGACAAGACTAGACAGACAAGACTAGACAGACAAGACTAGACAGACAAGACTAGACAGACAAGACTAGACAGACAAGACTAGACAGACAAGACTAGACAGACAAGACTAGACAGACAAGACTAGACAGACAAGACTAGACAGACAAGACTAGACAGACAAGACTAGACAGACAAGACTAGACAGACAAGACTAGACAGACAAGACTAGACAGACAAGACTAGACAGACAAGACTAGACAGACAAGACTAGACAGACAAGACTAGACAGACAAGACTAGACAGACAAGACTAGACAGACAAGACTAGACAGACAAGACTAGACAGACAAGACTAGACAGACAAGACTAGACAGACAAGACTAGACAGACAAGACTAGACAGACAAGACTAGACAGACAAGACTAGACAGACAAGACTAGACTGACAAGACTAGACAGGCAATACTAGACAGACAAGACTAGACAGACAAGACTAGACAGACAAGACAAGACTAGACAGACAAGACTAGACAGACAAGACTAGACAGACAAGACTAGACAGACAAGACTAGACAGACAAGACTAGACAGACATGACTAGACAGACAAGACTAGACAGACAAGACTAGACAGACAAGACTAGACAGACAAGACTAGACAGACAAGACTAGACAGACAAGACTAGACAGACAAGACTAGACAGACAAGACTAGACAGGACAAGACTAGACAGACAAGACTAGACAGACAAGACTAGACAGACAAGACTAGACAGACAAGACTAGACAGACAAGACTAGACAGACAAGACTAGACAGCAAGACTAGACAGACAAGACTAGACAGACAAGACTAGACAGACAAGACTAGACAGACAAGACTAGACAGACAAGACTAGACAGACAAGACTAGACAGACAAGACTAGACAGACAAGACTAGACAGACAAGACTAGACAGACAAGACTAGACAGACAAGAGCTAGACAGACAAGACTAGACAGACAAGACTAGACAGACAAGACTAGACAGACAAGACTAGACAGACAAGACTAGACAGACAAGACTAGACAGACAAGACTAGACAGACAAGACTAGACAGACAAGACTAGACAGACAAGACTAGACAGACAAGAACTAGACAGACAAGACTAGACAGACAAGACTAGACAGACAAGACTAGACAGACAAGACTAGACAGACAAGACTAGACAGACAAGACTAGACAGACAAGACTAGACAGACAAGACTAGACAGACAAGACTAGACAGCTAGACAGACAAGACTAGACAGACCAGACTAGACAGACAAGACTAGACAGACAAGACTAGACAGACAAGACTAGACAGACAAGACTAGACAGACAAGACTAGACAGACAAGACTAGACAGACCAGACTAGACAGACAAGACTAGACAGACAAGACTAGACAGACAAGACTAGACAGACAAGACTAGACAGACAAGACTAGACAGACAAGACTAGACAGACAAGACTAGACAGACAAGACTAGACAGACAAGACTAGACAGACAAGACTAGACAGACAAGACTAGACAGACAAGACTAGACAGACAAGACTAGACAGACAAGACTAGACAGACAAGACTAGACAGACAAGACTAGACAGACAAGACTAGACAGACAAGACTAGACAGACAAGACTAGACAGACAAGACTAGACAGACAAGACTAGACAGACAAGACTAGACAGACAAGACTAGACAGACAAGACTAGACAGACAAGACTAGACAGACAAGACTAGACAGACAAGACTAGACAGACAAGACTAGACAGACAAGACTAGACAGACAAGACTAGACAGACAAGACTAGACAGACAAGACTAGACAGACAAGACTAGACAGACAAGACTAGACAGACAAGACTAGACAGACAAGACTAGACAGACAAGACTAGACAGACAAGACTAGACAGACAAGACTAGACAGACAAGACTAGACAGACAAGACTAGACAGACAAGACTAGACAGACAAGACTAGACAGACAAGACTAGACAGACAAGACTAGACAGACAAGACTAGACAGACAAGACTAGACAGACAAGACTAGACAGACAAGACTAGACAGACAAGACTAGACAGACAAGACTAGACAGACAAGACTAGACAGACAAGACTAGACAGACAAGACTAGACAGACAAGACTAGACAGACAAGACTAGACAGACAAGACTAGACAGACAAGACTAGACAGACAAGACTAGACAGACAAGACTAGACAACAGACTAGACAGACAAGACTAGACAGACAAGACTAGACAGACAAGACTAGACAGACAAGACTAGACAGACAAGACTAGACAGACAAGACTAGACAGACAAGACTAGACAGACAAGACTAGACAGACAAGACTAGACAGACAAGACTAGACAGACAAGACTAGACAGACAAGACTAGACAGACAAGACTAGACAGACAAGACTAGACAGACAAGACTAGACAGACAAGACTAGACAGACAAGACTAGACAGACAAGACTAGACAGACAAGACTAGACAGACAAGACTAGACAGACAAGACTAGACAGACAAGACTAGACAGACAAGACTAGACAGACAAGACTAGACAGACAAGACTAGACAGACAAGACTAGACAGACAAGACTAGACAGACAAGACTAGACAGACAAGACTAGACAGACAAGACTAGACAGACAAGACTAGACAGACAAGACTAGACAGACAAGACTAGACAGACAAGACTAGACAGACAAGACTAGACAGACAAGACAGACAGACAAGACTAGACAGACAAGACTAGACAGACAAGACTAGACAGACAAGACTAGACAGACAAGACTAGACAGACAAGACTAGACAGACAAGACTAGACAGACAAGACTAGACAGACAAGACTAGACAGACAAGACTAGACAGACAAGACTAGACAGACAAGACTAGACAGACAAGACTAGACAGACAAGACTAGACAGACAAGACTAGACAGACAAGACTAGACAGACAAGACTAGACAGACAAGACTAGACAGACAGACAAAGACTAGACAGACAAGACTAGACAGACAAGACTAGACAGACAAGACTAGACAGACAAGACTAGACAGACAAGACTAGACAGACAAGACTAGACAGACAAGACTAGACAGACAAGACTAGACAGACAAGACTAGACAGACAAGACTAGACAGACAAGACTAGACAGACAAGACTAGACAGACAAGACTAGACAGACAAGACTAGACAGACAAGACTAGACAGACAAGACTAGACAGACAAGACTAGACAGACAAGACTAGACAGACAAGACTAGACAGACAAGACTAGACAGACAAGACTAGACAGACAAGACTAGACAGACAAGACTAGACAGACAAGACTAGACAGACAAGACTAGACAGACAAGACTAGACAGACAAGACTAGACAGACAAGACTAGACAGACAAGACTAGACAGACAAGACTAGACAGACAAGACTAGACAGACAAGACTAGACAGACAAGACTAGACAGACAAGACTAGACAGACAAGACTAGACAGACAAGACTAGACAGACAAGACTAGACAGACAAGACTAGACAGACAAGACTAGACAGACAAGACTAGACAGACAAGACTAGACAGACAAGACTAGACAGACAAGACTAGACAGACAAGACTAGACAGACAAGACTAGACAGACAAGACTAGACAGACAAGACTAGACAGACAAGACTAGACAGACAAGACTAGACAGACAAGACTAGACAGACAAGACTAGACAGACAAGACTAGACAGACAAGACTAGACAGACAAGACTAGACAGACAAGACTAGACAGACAAGACTAGACAGACAAGACTAGACAGACAAGACTAGACAGACAAGACTAGACAGACAAGACTAGACAGACAAGACTAGACAGACAAGACTAGACAGACAAGACTAGACAGACAAGACTAGACAGACAAGACTAGACAGACAAGACTAGACAGACAAGACTAGACAGACAAGACTAGACAGACAAGACTAGACAGACAAGACTAGACAGACAAGACTAGACAGACAAGACTAGACAGACAAGACTAGACAGACAAGACTAGACAGACAAGACTAGACAGACAAGACTAGACAGACAAGACTAGACAGACAAGACTAGACAGACAAGACTAGACAGACAAGACTAGACAGACAAGACTAGACAGACAAGACTAGACAGACAAGACTAGACAGACAAGACTAGACAGACAAGACTAGACAGACAAGACTAGACAGACAAGACTAGACAGACAAGACTAGACAGACAAGACTAGACAGACAAGACTAGACAGACAAGACTAGACAGACAAGACTAGACAGACAAGACTAGACAGACAAGACTAGACAGACAAGACTAGACAGACAAGACTAGACAGACAAGACTAGACAGACAAGACTAGACAGACAAGACTAGACAGACAAGACTAGACAGACAAGACTAGACAGACAAGACTAGACAGACAAGACTAGACAGACAAGACTAGACAGACAAGACTAGACAGACAGACTAGACAGACAAGACTAGACAGACAAGACTAGACAGACAAGACTAGACAGACAAGACTAGACAGACAAGACTAGACAGACAAGACTAGACAGACAAGACTAGACAGACAAGGCTAGACAGACAAGACTAGACAGACAAGACTAGACAGACAAGACTAGACAGACAAGACTAGACAGACAAGACTAGACAGACAAGACTAGACAGACAAGACTAGACAGACAAGACTAGACAGACAAGACTAGACAGACAAGACTAGACAGACAAGACTAGACAGACAAGACTAGACAGACAAGACTAGACAGACAAGACTAGACAGACAAGACTAGACAGACAAGACTAGACAGACAAGACAAGACAGACAAGACTAGACAGACAAGACTAGACAGACAAGACTAGACAGACAAGACTAGACAGACAAGACTAGACAGACAAGACTAGACAGACAAGAACAGACAGACAAGACTAGACAGACAAGACTAGACAGACAAGACTAGACAGATAAGACTAGACAGACAAGACTAGACAGACAAGACTAGACAGACAAGACTAGACAGACAAGACTAGACAGACAAGACTAGACAGACAAGACTAGACAGACAAGACTAGACAGACAAGACTAGACAGACAAGACTAGACAGACAAGACTAGACAGACAAGACTAGACAGACAAGACTAGACAGACAAGACTAGACAGACAAGACTAGACAGACAAGACTAGACAGACAAGACTAGACAGACAAGACTAGACTGACAAGACTAGACAGACAAGACTAGACAGACAAGACTAGACAGACAAGACTAGACAGACATGACTAGACAGACAAGACTAGACAGACAAGACTAGACAGACAAGACTAGACAGACAAGACTAGACAGACAAGACTAGACAGACAAGACTAGACAGACAAGACTAGACAGGCAAGACTAGACAGACAAGACTAGACAGACAAGACTAGACAGACAAGACTAGACAGACAAGACTAGACAGACAAGACTAGACAGACAAGACTAGACAGACAAGACTAGACAGGCAAGACTAGACAGACAAGACTAGACAGACAAGACTAGACAGACAAGACTAGACAGACAAGACTAGACAGACAAGACTAGACAGACAAGACTAGACAGAACAAGACAAGACAGACAAGACTAGACAGACAAGACTAGACAGACAAGACTAGACAGACAAGACTAGACAGACAAGACTAGACAGACAAGACTAGACAGACAAGACTAGACAGACAAGACTAGACAGACAAGACTAGACAGACAAGACTAGACAGACAAGACTAGACAGACAAGACTAGACAGACAAGACTAGACAGACAAGACTAGACAGACAAGACTAGACAGACAAGACTAGACAGACAAGACTAGACAGACAAGACTAGACAGACAAGACTAGACAGACAAGACCAGACAGACAAAACTAGACAGACAAGACTAGACAGACAAGACTAGACAGACAAGACTAGACAGACAAGACTAGACAGACAAGACTAGACAGACAAGACTAGACACACAAGACTAGACAGACAAGACTAGACAGGCTAGACAGACAAGACTAGACAGACCAGACTAGACAGACAAGACTGGACAGACAAGGCTAGACAGACAAGACTAGACAGACAAGACTAGACAGACAAGACTAGACAGACAAGACTAGACAGACCAGACTAGACAGACAAGACTAGACAGACAAGACTAGACAGACAAGACTAGACAGACAAGACTAGACAGACAAGACTAGACAGACAAGACTAGACAGACAAGACTAGACAGACAAGACTAGACAGACAAGACTAGACAGACAAGACTAGACACACAAGACTAGACAGACAAGACTAGACAGACAAGACTAGACAGACAAGACTAGACAGACAAGACTAGACAGACAAGACTAGACAGACAAGACTAGACAGACAAGACTAGACAGACAAGACTAGACAGACAAGACTAGACAGACAAGACTAGACAGACAAGACTAGACAGACAAGACTAGACAGACAAGACTAGACAGACAAGACTAGACAGACAAGACTAGACAGGCAAGACTAGACAGACAAGACTAGACTGACAAGACTAGAAAGACAAGACTAGACAGACAAGACTAGACAGACAAGACTAGACAGACAAGACTAGACAGACAAGACTAGACAGACAAGACTAGACAGACAAGACTAGACAGACAAGACTAGACAGACAAGACTAGACAGACAAGACTAGACAGACAAGACTAGACAGACAAGACTAGACAGACAAGACTAGACAGACAAGACTAGACAGACAAGACTAGACAGACAAGACTAGACAGACAAGACTAGACAGACAAGACTAGACAGACAAGGACTAGACAGACAAGACTAGACAGACAAGACTAGACAGACAAGACTAGACAGACAAGACTAGACAGACAAGACTAGACAGACAAGACTAGACAGACAAGACTAGACAGGACAAGACTAGACAGACAAGACTAGACAGACAAGACTAGACAGACAAGACTAGACAGACAAGACTAGACAGACAAGACTAGACAGACAAGACTAGACAGACAAGACTAGACAGACAAGACTAGACAGACAAGACTAGACAGACAAGACTAGACAGACAAGACTAGACAGACAAGACTAGACAGACAAGACTAGACAGACAAGACTAGACAGACAAGACTAGACAGACAAGACTAGACAGACAAGACTAGACAGACAAGACTAGACAGACAAGACTAGACAGACAAGACTAGACAGACAAGACTAGACAGACAAGACTAGACAGACAAGACTAGACAGACAAGACTAGACAGACAAGACTAGACAGACAAGACTAGACAGACAAGACAAGACAGACAAGACTAGACAGACAAGACTAGACAGACAAGACTAGACAGACAAGACTAGACAGACAAGACTAGACAGACAAGACTAGACAGACAAGACTAGACAGACAAGACAGACAGACAAGACTAGACAGACAAGACTAGACAGACAAGACTAGACAGACAAGACTAGACAGACAAGACTAGACAGACAAGACTAGACAGACAAGACTAGACAGACAAGACTAGACAGACAAGACTAGACAGACAAGACTAGACAGACAAGACTAGACAGACAAGACTAGACAGACAAGACTAGACAGACAAGACTAGACAGACAAGACTAGACAGACAAAGACTAGAAGACAAGACTAGACAGACAAGACTAGACAGACAAGACTAGACAGACAAGACTAGACAGACAAGACTAGACAGACAAGACTAGACAGACAAGACTAGACAGACAAGACTAGACAGACAAGACTAGACAGACAAGACTAGACAGACAAGACTAGACAGACAAGACTAGACAGACAAGACTAGACAGACAAGACTAGACAGACAAGACTAGACAGACAAGACTAGACAGACAAGACTAGACAGACCAAGACTAGACAGACAAGACTAGACAGACAAGACTAGGCAGATCAAGACTAGACAGACAAGACTAGACAGACAAGACTAGACAGACAAGACTAGACAGCAAGACTAGACAGACAAGACTAGACAGACAAGACTAGACAGACAAGACTAGACAGACAAGACTAGACAGACAAGACTAGACAGACAAGACTAGACAGACAAGACTAGACAGACAAGACTAGACAGACAAGACTAGACAGACAAGACTAGACAGACAAGACTAGACAGACAAGACTAGACAGACAAGACTAGACAGACAAGACTAGACAGACAAGACTAGACAGACAAGACTAGACAGACAAGACTAGACAGACAAGACTAGACAGACAAGACTAGACAGACAAGACTAGACAGACAAGACTAGACAGACAAGACTAGACAGACAAGACTAGACAGACAAGACTAGACAGACAAGACTAGACAGACAAGACTAGACAGACAAGACTAGACAGACAAGACTAGACAGACAAGACTAGACAGACAAGACTAGACAGACAAGACTAGACAGACAAGACTAGACAGACAAGACTAGACAGACAAGACTAGACAGACAAGACTAGACAGACAAGACTAGACAGACAAGACTAGACAGACAAGACTAGACAGACAAGACTAGACAGACAAGACTAGACAGACAAGACTAGACAGACAAGACTAGACAGACAAGACTAGACAGACAAGACTAGACAGACAAGACTAGACAGACAAGACTAGACAGACAAGACTAGACAGACAAGACTAGACAGACAAGACTAGACAGACAAGACTAGACAGACAAGACTAGACAGACAAGACTAGACAGACAAGACTAGACAGACAAGACTAGACAGACAAGACTAGACAGACAAGACTAGACAGACAAGACTAGACAGACAAGACTAGACAGACAAGACTAGACAGACAAGACTAGACAGACAAGACTAGACAGACAGACAAGACTAGACAGACAAGACTAGACAGAACAAGACTAGACAGACAAGACTAGACAGACAAGACTAGACAGACAAGACTAGACAGACAAGACTAGACAGACAAGACTAGACAGACAAGACTAGACAGACAAGACTAGACAGACAAGACTAGACAGACAAGACTAGACAGAACAGACAAGACTAGACAGACAAGACTAGACAGACAAGACTAGACAGACAAGACTAGACAGACAAGACTAGACAGACAAGACTAGACAGACAAGACTAGACAGACAAGACTAGACAGACAAGACTAGACAGACAAGACTAGACAGACAAGACTAGACAGACAAGACTAGACAGACAAGAAGACAGACAGACAAGACTAGACAGACAAGACTAGACAGACAAGACTAGACAGACAAGACTAGACAAGACTAGACAGACAAGACTAGACAGACAAGACTAGACAGACAAGACTAGACAGACAAGACTAGACAGACAAGACTAGACAGACAAGACTAGACAGACAAGACTAGACAGACAAGACTAGACAGACAAGACTAGACAGACAAGACTAGACAGACAAGACTAGACAGACAAGACTAGACAGACAAGACTAGACAGACAAGACTAGACAGACAAGACTAGACAGACAAGACTAGACAGACAAGACTAGACAGACAAGACTAGACAGACAAGACTAGACAGACAAGACTAGACAGACAAGACTAGACAGACAAGACTAGACAGACAAGACTAGACAGACAAGACTAGACAGACAAGACTAGACAGACAAGACTAGACAGACAAGACTAGACAGACAAGACTAGACAGACAAGACTAGACAGACAAGACTAGACAGACAAGACTAGACAGACAAGACTAGACAGACAAGACTAGACAGACAAGACTAGACAGACAAGACTAGACAGACAAGACTAGACAGACAAGACTAGACAGACAAGACTAGACAGACAAGACTAGACAGACAAGACTAGACAGACAAGACTAGACAGACAAGACTAGACAGACAAGACTAGACAGACAAGACTAGACAGACAAGACTAGACAGACAAGACTAGACAGACAAGACTAGACAGACAAGACTAGACAGACAAGACTAGACAGACAAGACTAGACAGACAAGACTAGACAGACAAGACTAGACAGACAAGACTAGACAGACAGACTAGACAGACAAGACTAGACAGACAAGACTAGACAGACAAGACTAGACAAGACTAGACAGACAAGACTAGACAGACAAGACTAGACAAGACAAGACTAGACAGACAAGACTAGACAGACAAGACTAGACAGACAAGACTAGACAGACAAGACTAGACAGACAAGACTAGACAGACAAGACTAGACAGACAAGACTAGACAGACAAGACTAGACAGACAAGACTAGACAGACAAGACTAGACAGACAAGACTAGACAGACAAGACTAGACAGACAAGACTAGACAGACAAGACTAGACAGACAAGACTAGACAGACAAGACTAGACAGACAAGACTAGACAGACAAGACTAGACAGACAAGACTAGACAGACAAGGACTAGACAGACAAGACTAGACAGACAAGACTAGACAGACAAGACTAGACAGACAAGACTAGACAGACAAGACTAGACAGACAAGACTAGACAGACAAGACTAGACAGACAAGACTAGACAGACAAGACTAGACAGACAAGACTAGACAGACAAGACTAGACAGACAAGACTAGACAGACAAGACTAGACAGACAAGACTAGACAGACAAGACTAGACAGACAAGACTAGACAGACAAGACTAGACAGACAAGACTAGACAGACAAGACTAGACAGACAAGACTAGACAGACAAGACTAGACAGACAAGACTAGACAGACAAGACTAGACAGACAAGACTAGACAGACAAGACTAGACAGACAAGACAAGACAGAAGACTAGACAGACAAGACTAGACAGACAAGACTAGACAGACAAGACTAGACAGACAAGACTAGACAGACAAGACTGACAGACAAGACCTAGACAGACAAGACTAGACAGACAAGACTAGACAGACAAGACTAGACAGACAAGACTAGACAGACAAGGACTAGACAGACAAGACTAGACAGACAGACTAGACAGACAAGACTAGACAGACAAGACTAGACAGACAAGACTAACAGACAAGACTAGACAGACAAGACTAGACAGACAAGACTAGACAGACAAGACTAGACAGACAAGACTAGACAGAAAAGACTAGACAGAAAAGACTAGACAGACAAGACTGACAGACAAGACTAGACAGACAAGACTAGACTGACAAGACTAGACAGACAAGACTAGACAGACAAGACTAGACAGACAAGACTAGACAGACATGACTAGACAGACAAGACTAGACAGACAAGACTAGACAGACAAGACTAGACAGACAAGACTAGACAGACAAGACTAGACAGACAAGACTAGACAGACAAAGACTAGACAGACAAGACTAGACAGACAAGACTAGACAGACAAGACTAGACAGACAAGACTAGACAGACAAGACTAGACAGACAAGACTAGACAGACAAGACTAGACAGACAAGACTAGACAGACAAGACTAGACAGGCAAGACTAGACAGACAAGACTAGACAGACAAGACTAGACAGACAAGACTAGACAGACAAGACTAGACAGACAAGACTAGACAGACAAGACTAGACAGACAAGACTAGACAGACAAGACTAGACAGACAAGACTAGACAGACAAGACTAGACAGACAAGACTAGACAGACAAGACTAGACAGACAAGACTAGACAGACAAGACAAGACAGACAAGACTAGACAGACAAGACTAGACAGACAAGACTAGACAGACAAGACTAGACAGACAAGACTAGACAGACAAGACTAGACAGACAAGACCAGACAGACAAAACTAGACAGACAAGACTAGACAGACAAGACTAGACAGACAAGACTAGACAGACAAGACTAGACAGACAAGACTAGACAGACAAGACTAGACAGACAAGACTAGACACACAAGACTAGACAGACAAGACTAGACAGGCTAGACAGACAAGACTAGACAGACACAGACTAGACAGACAAGACTAGACAGACAAGGCTAGACAGACAAGACTAGACAGACAAGACTAGACAGACTAAGACAAGACTAGACAGACAAGACTAGACAGACAAGACTAGACAGACAAGACTAGACAGACAAGACTCTAGACAGACAAGACTAGACAGACAAGACTAGACAGACAAGACTAGACAGACAAGACTAGACAGACAAGACTAGACAGACAAGACTAGACAGACAAGACTAGACAGACAAGACTAGACAGACAAGACTAGACAGACAAGACTAGACAGACAAGACTAGACAGACAAGACTAGGACAGACAAGACTAGACAGACAAGACTAGACAGACAAGACTAGACAGACAAGACTAGACAGACAAGACTAGACAGACAAGACTAGACAGACAAGACTAGACAGACAAGACTAGGACAGACAAGACTAGACAGACAAGACTAGACAGACAAGACTAGACAGACAAGACTAGACAGACAAGACTAGACAGGCAAGACTAGACAGACAAGACTAGACTGACAAGACTAGAAAGACAAGACTAGACAGACAAGACTAGACAGACAAGACTAGACAGACAAGACTAGACAGACAAGACTAGACAGACAAGACTAGACAGACAAGACTAGACAGACAAGACTAGACAGACAAGACTAGACAGACAAGACTAGACAGACAAGTCTAGTCCAGATGATATCCCTGTTATGGTATTAAAATATTGTGCTCCTGTTTTAGCGGGACCACTATCCATTATAATAAACCTATGTTTTTTGACAGGAAATTTCCCCAGCGCACTGAAAGACGCCTTTATATTACCCATACATAAAAACGGTAATAAGACTAAAATTGAAAATTATCGTCCTATCGCGCTACTTTCAAATATATCGAAAATATTCGAAAAAATCATTTATATTAGAATCACAACTTTCCTGGAACAAGAAAATCTATTAGCGACCGTACAAAACGGTTTCACGAAAGGTAGATCTACAACAAGGGCTATATTTCAGTTCGTTGAGGAAATTATCAACTCCTTGAATTCCGGTCAAAATATTGCTGGGATATTCTTGGACCTTTCCAAAGCATTCGATAGTATAGACCATTCAAAAATGCTTGTAAAGTTAGAGGAATATGGTTTCAGAGGGTCCAGTTACAGGCTCTTAAAATCATACCTCACAGATCGAAGACAATGTATTCGAGCACAGGATGAGTGCAATGGAGGTTTCAAGATGTCCCAGTACCAATATATAAAAAGAGGAGTCCCACAGGGAAGCACATTAGGTCCCTTACTTTTTTTATTATACATAAATGACCTTCCAGATAATATTATTTATAAAGTGGTAATGTTTGCTGATGATAACACACTGTCTGTTAAAGGTAAAAATCTGGTGGATTTGCAGCAAGAAATAATTAATGGTATGTCGGTCATGAAGTCATATTATTCACAGAATAATCTTAAATTAAATGTCAACAAAACCAAAATTATAAAATTCTCTGCTCATAGAGAGGAAAATATCGAATTCATCTTCAATGAAGAGACACTTACGTCGTCCTCGGATACAAAGTTTTTGGGTGTTATAATTGATAAAGGACTTAACTGGAAGGCCCATGTTAACTATATATCTCCAAAAATTAGTAGCTTCTGTTACGCATTGAGAATGCTATCTCAGTCGGTTGACGAATGTACTAGTTTAACTGCATATTATGCATACATTGATTCAGTTATTCGGTATGGAATAATTTTTTGGGGAAATTCGGTCGATGCTCATCGAATATTTTTACTTCAAAAAAGAAGTATTAGAAGTATGTTCAACATGAAAATGACAGACTCATGTAAACCAATATTCCTTGAGAAGAGAATACTTACGTTACCCTCCATCTATATTTTAAATAGTGCCAGTTATGTAAAGGAGCATTATAAAATGTTTGAAAAACATGAATATACGCACGAATACAATACGCGCAAAAAATGTACTTTACGTCCTATAAAAACAAGTTCAACTTTAGTTCAAAAAAGTGCTGTTGGTGAGCTAATAAAAATCTACAATAAACTTCCGAGTTGTATTAAAGACATAAAGTGTGTTAAAATATTTAAACTCACCTTAAAAACGTTTTTGACTAAAAAGGCATACTATTCATTAAATGAATATTATTTTGAAAATTTTAATTAAATGTAATATTGCCTCTTGGTTTGTTATTTTTATATACACATTTTATACATTTTTTTTTCTTTTATAACATATTTTATTTGTATATTTATATTGACACGTTCTACACCGCAAGGTATTATTGAATAAAGATAATAATAATAATAATAACAAGACTAGACAGACAAGACTAGACAGACAAGACTAGACAGACAAGACTAGACAGACAAGACTAGACAGACAAGACTAGACAGACAAGACTAGACAGACAAGACTAGACAGACAAGACTAGACAGACAAGACTAGACAGACAAGACTAGACAGACAAGACTAGACAGACAAGACTAGACAGACAAGACTAGACAGACAAGACTAGACAGACAAGACTAGACAGACAAGACTAGACAGACAAGACTAGACAGACAAGACTAGACAGACAAGACTAGACAGACAAGACTAGACAGACAAGACTAGACAGACAAGACTAGACAGACAAGACTAGACAGACAAGACTAGACAGACAAGACTAGACAGACAAGACTAGACAGACAAGACTAGACAGACAAGACTAGACAGACAAGACTAGACAGACAAGACTAGACAGACAAGACTAGACAGACAAGACTAGACAGACAAGACTAGACAGACAAGACTAGACAGACAAGACTAGACAGACAAGACTAGACAGACAAGACTAGACAGACAAGACTAGACAGACAAGACTAGACAGACAAGACTAGACAGACAAGACTAGACAGACAAGACTAGACAGACAAGACTAGACAGACAAGACTAGACAGACAAGACTAGACAGACAAGACAAGACAGGACAAGACTAGACAGACAAGACTAGACAGACAAGACTAGACAGACAAGACTAGACAGACAAGACTAGACAGACAAGACTAGGCAGACAAGACTAGACAGACAAGACTAGACAGACAAGACTAGACAGACAAGACTAGACAGACAAGACTAGACAGACAAGACTAGACAGACAAGACTAGACAGACAAGACTAGACAGACAAGACTAGACAGACAAGACTAGACAGACAAGACTAGACAGACAAGACTAGACAGACAAGACTAGACAGACAAGACTAGACAGACAAGACTAGACAGACAAGACTAGACAGACAAGACTAGACAGACAAGACTAGACAGACAAGACTAGACAGACAAGACTAGACAGACAAGACTAGACAGACAAGAATAGACAGACAAAACTAGACAGACAAGACTAGACAGACAAGACTAGACAGACAAGACTAGACAGACAAGACTAGACAGACAAGAATAGACAGACAAGACTAGACAGACAAGACTAGACAGACAAGACTAGACAGACAAGACTAGACAGACAAGACTAGACAGACAAGACTAGACAGACAAGACTAGACAGACAAGACTAGACAGACAAGACTAGACAGACAAGACTAGACAGACAAGACTAGACAGACAAGACTAGACAGACAAGACTAGACAGACAAGACTAGACAGACAAGACTAGACAGACAAGACTAGACAGACAAGACTAGACAGACAAGACTAGAAGACAAGACTAGACAGACAAGACTAGACAGACAAGACTAGACAGACAAGACTAGACAGACAAGACTAGACAGACAAGACTAGACAGACAAGCTAGACAGACAAGACTAGACAGACAAGACTAGACAGACAAGACTAGACAGACAAGACTAGACAGACAAGACTAGACAGACAAGACTAGACAGACAAGACTAGACAGAGAAGGACTAGACAGACAAGACTAGACAGACAAGACTAGACAGACAAGACTAGACAGACAAGACTAGACAGACAAGACTAGACAGACAAGACTAGACAGACAAGACTAGACAGACAAGACTAGACAGACAAGACTAGACAGACAAGACTAGACAGACAAGACTAGACAGACAAGACTAGACAGACAAGACTAGACAGACAAGACTAGACAGACAAGACTAGACAGACAAGACTAGACAGACAAGACTAGACAGACAAGACTAGACAGACAAGACTAGACAGACAAGACTAGACAGACAAGACTAGACAGACAAGACTAGACAGACAAGACTAGACAGACAAGACTAGACAGACAAGACTAGACAGACAAGACTAGACAGACAAGACTAACAGACAAGACTAGACAGACAAGACTAGACAGACAAGACTAGACAGACAAGACTAGACAGACAAGACTAGACAGACAAGACTAGACAGGACCAGACAAGACAGACAAGACTAGACAGACAAGACTAGACAGACAAGACTAGACAGACAAGCTAGACAGACAAGACTAGACAGAGAAGACTAGACAGACAAGTCTAGACAGAGAAGACTAGACAGACAAGTCTAGACAGACAAGACTAGACAGACAAGACTAACAGACAAGACTAGACAGACAAGACTAGACAGACAAGACTAGACAGACAAGACTAGACAGACAAGACTAGACAGACAAGACTAGACAGACAAGACTAGACAGACAAGACTAGACAGACAAGACTAGACAGACAAGACTAGACAGACAAGACTAGGACAGACAAGACTAGACAGACAAGACTAGACAGACAAGACTAGACAGACAAGACTAGACAGACAAGACTAGACAGACAAGACTAGACAGACAAGACTAGACAGACAAGACTAGACAGACAAGACTAGACAGACAAGACTAGACAGACAAGACTAGACAGACAAGACTAGACAGACAAGACTAGACAGACAAGACTAGACAGACAAGACTAGACAGACAAGACTAGACAGACAAGACTAGACAGACAAGACTAGACAGACAAGACTAGACAGACAAGACTAGACAGACAAGACTAGACAGACAAGACTAGACAGACAAGACTAGACAGACAAGACTAGACAGACAAAGACTAGACAGACAAGACTAGACAGACAAGACTAGACAGACAAGA